>JAVIAB010000001.1:8642113-9099613 GCA_032433765.1 Megaustenia siamemsis
TTCCTACTTTTTTTTTCTCAGTTCTTCATTTCTGATCTTATCTCTCAGGCCCTGTCATTCGTCTAACAAATGTCATCTCAGTAGAGGTTATTTTTTTCTTTATTGCTCTTGCGTCAAAGGTTCAGGGTAAGAGAATGCAACGTCAAACTTGTCCAAAAGAAGAAAACATATACCTGGTATAAGAAGCAGTGGGAAAATATGTCACTTTGTATTCTCATAAACTATATAGATCAAGAAAGAAAGAAAGAAGAAATTAGAATCAATATAGAAAAAGCAACAATAAGATATAAAGAAATAAAGAAGAAAGAAAGAAAGAAAGAAAGACAGAAAAGAGAGAGAGAGAGAGAAATGAAATATAAGATATAAAGAAAGAAAGAAAGAAAGAAAAGAAAGAAAGAAAGAGAGAGAGAGGGAGAAATGAAATATAAGATATAAAGAAAGAAAGAAAGAAAGAAAGAAAGAAAGAAGAAAGAAAGAGAGAGAGAGAAATGAAATATAAGATATAAAGAAAGAAAGAAAGAAAGAAAGAAAGAAAGAAAGAAAGAAAGAGAGAGAGAGGGAGAAATGAAATATAAGATATAAAGAAAGAAAGAAAGAAAGAAAGAAAGAAGAAAGAAAGAAAGAAAGAAGAAAGAAAGAAAGAAAGAGAGAGGAGGGAAATGAAATATAAGATATAAAGAAAGAAAGAAAGAAAGAAGAAAAAAGAAAGAAAGAAAGACAGAAGAAAGGAGAGAGAGAAATGAAATATAAGATATAGAAAGAAAGAAGAAAGAAAGAAAGAAAGAAAAGACAGAAAGAAAGAAGAAGAAAGAGAGAAAGAAAGAAAGAAAGAAAGAAAGAAGAAAAAGAAAGAAAGAAAGAAAGAAAAGAGAGAGAAAGAAGAAAGAAAGAAAGAAAGAAAGAAAGAAAGAAAGAAAGAAAGAAAGAAAGAAAGAGAGAAAGAAAGAAAGAGAGAGAGACAGAGAAATGAAATATAAGATATAAAGAAGAAAGAAAGAAAGAAAGAAGAAATTAGAATCAATATAGCAAAAGTAACAATAAGATATAAAGAAATAAATAAAGAAAGAAAGAAAGAAAGAAGAAATTAGAATCAATATAGCAAAAGCAACAATAAGATATAAAGAAAGAAAGAAAGAAAGAAGAAAGAAAGAAGAAAGAAAGAAAGAAGAAAAAAAAAAAGAAAAGAAAGAAAGAAAGAAAGAAAGAAAAAGAAAGAAAGAAAGAAGAATTAGAATCAATATAGCAAAAGCAACAATAACTTTCAGAAAAAATCAAATATGGAAATCAAAAATACTAAGCACAAAAACCAATCAAATCAAATGGATCATCGACACTAATTATTCACGTGAGAGGTTGAAAACAACTAAAGAAGTAGACAATAAAATAGTTGCATTAGAAAACATGTGTCCCAGTAAAGTATGTCAAATACTTTGGGATGACCTTAAGACTAGTGCAGAAGTGGTAGAAGATTCAATGATATTACATATAAACAAGATAATAAGGTGGTTATATGTTGGCCATGTGATGAGAAGAGACAACAAGAGAATAAGGTGGTCATATGTTTGACATGTGATGAGAAGAGACCACAAGGGAATAATGTGGTCATATGTTTGCTATGTGATAAGAAGAGATAACAAGAGAAGAAGGTAGTTATATGTTGGCCATGTGATGAGAAGAGACAACAAGAGAAGAAGGTAGTCATATGTTTGCCATGTGATGAGAAAAGACAACAAGAGAAGAAGGTGGTTATATGTTTGCCATGTGATGAGAAGAGACAACAATGGAATAAGGTGGTCATATGTTGGCCATGTGATGAGAAAAGACAACAAGAGAAGAAGGTGGTTATATGTTTGCCATGTGATGAGAAGAGACAACAATGGAATAATGTGGTCATATGTTGGTCATGTGATGAGAAGAGACAACGTGGGAATAATGTGGTCATATGTTGGTCATGTGATGAGAAGAGATAACAAGGGAATAAGGTGGTTATATGTTGGCCGTGTGATAAGAAGAGACAACAAGAGAAGAAGGTGGTTATATGTTGGCCATGTGATGAGACTAGACAAAAAGAGAAGAAGGTAGTCATATGTTTGCATATGTTTGCCATGTGATGAGAAGAGACACCAAGAGAAGAAGGTGGTCATATGTTTGCCATGGGATGAGAAGAGACAACAAAGAAGAAGGTGGTTATATGTTTGCCTTGTGATGAGACTAGACAATAAGAGAAGAAGGTAGTCATATGTTTGCATATGTTTGCCATGTGATGAGAAGAGACAACAAGAGAAGGTGGTAATATGTTTGCCATGTGATGAGACTAGACATTAAAAGAAGTAGGTAGTCATATGTTTGCATATGTTTGCCATGTGATGAGAAGAGACAACAAGAGAAGAAGGTGGTCATATGTTGGCCATGTGATGACAAGAGGCAACAAGAGAATCAGGTAGTCATATATTTGTGAAGTGATGAGAAGAGACAACAAGAGAAGAAGGTGGTCATATGTTTGACAAGTGATGAGAAGAGACAACAAGAGAAGAAGGTGGTCATATGTTTGCCATGTGATGAGAAGAGACAAGAGAAGAAGGTGGTCATATGTTTGCCATGTGATGAGAAGAGACAACAAGAGAAGAAGGTGGTCATATGTTGGCCATGTGATGGGAAGAGACAACAAGAGAAGAAGGTGGTCATATGTTGGCCATGCGATGAATGAGAAGAGACAAGAAAAGAATAAGGTGATCATATGTTCGCTGTGGGATGAGAACTTATGTGCTGTCTTCAGATAGACAGATACAGACAGGAGACAGACAGGTATATAGATAGACAAACAGACAAATAGATAGACAGATAGACAGACAGACAGACAGAAGGACGAACAGAACGACGTAGAGACTGACGGACGGACGGACGGACGGACGGACGGACGGACTGGCAGGCGGATGGGAGGGTGGACGGACGGACGGACGGACGGACGGAATGGCAGGCGGATGGGAGGGTGGACGGACGGACGGATGGATGGATGGACATACCAAAAACACAATGCAACCAGCTTACAATGAAAACTGCAAGAACACCAGACTCAAAGGCCGACAACGTAAAAAGGTGGATTTATAGAATACTCCATACACTAGGCAACATAACAGCAGTAGTGGCCAACAAAGAGAAAAAAGACTGGAAATTATATCTCCCCTCGACGCTGAAAGGCGCATGAAGAAGTTAAGAAGAAGAAGACTCATTGAGTTTGTGTTTGGTCAGTTTGAGTTGGAAGAGTTAAACTCAGAATTGACGCATTCAGCAACAAAGTCGAAGTCATGAAGTCACGACGGTTGTCGAATTCACTATAATCAAAACGAAAGGAAAATCGAGGACAAAGTGAGAGGGAAAACGAAAACGAGAGATTTACACAAAAATGAATTATTTATGGCGGGAAGTTGTGAATAAATAGGGATAATGGTAATGCGGCTGGGCATAAGAAAGAGGCGCAAGGATTAATGAAGGGATAAATAATGAGAGTTGGCTGACAGCGTGGTTTAAAGATAAATTATTTAATATTTTTAAAGAGTTGATTTTTGACGCGAGAGACAGTGTGAAAGTGTGAGTAGGTGAGTGAGTTGGTTGGTTACAAAAGTAAAATGTGATACACAGAGTGGTAGATAGATAGATAGATAGATAGATAGATAGATAGATAGATAGATAGATAGACAGACAGACAGACAGACAGACAGACAGACAGACAGACAGACAGACAGACAGACAGACAGACAGACTGACAGACAGACAGACAGACAGACAGACAGACAGACAGACAGACAGACAGACAGATAGATAGATAGATAGATAGATAGATAGATAGATAGATAGATAGATAGATAGATAGATAGATAGATAGATAGATAGATAGATAGATAGATAGATAGATAGATAGATAGATAGATAGATAGATAGATAGATAGATAGATAGATAGATAGATAGATAGATAGATAGATAGACAGATAGACAGATAGACAGATAGACAGATAGACAGATAGACAGACAGATAGACAGATAGACAGATAGATAGATAGATAGATAGATAGATAGATAGATAGATAGATAGATAGATAGATAGATAGATAGATAGATAGATAGATAGATAGATAGATAGATAGACAGATAGATAGATAGACAGCTAGACAGATAGACAGATAGATAGATAGATAGATAGATAGATAGATAGATAGATAGAAGATAGATAGATAGATAGATAGATAGATAGATAGATAGATAGATAGATAGATAGATAGATAGATAGATAGATAGATAGATAGATAGATAGATAGATAGATAGATAGATAGATAGATAGATAGATATAGATAGATAGATATAGATAGATAGATAGATAGATAGATAGATAGATAGATAGATAGATAGATAGATAGATAGATAGATAGATAGATAGATAGATAGATAGTAGATAGATAGATAGATAGATAGATAGATAGATAGATAGATAGATAGATAGATAGATAGATAGATAGATAGATAGATACATAGGGTCAAATTGATGTTGTGAGAATAGCCAATGTGTGCCCAATATTTGTTTTAGAGTGAAGTATATTAAACGGTAGATTAATTAGGGACGCATAAAACTCAGATGTATAGACTTGTATAAACGTGATATGAAGACTCAGTAGCAATTTTTTATTCCCTCTGGGAGAGAGGTTAAGAGAATGAGGAGAGAGAGAGAGAGAGAGAGGCCAAAGAGGCTAAAAGAGAAAGGAAAAAGTACAAGGAACAATAATTTTTATAAGAGATAGTCAAATGGAAAAAAAAATTAAATCAGAGAAAATGGGAGAATCGATGAATGGGAGAATCCTCATAAATGAAGACAGATAACAAGGAAATAGAGGCAAACTCAAAGATAATGCAGAGTTACAAAATACCTGAACAACAGATGGAAAACCGCAGAAGGCAGAATAATAGTAACAGTAGATCAAAGAGGAAACGGAATAAAGCTGAAGAACAAAACAAAGGTAACACAAACAACGAACTCAAGGAAATACGTGAAACGAAATGGCTGAATCAAAAACAAATCCTCAATAGTGTATACCAAAAATGTGGAAGAGAAATAACGAAATAGACTTTAAGACCAAGCCTGGAGATCGTGTGACCCGGATATTTGTTGTTTTAGGGACAATCATTTGAAACGAGGCTTTGCACTCATAATAGCATCTGTTAAATAGGAATATTTGCGTTGCCTGAATGTAAAGAGTTCTGGTTCCTAGTGATTTCAGCCTGGGACAAACAGTTATTTGATTCGTTGATGGAAGTAGCCGAATAAAGGTGGATTTTTTAAATTGCCCACGATCAGCTGAGTTAATCGTTTAGTAAATGCACGTGGTGTGTGTAAAGATGGATATATATAGAGGCAAAGGGGAGAGAGAAAAGAAGGAGAGAGAGCAAGAGAGAGAGAGAGAGAAAATACAGAGTGAGAAAGAGAAAGGGAGAGAGAGAATGGGAGAAAGAAAAGAGAGAGAGAGAGGAAGGAAAACCTAATTATTTATAGACTTGTATAAACGTGGAATGACTGAGCGAATGTTTCCCAATAGAAACTGGGGTTAAACGAGAAAGTATTTTATCGCCATTGTTATTTGGAGTTGTTATGGACTTCATAATGAAGAAATGCTGCACTGGTAATAAAGGCATCGAATAGATACAAGGAGACCATTTGGAGGACCTCGACTTTGCTGATGACATAGTTCTCATCAGTAGCCATATAAAAACGATGCAGGAAAATACAAATGAACTATCATCAATAGCCAGCAAAATTGGGCTTGAGATAAATCATGGAAAGACAAAAGTCATGAAAAGCTTAATTCCAACAGACGACAAAATATACATGGAAAACAAACCAGCGGGAGAGATCGATCACTTTATCTATCTTGGAAGTCACATTGATCAAGAAGGGGATACGAGCAAAGAAATTAGAATCAGACTGGCTAAAGCAGCAATGTCTTTCAGAAGCCATAAAAAGTTGTGGAAATCAAAACTCATCAGCACAAATACAAAACTTAGACTATTCAAATCAAATGTACTATCAACCCTTACGTATGCGTGTGAAAGCTGGAAAACAACAAGAGACATAGAAACAAAGTTGAACGCATTTGAAAATAAATGTCTAAGGAAAATACTTGGTATAGCGTGGAACGAATTCAAAACAAACGAGGAAATTAGAGAAATCGCCAATCAACCACTAATATCTTCAGTAATAAAGAAAAGACGATGGTCATATGTTGGACATGTGATGAGAAGAGATAATAAACGAATAGCAAAGCGAGCCCTCATGTTGGAAACAACAGGTAAGAGGAAAAGAGGAAGACCCAGAGAGACACTGAGAAGAACATTGATGAGAGAGCAAGAGCAGCAGGATTCGGCTCCCTCAATGAGATAGAACTGCTTGCACAAAACAGAAACAAATGGCGAGATTTCTCTCTCTCTCTCTCTCTCTCTCTCTCTCTCTCTCTGGGTTCAGGACTCAATCAGAGTAGGATTCCAGACTCTCACATGAAGTCAGCTGTCAGGTTAAGTGTGTTGATCGCCCCCACAGACAGAACATCACAATTAGAGTCTGCCAGATCCACTTTGATTGAACACCCGTTAAAACGTTGCACTGTGTTCTGCGCCAGTAGCCCAGTGCATCCGATTTCAGCCAGCATTTTATTCAGGTTTACATTCCTTAGCCATTGATTGTCCCCAATCTTCCTGCAAGGCAGCAGGTGATCTTTTCTGTAGGGGGATTCTGCCCTTAGATGGTCGGCCCTCCCAGGTTTACGAGCACCATGTGCCCGAGTCACTAGAGGTGACTAACACAGACATGCACACAGCGAAACGAGGCATGACTAACACTGACACACAACAAGATATATGACACATAACTAACATAAACATGCACGTAAAGATATGAGATATGACTGACATAGACATGCACACACAAATATATGACACATGTCTAACATAGACATGCACACAAAGATATGAGATATGACCAACATAGACATGCACACACAAAGATATGTGATGTGACTAACATAGCCATGCACACACAAGGATATGAGATGTGACATACACAGACATGCACACACAAAGATATGAGATATGACTAACATAAACATGCACACAAAGATATGAGATATCATTAACCCAAACATGCACACACAAAGATATGACACATGACTAACACAGATACACTCTTAGATATGAGATATGACTAAACACATACACACATAAAGATATGAGACATGATTAACACGGAATAGAATATGGATCATCTGCATGGTGCTCAGCATCAAACACCGCACTGCAAGAACTGAATAAAGTACAAAACCAGGCACTTAGGGTCATCACAGGAGCAATGAAATCAACACCAATATTGGAGATGGAGAAATTGTGGAGGATACCAGCACTGAGAGAACGGAGGAACACAAAGGTGCTGATACAGGCAGAAAAATTTGCATGCATGCCGAGACATCCAATGAAGGACCGATTCCAAAATCTTGCATTGGGACGACTTAAGAGAAACAGTTTTATCCACCAAGCCAAGCGTATTAGTAGACAAACACCAGCCATGCCAAGAGTTGTTAATCCCCTACTGCCCATACCAGAACAGACTCCCTGGACAGATGAAACAGGATTATCAGTTCAAATACGGACAGAAGTGAGAGGAATAGTTGACAAAGAAGAACAGAATAGTCTACAGAGAAAAAAACAATAACTCTCAGTTTCCTGGATGGAGAATGTACATAATACCTATGGATTCGTGTGTACACAGATGGATCAGCACAGAATGCCGTAAAGAATGGGGGAGCAGGTGCATATATAGAGTACCCAAATAACACTAGGGATATGAATAAAATAGCAACAGGGAAATATTGTCACAATTATGATGCAGAAATACAAGCAATAAAGTTGGCAATAGAAAAACTGCTGAACAGTAATCTTAGCCCACAGCCTGTAGTGTTTTTGACAGATGCAAGATCAGTACTCCAGGCACTACAATTCAGAAAATTACCACATCTGCAGACCTTATTGACTGAACTCTGCAAGCACCACAGGGTTGCCCTGCAGTGGATCCCATCTCACTGTGGAATACCAGAAAATGAGAAAGCAGATCAGTTGGCAAAGGAAGGTTCAACAGGCACACAACTAGATACACCAGTTACATACCATCATAAGAAACAGATAATCAAATCAATCAGAGGACCACAAGCCCCAAATCAGGATGTCTTTCATAATATGAATAGATATGAACAAGTTATCATTATACGCCTCAGAACAGGACACAATCTACTCCATAGTCACATGTATACAAAATTCAAGATCGGCACATCAACTACTTGTACATGTGGACAGGCTCCCCAGACTGCTGAACACATACTTCAAGATTGTACAGATTATATAGTAGACTGAGGAAAATCCATTGGTCCATAGATACAACACTAAAAAACTATATGGGCCACTGCAAGAGTTACAAAAGACATTAAAATTTGTACAGAAAACGACATTGCAGATATAGACAATATAGCAGATATAGACATTGCAGATATAGACAAAGATAGATAGATAGACTACACAGAGAGAGATAGACGTCGGTTCTCACTATCCAGAGATGCCAGGCGTCGGTTACTACACGGAGAGAGCCCGGCGTCGATTCTCATTACAAAGAGAGAGCTAGATGTTGGTTCTCACTACAAAGAGAGAGCTAGATGTTGGTTCTCACTACAAAGAGAGAGCTAGATGTTGATTCTCATTACAAAGAGAGAGCTAGATGTTGATTCTCATTACAAAGAGAGAGCTAGATGTTGGTTCTCACTACAAAGAGAGAGCTAGATGTTGGTTCTCACTACAAAGAGAGAGCTAGATGTTGGTTCTCACTACAAAGAGAGAGCTAGATGTTGATTCTCATTACAAAGAGAGAGCTAGATGTTGATTCTCATTACAAAGAGAGAGCTAGATGTTGATTCTCATTACAAAGAGAGAGCTAGATGTTGATTCTCATTACAAAGAGAGAGCTAGATGTTGATTCTCATTACAAAGAGAGAGCTAGATGTTGATTCTCATTACAAAGAGAGAGCTAGATGTTGATTCTCATTACAAAGAGAGAGCTAGATGTTGATTCTCATTACAAAGAGAGAGCTAGATGTTGATTCTCACTACAAAGAGAGAGCTAGATGTTGGTTCGCACTACAAAGAGAGAGCTAGATGTTGGTTCTCACTACAAAGAGAGAGCTAGATGTTGGTTCTCACTACAAAGAGAGAGCTAGATGTTGGTTCTCACTACAAAGAGAGAGCTAGATGTTGGTTCTCACTACAAAGAGAGAGCTAGATGTTGGTTCTCATTACAAAGAGAGAGCTAGATGTTGGTTCTCACTACAAAGAGAGAGCTAGATGTTGGTTCTCATTACAAAGAGAGAGCTAGATGTTGGTTCTCATTACAAAGAGAGAGCTAGATGTTGGTTCTCATTACAAAGAGAGAGCTAGATGTTGGTTCTCACTACAAAGAGAGAGCTAGATGTTGGTTTCTCATTACAAAGAGAGAGCTAAATGTTGGTTCTCATTACAAAGAGAGAGCTAGATGTTGGTTCTCACTACAAAGAGAGAGCTAGATGTTGGTTCTCACTACAAAGAGAGAGCTAGATGTTGGTTCTCACTACAAAGAGAGAGCTAGATGTTGGTTCTCATTACAAAGAGAGAGCTAGATGTTGGTTCTCACTACAAAGAGAGAGCTAGATGTTGGTTCTCATTACAAAGAGAGAGCTAGATGTTGGTTCTCACTACAAAGAGAGAGCTAGATGTTGGTTCTCATTACAAAGAGAGAGCTAGATGTTGGTTCTCACTACAAAGAGAGAGCTAGATGTTGGTTCTCACTACAAAGAGAGAGCTAGATGTTGGTTCTCACTACAAAGAGAGAGCTAGATGTTGATTCTCACTACAAAGAGAGAGCTAGATGTTGGTTCTCACTACAAAGAGAGAGCTAGATGTTGGTTCTCATTACAAAGAGAGAGCTAGATGTTGGTTCTCATTACAAAGAGAGAGCTAGATGTTGATTCTCACTACAAAGAGAGAGCTAGATGTTGATTCTCATTACAAAGATTGAGCTAGATGTTGGTTCTCACTACAAAGAGAGAGCTAGATGTTGATTCTCATTACAAAGAGAGAGCTAGATGTTGGTTCTCACTACAAAGAGAGAGCTAGATGTTGATTCTCATTACAAGAGAGAGCTAGATGTTGATTCTCATTACAAAGAGAGAGCTAGATGTTGGTTCTCATCACAAAGAGAGAGCTAGATGTTGATTCTCATTACAAAGAGAGAGCTAGATGTTGGTTCTCACTACAAGAGAGAGCTAGATGTTGATTCTCATTACAAAGAGAGAGCTAGATGTTGGTTCTCATTACAAAGAGAGAGCTAGATGTTGGTTCTCATTACAAAGAGAGAGCTAGATGTTGGTTCTCACTACAAAGAGAGAGCTAGATGTTGATTCTCACTACAAAGAGAGAGCTAGATGTTGGTTCTCACTACAAAGAGAGAGCTAGATGTTGGTTCTCACTACAAAAAGAGCTATATGTTGATTCTCACTACAAAAAAAGAGCTAGATGTTGATTCTCACTACAAAGAGAGAGCTAGATGTTGATTCTCACTACAAAGAGAGAGCTAGATGTTGATTCTCACTACAAAGAGAGAGAGAGCTAGATGTTGATTCTCACTACAAAGAGAGAGCTAGATGTTGATTCTCATTACAAGAGAGAGCTAGATGTTGGTTCTCATTACAAAGAGAGAGCTAGATGTTGGTTCTCATTACAAAGAGAGAGCTAGATGTTGATTCTCACTACAAAGAGAGAGCTAGATGTTGATTCTCATTACAAAGAGAGAGCTAGATGTTGGTTCTCACTACAAAGAGAGAGCTAGATGTTGATTCTCACTACAAAGATTGAGCTAGATGTTGATTCTCACTACAAAGATTGAGCTAGAAATTGATTCTCACTACAAAGAGAGAGCTAGATGTTGGTTCTCACTACAAAGAGAGAGCTAGATGTTGGTTCTCACTACAAAGAGAGAGCTAGATATTGGTTCTCATTACAAAGAGAGAGCTAGATGTTGGTTCTCACTACAAAGAGAGAGCTAGACGACGGTTCTCACTACAAAGAGAGAGCTAGACGACGGTTCTCACTACAAAGAGAGAGCTAGACGACGGTTCTCACTACAAAGAGAGAGCTAGATGTTGGTTCTCACTACAAAGAGAGAGCTAGATGTTGGTTCTCACTACAAAGAGAGAGCTAGATATTGGTTCTCATTACAAAGAGAGAGCTAGATGTTGGTTCTCACTACAAAGAGAGAGCTAGATGTTGGTTCTCACTACAAAGAGAGAGCTAGACGACGGTTCTCACTACAAAGAGAGAGCTAGATATTGGTTCTCACTACAAAGAGAGAGCTAGACGACGGTTCTCACTACAAAGAGAGAGCTAGATGTTGGTTCTCATTACAAAGAGAGAGCTAGATGTTGGTTCTCACTACAAAGAGAGAGCTAGATATTGGTTCTCACTACAAAGAGAGAGCTAGATGTTGATTCTCACTACAAAGATTGAGCTAGATGTTGGTTCTCACTACAAAGAGAGAGCTAGATATTGGTTCTCACTACAAAGATTGAGCTAGATGTTGGTTCTCACTACAAAGAGAGAGCTAGATATTGGTTCTCACTACAAAGAGAGAGCTAGATGTTGATTCTCACTACAAAGATTGAGCTAGATGTTGGTTCTCACTACAAAGAGAGAGCTAGATGTTGGTTCTCACTACAAAGAGAGAGCTAGATGTTGGTTCTCATTACAAAGAGAGAGCTAGATATTGGTTCTCACTACAAAGAGAGAGCTAGATGTTGGTTCTCATTACAAAGAGAGAGCTAGATATTGGTTCTCACTACAAAGAGAGAGCTAGATGTTGGTTCTCATTACAAAGAGAGAGCTAGATGTTGGTTCTCATTGCAAAGAGAGAGCTAGATGTTGATTCTCACTACAAAGAGAGAGCTAGATGTTGATTCTCACTACAAAGAGAGAGCTAGATGTTGGTTCTCACTACAAAGAGAGAGCTAGATGTTGATTCTCACTACAAAGAGAGAGCTAGATGTTGATTCTTACTACAAAGAGAGAGCTAGATGTTGATTCTCATTACAAAGAGAGAGCTAGATGTTGGTTCTCACTACAAAGAGAGAGCTAGATGTTGGTTCTCATTACAAAGAGAGAGCTAGATGTTGATTCTCACTACAAAGAGAGAGCTAGATGTTGATTCTCACTACAAAGAGAGAGCTAGATGTTGATTCTCACTACAAAGAGAGAGCTAGATGTTGGTTCTCACTACAAAGAGAGAGCTAGATGTTGATTCTCACTACAAAGAGAGAGCTAGATGTTGGTTCTCACTACAAAGAGAGAGCTAGATGTTGGTTCTCACTACAAAGAGAGAGCTAGATGTTGATTCTCACTAAAAAGAGAGAGCTAGATATTGGTTCTCACTACAAAGAGAGAGCTAGATATTGGTTCTCACTACAAAGAGAGAGCTAGATATTGGTTCTCACTACAAAGAGAGAGCTAGATATTGGTTCTCACTACAAAGATTGAGCTAGATGTTGGTTCTCACTACAAAGATTGAGCTAGATGTTGGTTCTCACTACAAAGATTGAGCTAGATGTTGGTTCTCACTACAAAGAGAGAGCTAGATGTTGGTTCTCACTACAAAGATTGAGCTAGATGTTGGTTCTCACTACAAAGATTGAGCTAGATATTGGTTCTCACTACAAAGATTGAGCTAGATGTTGGTTCTCACTACAAAGATTGAGCTAGATATTGGTTCTCACTACAAAGAGAGAGCTAGATGTTGGTTCTCACTACAAAGAGAGAGCTAGATGTTGGTTCTCACTACAAAGAGAGAGCTAGATGTTGGTTCTCACTACAAAGAGAGAGCTAGATGTTGGTTCTCACTACAAAGAGAGAGCTAGATGTTGGTTCTCATTACAAAGAGAGAGCTAGATGTTGGTTCTCATTACAAAGAGAGAGCTAGATGTTGGTTCTCATTACAAAGAGAGAGCTAGATGTTGGTTCTCATTACAAAGAGAGAGCTAGATGTTGATTCTCATTACAAAGAGAGAGCTAGATGTTGGTTCTCACTACAAAGAGAGAGCTAGATGTTGGTTCTCACTACAAAGAGAGAGCTAGATGTTGGTTCTCACTACAAAGAGAGAGCTAGATGTTGGTTCTCACTACAAAGAGAGAGCTAGATGTTTGTTCTCATTACAAAGAGAGAGCTAGATGTTGGCTCACACTACAAAGAGAGAGCTAGATGTTGGTTCTCATTACAAAGAGAGAGCTAGATGTTGGTTCTCATTACAAAGAGAGAGCTAGATGTTGGTTCTCAATACAAAGAGAGAGCTAGATGTTGGTTCTCACTACAAAGAGAGAGCTAGATGTTGGTTCTCATTACAAAGAGAGAGCTAAATGTTGGTTCTCATTACAAAGAGAGAGCTAGATGTTGGTTCTCACTACAAAGAGAGAGCTAGATGTTGGTTCTCACTACAAAGAGAGTGCTAGATGTTGGTTCTCACTACAAAGAGAGAGCTAGATGTTGGTTCTCATTACAAAGAGAGAGCTAGATGTTGGTTCTCACTACAAAGAGAGAGCTAGATGTTGGTTCTCATTACAAAGAGAGAGCTAGATGTTGGTTCTCACTACAAAGAGAGAGCTAGATGTTGGTTCTCATTACAAAGAGAGAGCTAGATGTTGGTTCTCACTACAAAGAGAGAGCTAGATGTTGGTTCTCACTACAAAGAGAGAGCTAGATGTTGGTTCTCACTACAAAGAGAGAGCTAGATGTTGATTCTCACTACAAAGAGAGAGCTAGATGTTGGTTCCCACTACAAAGAGAGAGCTAGATGTTGGTTCTCACTACAAAGAGAGAGCTAGATGTTGGTTCTCATTACAAAGAGAGAGCTAGATGTTGATTCTCACTACAAAGAGAGAGCTAGATGTTGATTCTCATTACAAAGATTGAGCTAGATGTTGGTTCTCACTACAAAGAGAGAGCTAGATGTTGATTCTCATTACAAAGAGAGAGCTAGATGTTGGTTCTCACTACAAAGAGAGAGCTAGATGTTGATTCTCATTACAAAGAGAGAGAGCTAGATGTTGATTCTCATTACAAAGAGAGAGCTAGATGTTGGTTCTCATCACAAAGAGAGAGCTAGATGTTGATTCTCATTACAAAGAGAGAGCTAGATGTTGGTTCTCACTACAAAGAGAGAGCTAGATGTTGATTCTCATTACAAAGAGAGAGCTAGATGTTGGTTCTCATTACAAAGAGAGAGCTAGATGTTGGTTCTCATTACAAAGAGAGAGCTAGATGTTGGTTCTCACTACAAAGAGAGAGCTAGATGTTGATTCTCACTACAAAGAGAGAGCTAGATGTTGGTTCTCACTACAAAGAGAGAGCTAGATGTTGGTTCTCACTACAAAAAGAGAGCTAGATGTTGATTCTCACTACAAAAAGAGAGCTAGATGTTGATTCTCACTACAAAGAGAGAGCTAGATGTTGATTCTCACTACAAAGAGAGAGCTAGATGTTGGTTCTCACTACAAAGAGAGAGAGAGCTAGATGTTGATTCTCACTACAAAGAGAGAGCTAGATGTTGATTATCATTACAAAGAGAGAGCTAGATGTTGGTTCTCATTACAAAGAGAGAGCTAGATGTTGGTTCTCATTACAAAGAGAGAGCTAGATGTTGATTCTCACTACAAAGAGAGAGCTAGATGTTGATTCTCACTACAAAAGAGAGCTAGATGTTGATTCTCACTACAAAGATTGAGCTAGAAATTGATTCTCACTACAAAGAGAGAGCTAGATGTTGGTTCTCACTACAAAGAGAGAGCTAGATGTTGATTCTCATTACAAAGAGAGAGCTAGATGTTGGTTCTCACTACAAAGAGAGAGCTAGATGTTGATTCTCATTACAAAGAGAGAGCTAGATGTTGATTCTCATTACAAAGAGAGAGCTAGATGTTGGTTCTCATCACAAAGAGAGTGCTAGATGTTGATTCTCATTACAAAGAGAGAGCTAGATGTTGGTTCTCACTACAAAGAGAGAGCTAGATGTTGATTCTCATTACAAAGAGAGAGCTAGATGTTGGTTCTCATTACAAAGAGAGAGCTAGATGTTGGTTCTCATTACAAAGAGAGAGCTAGATGTTGGTTCTCACTACAAAGAGAGAGCTAGATGTTGATTCTCACTACAAAGAGAGAGCTAGATGTTGGTTCTCACTACAAAGAGAGAGCTAGATGTTGGTTCTCACTACAAAAGAGAGCTAGATGTTGATTCTCACTACAAAAAGAGAGCTAGATGTTGATTCTCACTACAAAGAGAGAGCTAGATGTTGATTCTCACTACAAAGAGAGAGCTAGATGTTGGTTCTCACTACAAAGAGAGAGAGAGCTAGATGTTGATTCTCACTACAAAGAGAGAGCTAGATGTTGATTCTCATTACAAAGAGAGAGCTAGATGTTGGTTCTCATTACAAAGAGAGAGCTAGATGTTGGTTCTCATTACAAAGAGAGAGCTAGATGTTGATTCTCACTACAAAGAGAGAGCTAGATGTTGATTCTCACTACAAAGAGAGAGCTAGATGTTGGTTCTCACTACAAAGAGAGAGCTAGATGTTGATTCTCACTACAAAGATTGAGCTAGATGTTGATTCTCACTACAAAGATTGAGCTAGAAATTGATTCTCACTACAAAGAGAGAGATAGATGTTGGTTCTCACTACAAAGAGAGAGCTAGATGTTGGTTCTCACTACAAAGAGAGAGCTAGATATTGGTTCTCATTACAAAGAGAGAGCTAGATGTTGGTTCTCACTACAAAGAGAGAGCTAGATGTTGGTTCTCACTACAAAGAGAGAGCTAGACGACGGTTCTCACTACAAAGAGAGAGCTAGATGTTGATTCTCACTACAAAGATTGAGCTAGATGTTGGTTCTCACTACAAAGAGAGAGCTAGATGTTGGTTCTCACTACAAAGAGAGAGCTAGATGTTGGTTCTCATTACAAAGAGAGAGCTAGATATTGGTTCTCACTACAAAGAGAGAGCTAGATGTTGGTTCTCATTACAAAGAGAGAGCTAGATATTGGTTCTCACTACAAAGAGAGAGCTAGATGTTGGTTCTCATTACAAAGAGAGAGCTAGATGTTGGTTCTCATTGCAAAGAGAGAGCTAGATGTTGATTCTCACTACAAAGAGAGAGCTAGATGTTGATTCTCACTACAAAGAGAGAGCTAGATGTTGGTTCTCACTACAAAGAGAGAGCAAGATGTTGATTCTCACTACAAAGAGAGAGCTAGATGTTGATTCTCACTACAAAGAGAGAGCTAGATGTTGATTCTCATTACAAAGAGAGAGCTAGATGTTGGTTCTCACTACAAAGAGAGAGAGCTAGATGTTGGTTCTCATTACAAAGAGAGAGCTAGATGTTGATTCTCACTACAAAGAGAGAGCTAGATGTTGATTCTCACTACAAAGAGAGAGCTAGATGTTGATTCTCACTACAAAGAGAGAGCTAGATGTTGGTTCTCACTACAAAGAGAGAGCTAGATGTTGATTCTCACTACAAAGAGAGAGCTAGATGTTGGTTCTCACTACAAAGAGAGAGCTAGATGTTGGTTCTCACTACAAAGAGAGAGCTAGATGTTGATTCTCACTAAAAAGAGAGAGCTAGATATTGGTTCTCACTACAAAGAGAGAGCTAGATATTGGTTCTCACTACAAAGAGAGAGCTAGATATTGGTTCTCACTACAAAGAGAGAGCTAGATATTGGTTCTCACTACAAAGATTGAGCTAGATGTTGGTTCTCACAACAAAGATTGAGCTAGATGTTGGTTCTCACTACAAAGATTGAGCTAGATGTTGGTTCTCACTACAAAGAGAGAGCTAGATGGTGGTTCTCACTACAAAGATTGAGCTAGATGTTGGTTCTCACTACAAAGATTGAGCTAGATATTGGTTCTCACTACAAAGATTGAGCTAGATGTTGGTTCTCACTACAAAGATTGAGCTAGATATTGGTTCTCACTACAAAGAGAGAGTTAGATGTTGGTTCTCACTACAAAGAGAGAGCTAGATGTTGGTTCTCACTACAAAGAGAGAGCTAGATGTTGGTTCTCACTACAAAGAGAGAGCTAGATGTTGGTTCTCACTACAAAGAGAGAGCTAGATGTTGGTTCTCATTACAAAGAGAGAGCTAGATGTTGGTTCTCATTACAAAGAGAGAGCTAGATGTTGGTTCTCATTACAAAGAGAGAGCTAGATGTTGGTTCTCATTACAAAGAGAGAGCTAGATGTTGATTCTCATTACAAAGAGAGAGCTAGATATTGGTTCTCACTACAAAGAGAGAGCTAGATGTTGGTTCTCACTACAAAGAGAGAGCTAGATGTTGGTTCTCACTACAAAGAGAGAGCTAGATGTTGGTTCTCACTACAAAGAGAGAGCTAGATGTTGGTTCTCATTACAAAGAGAGAGCTAGATGTTGGTTCTCACTACAAAGAGAGAGCTAGATGTTGGTTCTCATTACAAAGAGAGAGCTAGATGTTCGTTCTCACTACAAAGAGAGAGCTAGATGTTGGTTCTCATTACAAAGAGAGAGCTAGATGTTGGTTCTCACTACAAAGAGAGAGCTAGATGTTGGTTCTCACTACAAAAAGAGAGCTAGATGTTGATTCTCACTACAAAGAGAGAGCTAGATGTTGATTCTCACTACAAAGAGAGAGCTAGATGTTGGTTCTCACTACAAAGAAAGAGCTAGATGTTGGTTCTCACTACAAAGAGAGAGCTAGATGTTGATTCTCATTACAAAGAAAGAGCTAGATGTTGGTTCTCACTACAAAGAGAGAGCTAGATGTTGATTCTCATTACAAAGAGAGAGCTAGATGTTGGTTCTCACTACAAAGAGAGAGCTAGATGTTGATTCTCATTACAAAGAGAGAGCTAGATGTTGGTTCTCACTACAAAGAGAGAGCTAGATGTTGATTCTCATTACAAAGAGAGAGCTAGATGTTGATTCTCATTACAAAGAGAGAGCTAGATGTTGATTCTCATTACAAAGAGAGAGCTAGATGTTGATTCTCACTACAAAGAGAGAGCTAGATGTTGGTTCTCACTACAAAGAGAGAGCTAGATGTTCATTCTCATTACAAAAAGAGAGCTAGATGTTGGTTCTCATTACAAAGAGAGAGCTAGATGTTGGTTCTCATTACAAAGAGAGAGCTAGATGTTGATTCTCACTACAAAGAGAGAGGTAGATGTTGATTCTCACTACAAAGAGAGAGCTAGATGTTGGTTCTCACTACAAAGAGAGAGCTAGATGTTGATTCTCACTACAAAGAGAGAGCTAGATGTTGATTCTCACTACAAAGAGAGAGCTAGATGTTGATTCTCACTACAAAGAGAGAGCTAGATGTTGATTCTCACTACAAAGAGAGAGAGCTAGATGTTGATTCTCACTACAAAGAGAGAGCTAGATGTTGATTCTCATTACAAAGAGAGAGCTAGATGTTGGTTCTCATTACAAAGAGAGAGCTAGATGTTGGTTCTCATTACAAAGAGAGAGCTAGATGTTGATTCTCACTACAAAGAGAGAGCTAGATGTTGATTCTCACTACAAAGAGAGAGCTAGATGTTGATTCTCACTACAAAGAGAGAGCTAGATGTTGGTTCTCACTACAAAGAGAGCTAGATGTTGATTCTCACTACAAAGAGAGAGCTAGATGTTGATTCTCACTACAAAGAGAGAGCTAGATGTTGATTCTCATTACAAAGAGAGAGCTAGATGTTGGTTCTCATTACAAAGAGAGAGCTAGATGTTGGTTCTCATTACAAAGAGAGAGCTAGATGTTGATTCTCACTACAAAGAGAGAGCTAGATGTTGATTCTCACTACAAAGAGAGAGCTAGATGTTGGTTCTCACTACAAAGAGAGAGCTAGATGTTGATTCTCACTACAAAGAGAGAGCTAGATGTTGATTCTCACTACAAAGAGAGAGCTAGATATTGGTTCTCACTACAAAGAGAGAGCTAGATGTTGGTTCTCACTACAAAGAGAGAGCTAGATGTTGATTCTCACTACAAAGAGAGAGCTAGATATTGGTTCTCACTACAAAGAGAGAGCTAGATATTGGTTCTCACTACAAAGAGAGAGCTAGATATTGGTTCTCACTACAAAGAGAGAGCTAGATGTTGATTCTCACTACAAAGAGAGAGCTAGATGTTGATTCTCATTACAAAGAGAGAGCTAGATGTTGGTTTTCATTACAAAGAGAGAGCTAGATGTTGGTTCTCATTACAAAGAGAGAGCTAGATGTTGGTTCTCTCTACAAAGAGAGAGCTAGATGTTGATTCTCACTACAAAGAGAGAGCTAGATGTTGGTTCTCACTACAAAGAGAGAGCTAGATATTGATTCTCACTACAAAGAGAGAGCTAGATGTTGATTCTCACTACAAAGATTGAGCTAGATGTTGGTTCTCACTACAAAGAGAGAGCTAGATGTTGGTTCTCACTACAAAGAGAGAGCTAGATGTTGGTTCTCACTACAAAGAGAGAGCTAGACGACGGTTCTCACTACAAAGAGAGAGCTAGATGTTGATTCTCACTACAAAGATTGAGCTAGATATTGGTTCTCACTACAAAGAGAGAGCTAGATGTTGGTTCTCACTACAAAGAGAGAGCTAGATGTTGGTTCTCATTACAAAGAGAGAGCTAGATATTGGTTCTCACTACAAAGAGAGAGCTAGATGTTGGTTCTCATTACTGATTACAAAGAGAGAGCTAGATATTGGTTCTCACTACAAAGAGAGAGCTAGATGTTGGTTCTCATTACAAAGAGAGAGCTAGATGTTGATTCTCACTACAAAGAGAGAGCTAGATGTTGATTCTCACTACAAAGAGAGAGCTAGATGTTGGTTCTCACTACAAAGAGAGAGCTAGATGTTGATTCTCACTACAAAGAGAGAGCTAGATATTGGTTCTCACTACAAAGAGAGAGCTAGATATTGGTTCTCACTACAAAGAGAGAGCTAGATATTGGTTCTCACTACAAAGAGAGAGCTAGAAATTGGTTCTCACTACAAAGAGAGAGCTAGATGTTGATTCTCACTACAAAGATTGAGCTAGATATTGGTTCTCACTACAAAGAGAGAGCTAGATATTGGTACTCACTACAAAGATTGAGCTAGATGTTGGTTCTCACTACAAAGATTGAGCTAGATGTTGGTTCTCACTACAAAGAGAGAGCTAGATATTGGTTCTCACTACAAAGAGAGAGCTAGATGTTGGTTCTCACTACAAAGAGAGAGCTAGACGACGGTTCTCACTACAAAGAGAGAGCTAGATGTTGATTCTCACTACAAAGATTGAGCTAGATATTGGTTCTCACTACAAAGAGAGAGCTAGATGTTGGTTCTCACTACAAAGAGAGAGCTAGATGTTGGTTCTCATTACAAAGAGAGAGCTAGATATTGGTTCTCACTACAAAGAGAGAGCTAGATGTTGGTTCTCACTACAAAGAGAGAGCTAGATGTTGGTTCTCATTACAAAGAGAGAGCTAGATATTGGTTCTCACTACAAAGAGAGAGCTAGATGTTGGTTCTCATTACAAAGAGAGAGCTAGATATTGGTTCTCACTACAAAGAGAGAGCTAGATGTTGGTTCTCATTACAAAGAGAGAGCTAGATGTTGGTTCTCATTACAAAGAGAGAGCTAGATGTTGGTTCTCACTACAAAGAGAGAGCTAGATGTTGATTCTCACTACAAAGAGAGAGCTAGATGTTGGTTCTCACTACAAAGAGAGAGCTAGATGTTGATTCTCACTACAAAGAGAGAGCTAGATATTGGTTCTCACTACAAAGAGAGAGCTAGATATTGGTTCTCACTACAAAGAGAGAGCTAGATATTGGTTCTCACTACAAAGAGAGAGCTAGAAATTGGTTCTCACTACAAAGAGAGAGCTAGATGTTGATTCTCACTACAAAGATTGAGCTAGATATTGGTTCTCACTACAAAGAGAGAGAGCTAGATATTGGTTCTCACTACAAAGATTGAGCTAGATGTTGGTTCTCACTACAAAGATTGAGCTAGATGTTGGTTCTCACTACAAAGAGAGAGCTAGATATTGATTCTCACTACAAAGAGAGAGCTAGATGTTGGTTCTCACACAAAGATTGAGCTAGATGTTGGTTCTCACTACAAAGATTGAGCTAGATATTGGTTCTCACTACAAAGATTGAGCTAGATGTTGGTTCTCACTACAAAGATTGAGCTAGATATTGGTTCTCACTACAAAAGAGAGAGCTAGATATTGGTTCTCACTTCAAAGAGAGAGCTAGATGTTGATTCTCATTACAAAGAGAGAGCTAGATGTTGGTTCTCACTACAAAGAGAGAGCTAGATGTTGGTTCTCACTACAAAGAGAGAGCTAGATGTTGGTTCTCACTACAAAGAGAGCTAGATGTTGGTTCTCACTACAAAGAGAGAGCTAGATGTTGGTTCTCACTACAAAGAGAGAGCTAGATGTTGGTTCTCACTACAAAGAGAGAGCTAGATGTTGGTTCTCATTACAAAGAGAGAGCTAGATGTTGGTTCTCATTACAAAGAGAGAGCTAGATGTTGATTATCACTACAAAGAGAGAGCTAGATGTTGGTTCTCACTACAAAGAGAGAGCTAGATGTTGGTTCTCATTACAAAGAGAGAGCTAGATGTTGGTTCTCATTACAAAGAGAGAGCTAGATGTTGATTCTCATTACAAAGAGAGAGCTAGATGTTGGTTCTCACTACAAAGAGAGAGCTAGATGTTGGTTCTCACTACAAAGAGAGAGCTAGATGTTGGTTCTCATTACAAAGAGAGAGCTAGATGTTGGTTCTCATTACAAAGAGAGAGCTAGATGTTGGTTCTCATTACAAAGAGAGAGCTAGATGTTGATTCTCATTACAAAGAGAGAGCTAGATGTTGGTTCTCACTACAAAGAGAGAGCTAGATGTTGGTTCTCACTACAAAGAGAGAGCTAGATGTTGGTTCTCACTACAAAGAGAGAGCTAGATGTTGGTTCTCATTACAAAGAGAGAGCTAGATGTTGGTTCTCACTACAAAGAGAGAGCTAGATGTTGGTTCTCATTACAAAGAGAGAGCTAGATGTTGGTTCTCACTACAAAGAGAGAGCTAGATGTTGGTTCTCATTACAAAGAGAGAGCTAGATGTTGGTTCTCACTACAAAGAGAGAGCTAGATGTTGGTTCTCACTACAAAAAGAGAGCTAGATGTTGGTTCTCACTACAAAGAGAGAGCTAGATGTTGATTCTCATTACAAAGAGAGAGCTAGATGTTGATTCTCATTACAAAGAGAGAGCTAGATGTTGATTCTCATTACAAAGAGAGAGCTAGATGTTGATTCTCACTACAAAGAGAGAGCTAGATGTTGGTTCTCACTTCAAAGAGAGAGCTAGATGTTGATTCTCATTACAAAGAGAGAGCTAGATGTTGGTTCTCATTACAAAGAGAGAGCTAGATGTTGGTTCTCATTACTAAGAGAGAGCTAGATGTTGATTCTCACTACAAAGAGAGAGCTAGATGTTGATTCTCACTACAAAGAGAGAGCTAGATGTTGGTTCTCACTACAAAGAGAGCTAGATGTTGATTCTCACTACAAAGAGAGAGCTAGATGTTGATTCTCACTACAAAGAGAGAGCTAGATGTTGATTCTCACTACAAAGAGAGAGCTAGATGTTGGTTCTCACTACAAAGAGAGAGCTAGATGTTGATTCTCACTACAAAGAGAGAGAGCTAGATGTTGATTCTCACTACAAAGAGAGAGCTAGATGTTGATTCTCATTACAAAGAGAGAGTTAGATGTTGGTTCTCATTACAAAGAGAGAGCTAGATGTTGGTTCTCATTACAAAGAGAGAGCTAGATGTTGATTCTCACTACAAAGGGAGAGCTAGATGTTGATTCTCACTACAAAGAGAGAGCTAGATGTTGGTTCTCACTACAAAGAGAGAGCTAGATGTTGATTCTCACTACAAAGAGAGAGCTAGATGTTAATTCTCACTACAAAGATTGAGCTAGATATTGATTCTCACTACAAAGAGAGAGCTAGAAATTGGTTCTCACTACAAAGAGAGAGCTAGATATTGATTCTCACTACAAAGAGAGAGCTAGATATTGGTTCTCACTACAAAGAGAGAGCTAGATATTGATTCTCACTACAAAGAGAGAGCTAGATATTGGTTCTCACTACAAAGAGAGAGCTAGATATTGATTCTCACTACAAAGAGAGAGCTAGATATTGGTTCTCACTACAAAGAGAGAGCTAGATGTTGGTTCTCATTACAAAGAGAGAGCTAGATATTGGTTCTCACTACAAAGAGAGAGCTAGATGTTGTTCTCATTACAAAGAGAGAGCTAGATGTTGGTTCTCATTAAAAGAGAGAGCTAGATGTTGATTCTCACTACAAAGAGAGAGCTAGATGTTGATTCTCACTACAAAGAGAGAGCTAGATGTTGATTCTCATTACGAAGAGAGAGCTAGATGTTGGTTCTCATTACAAAGAGAGAGCTAGATGTTGGTTCTCATTACAAAGAGAGAGCTAGATGTTGATTCTCATTACAAAGAGAGAGCTAGATGTTGATTCTCACTACAAAGAGAGAGCTAGATATTGGTTCTCACTACAAAGAGAGAGCTAGATATTGGTTCTCACTACAAAGAGAGAGCTAGATATTGGTTCTCATTACAAAGAGAGAGCTAGATGTTGATTCTCACTACAAAGATTGAGCTAGATATTGGTTCTCACTACAAAGAGAGAGCTAGATATTGGTCTCACTACAAAGATTGAGCTAGATGTTGGTTCTCACTACAAAGATTGAGCTAGATGTTGGTTCTCACTACAAAGAGAGAGCTAGATATTGTTCTCACTACAAAGAGAGAGCTAGATGTTGGTTCTCACTACAAAGATTGAGCTAGATGTTGGTTCTCACTACAAAGATTGAGCTAGATATTGGTTCTCACTACAAAGAGAGAGCTAGATGTTGGTTCTCACTACAAAGAGAGAGCTAGATATTGGTTCTCACTACAAAGATTGAGCTAGATGTTGGTTCTCACTACAAAGAGAGAGCTAGATGTTGGTTATCACTACAAAGAGAGAGCTAGATGTTGGTTCTCACTACAAAGAGAGAGCTAGATGTTGGTTCTCACTACAAAGAGAGAGCTAGATGTTGGTTCTCACTACAAAGAGAGAGCTAGATATTGGTTCTCACTACAAAGAGAGAGCTAGATATTGGTTCTCACTACAAAGAGAGAGCTAGATGTTGGTTCTCACTACAAAGAGAGAGCTAGATGTTGGTTATCACTACAAAGAGAGAGCTAGATGTTGGTTCTCACTACAAAGAGAGAGCTAGATGTTGGTTCTCACTACAAAGAGAGAGCTAGATGTTGTTTCTCACTACGAAGAGAGAGCTAGATATTGGTTCTCACTACAAAGAGAGAGCTAGATGTTGGTTCTCACTACAAAGAGAGAGCTAGATGTTGGTTCTCACTACAAAGAGAGAGAGCTAGATATTGGTTCTCACTACAAAGAGAGAGCTAGATGTTGGTTCTCACTACAAAGAGAGAGCTAGATGTTGGTTCTCACTACAAAGAGAGAGCTAGATGTTGGTTCTCACTACAAAGAGAGCTAGATGTTGGTTCTCACTACAAGAGAGAGCTAGATGTTGATTCTCATTACAAAGAGAGAGCTAGATGTTGGTTCTCACTACAAAGAGAGAGCTAGATGTTGGTTCTCACTACAAAGAGAGAGCTAGATGTTGGTTCTCACTACAAAGAGAGAGCTAGATGTTGGTTCTCACTACAAAGAGAGAGCTATATGTCGGTTCTCACAACAAAGATAGAGCTAGACGACGGCTCCCACTATCCGCAGGTTCCATTTGTGAAAAATTTCCACCGCCTGTGTAGGAATCGAACCCTGGACTTTCCTGTCCACGGGCCAACGCCATGCCTCTAGACCACCTAGTCCTCTACTCCAACGATTAATTTAAGAGGGAAGGTATGTTTTCAAAACTCGGAAAAATCCACAATCAACAAGACATTTAAAAAAAACAAATGAGAATAGACAAATCGAATCAGGGTGGAACCCGTACCCTTTGACACAGCGCCTTGCAACGGGAGGCATGTGTTACGATGCACTGCCAACTAATCAACCCTAAACTACAGGATAGTTACCCAACGTTGTTCTGAAGGAAGAATGGCTGTCCTAAAGGGAATGAATTACTGGAATTTGGCCAGAGTTATTCCCCTCGTAAAATTTTCGTTTTCATCCAATCGAGGTAATCTCGTAAAACACGACCCGCCTTCTGATTGTGGGCACGTACCTATCATTCAAACAATCTCGCGCAATCTGTCGTCATCTGAGATTGTTGAATTAGTTGGTTAACAGACTTGTTGCCAGTGCCAGAGCCGAGTGAGAAGACAGAATAATATGTACCCTGGGCGGGTCGGATTATTGGGAAAGAATAGATCATATCACAGCGAACATTCGAGAAATGGCGTTTCCATTCTTGCTGTTGAAGCTAACTAGTCTCGCCATATCGGCGGTCTCTCAAAGTGGGAGATGTAGTAGAATATGGCAGCGGCGGAGCCGCGACAGCTCAGTGTTTAGTGAACTGGACTACAAAGGACAAGAGGTAGGGTTCGATCCCAACCGACGGCTTCCGGTTCACCCAGCCTTAAATGGGTACCAGATTTTTTTTCTGGGATAGTAAAGCGGCACGGGCGTAATACCGACCACATTACCCCAAAAATCATGTGCCGAATGTCTGTAAAGTTTATGGTCACTAACACCATATTCCCTATACATTCACTTGGAGTGACGGGGCTCTTTACTTTTTTTTTTATGTGGTAGCGGCGGACATTCAGAGGAAGCAACGTAGGCCACGACTCCTCTAATATTTAATCAAAATACATAACCCAATCACACTCCAGCTCCAGCTCAATGAGTTAAATGTCAATGCACAACCAGCCACCGTATTTCCTAGTATAGCGTCATATAATAACTCAAGTCGTTACTAATAAATAGGCTTCCATGTTTCTGGATGTTAAAACTACTACAACCGTACAGCGACATCTATCGAGCTACCAATGTGTATGAGAACTAGGTAGGCCATTTTAGCATGTATGTATGCATGTACGTATATATGTATGTATGTGTGTATGTATGTATGTATGTATGTATGTATGCATGTGTGTATGTATGTATGTATGTATGTATGTATATATGTATGTATGTGTGTATGTATGTATGTATGTATGTATGTATGTATGTATGTATGTATGTATAAATGTATGTGTGTATGTATGTATGTATGTATGTATGAATGTATGTATATATGTAAGTATGTATGTACAAAGAGAGAAAATACGTATAGCTTTGTGTCATGGCATGGAAAACAGTCAACAACAGAACTCATACGATGCACTGTGGATAAAAGATTGTGTAAGGAAATGATCGCCAACGCCAACCGGTACGGCACATGATGATGATGATGTATGTATGTATGTATATATATGTATGTATGTATGTATATATATGTATGTATGTATGTATATATATGTATATATGTATGTATGTATGCATGTATGTATGTACGTGTGTGTATGTATGTATGTAAGTATGTATGTATGTATGTATGTATGTATGTATGTATGTAATGTATGTGTGTATGTATGTATGTATGTATGTATGTATGTATGTATGTATGTATGTATGTATGTATGTATATATCTAAGTATGTGTATATGTATGAATGTATGTATGTATGTATGTAAGTATGTATGTATGTATGTATGTAAGTATGTATGTATGTATGTAAGTATGTACGTATGTATGTATGTATGTAAGTATGTATGTATGTATGTATGTATGTATGTAAGTATGTACGTATGTATTTATGTATGTATGTATGTAAGTATGTATGTATGTATGTATGTAAGTATGTACGTATGTATGTATCTATGTATCTAATTATCTATGTTGTTTATTTTAACATGACTTTACTATCCATTTCAATACTATTATTATTTACTCACTTCTGTATTGTTGTTTCCGAAAGAACGTTTCTTGTTTTCAAACTCCAGATATCATCCCGAGACATCTTCCCACTACATCAAGATGTAAACAACCCCTGGATGAACAAACACTTGATAGCGGGCCATCATCATCAGTCTCATGGTAGAACAAACTCCAGATATCATCCCGAGACACCTTCCCACTACATCAAGATGTGAACAACCCCTGGGTGAACAAACACTAGATAGCGGGCCATCATCATCAGTCTCATGGTAGAACAAACTCCAGATATCATCCCGAGACACCTTCCACTACATCAAGATGTGAACAACCCCTGGATGAACAAACACTTGATAGCGGGCCATCATCATCAGTCTCATGGTAGAACAAACTTCAGATATCATCCCGAGACACCTTCCCACTACATCAAGATGTGAACAACCCCTGGATGAACAAACACTTGATAGCGGGCCATCATCATCAGTCTCATGGTAGAACAAACTCCAGATATCATCCCGAGACACCTTCCCACTACATCAAGATGTGAACAACCCCTGGATGAACAAACACTAGATAGCGGACCATCATCATCAGTCTCATGGTAGAACAAACACTAGATAGCGGGCCATCATCATCAGTCTCATGGTAGAACAAACACTTGATAGCGGGCCATCATCATCAGTCTCATGGTAGAACAAACACTTGATAGCGGGCCATCATCATCAGTCTCATGGTAGAACAAACACTAGATAGCGGGCCATCATCATCAGTCTCATGGTAGAACAAACACTAGATAGCGGGCCATCATCATCAGTCTCATGGTAGAACAAACACTAGATAGCGGGCCATCATCATCAGTCTCATGGTAGAACAAACACTAGATAGCGGGCCATCATCATCAGTCTCATGGTAGAACATGCTTAACCAATTTTATTCGAATTCTCGGAAAACCCCAGTTTTTCTTGGAACATACTCAGGTGAACTCCTAAAATGTGAGAGTTTCTCATGCTTTCATGCTACCAATTCTACCAGTATTCCCATAAAACCAAGTCAGCTACTAGAGCAACACCCATGGGAGAACATCAATGCACAAGATCTAGTCATTCGACCTGGGGGATCCCCGAAAACACACGTTGGTGACCTATATTTTTATTGTGTAAAGTTCTCCAAGCTGAGATCTCGGACACAAACGACGGTATCTTCATTGAGTTCAAATCCTTGCCAGGACTCCAACAAAAGGGCACAGATTCTTGCCTGTAGTCTGTGTTTTCACATGTGGATGTCTGGCTGGCTTCTGTTTCTGTGGAAGTCTCCTTAGATTGCCAGGTTTAAACGAGAGCCCTTTCAGGTTATGTGCGGGCAATTATCTATCCACATATAGAGCCTATCTGGTCCGTTCATCGCGATAACTCATGTCGTACATACCAGATGGGAGTTATGTGAAATCACTAACATCAACATAGAGAAAGAGAGAGAAAGAGAGAGAAAGAGAGAGAATGAGAGAGAGAGAGAGAGAGAGAGAGAGAGAGTGAGAGAGAGAGAGAGAGAGACAAAGCGAGAGTTGATTTGTTAGTTGGCTCTGTTTCACCTACGCCATCGAGGAATGTCCAGGGATTTTCAAACTTGTTCAGTCCAACGCCTCAATAAGAGTTTTATGATCACAACATTTCTATTTTTACCTAAGGACAGATGTTATTCCGTTCTTTCTTTGTTTCTTTGTTTCTTTCTTTTCTTTCGTGTGTGTCTTTCTTTCGTTTTTCTTTTGTTTCGTTCTTTCCTTTTTTTCCTTTTCTTTTCCTTCATTTGTCTTTATTTCAAATTGACAAGTAGCAAGTGTACCAACAAGTCCACTTGAGTCCACGCCACTGCTTCATATGAAAGAGATGGTAGTTAAGACGGGCACAGCCAGAAACGAGAAACTTAGTGGCTTTGTAAGAAGACTTATCAACCAACATAGAACTGGAGTCGTCAGTCGCTGGACACTGAGGGAATTGCTGAGGAGGGGATCTGAGCACCTATGGACATGTTGGGAGTGCAATGATGATAATCAGCAAAAACTCAATAACACACTTGTAGTAGTAAAAAGAGCCCCGTCCCTTCAAGTGGTGTATAGGGAATATGGTGTTAGTGACTATAAATTTTACAGACCTTCAGCGCATGATTTTTGGGGTAATGTGGTCGGTATTACGCCCGTGCCGCTTTACTTTCCCAGAAAAAAATCCGGTACCTATTTAAGACTGAGTGAACCCGAAAGCCATCGGTTGGGATCGAAACCTACCTCTTGTTCTTTGTAGTCCAGTTCACTAACCACTGAGCTATCGCGGCTCACAAAATTATAATAAATAGGTAAGAATTTAAAAAAAAAACTCGTCTTTGTTGACTTTCAGAATTTATGTTATAAACAAATAGTGGCTTCTACTTCCGGTTCTGTTAGAAACTCACATAAACTCTGCTGGTGATAAATAGCACTCCGTAGGTAGCACTTAAATGTCCTGCGGTACTTTCTGTTTGAAAACCACTGCGTTAAACATTTATTGTAACGATTGTTTAAATGGATGTTTACCTCCTCATTAATTCAAACTTCAAATTTTCTTCTACGTTTAATCTAAAACCCCTGTTTTCTCCTCATTGATCCGAACTCTAATTTTTTTCGACTTTAAATCATTTTCTGCAATCATTTTCTGCAATCATTTTCTGCAATTATGTTCTGCAATCATTTTCTGCAATCATTTTTTGCAATCATTTTCTGTAATCATTTTCTGCAATCATTGTCTGCATTCATTATCAAGTAGTTATATATGAGACTGCTTCATCTTGTTATAACTGTCGTGATGATGAAAGCGATACCAAGAGCAATTTACCTGTTGCTCGTTAGTCACAAGTAATGACGACCAATTATATCATTAGCCAAGGCAAATAAATACAGTGCTGCGGTAAAGCTACATTGTTTACATATTTTTTTACATATCCATATATATATATATATATATATATATATATGAATATATATATATATATATATATATATATATTTTGTTGTTGTTTATTGCTCCAGCTGAAGGCCTACTTGGCCGAAACGTCGACTTTTGTTTTGTCCATTACCACGTAAAGCTGTCATCATACCACTTTTTTCTTCTTTTTTTTTTAGAATTGCGGTAAAGCTAGTATCAAGGAGCCAACGTCATTTGTTGTGTTCCTTGTTTTGTAAAGCTGCCACTATACCTTGTTGGAGTGTATGTTACACCCCACTACTGGCTCCCCATGTCAATAGCCAGTTGATAGTTTACTCTGCTTTTCTGTTAAAATGACTCTAGGTCTGAAGCATGACTCTAGGTCCGAAGCCTGACTCTGGGTCCGAAGCATGACTCTAGGTCCGAAGCATGACTCTATGTCCGAAGCATGACTCTGGGTCCGAAGCATGACTCTATGTCCGAAGCATGACTCTATGTCCGAAGCATGACTCTAGGTCCGAAGCATGACTCTAGGTCCGAAGCATGACTCTATGTCCGAAGCATGACTCTAGCTCCGAAGCATGACTCTATGTCCGAAGCATGACTCTATGTCCGAAGCATGACTCTAGGTCCGAAGCATGACTCTAGGTCCGAAGCATGACTCTATGTCCGAAGCATGACTCTATGTCCGAAGCATGACTCTATGTCCGAAGCATGACTCTAGCTCCGAAGCATGACCACACCTTTATTTCTTGCGTTCACCTAACGACTACTAAAGTAATTGACTATCCTCTTCGTTATTCGCCCTTAAAAGGGCGTTAAGTGGGCGCAGATGCGTTGTTTGGTGGTGTGAAGTAAAAATGTGAATTTTCCGCATTTCGGCCCAACATATCCGACTTCAGCACATCAGACCCTCAATAATTTAGAACAGTATGGACATGCAATATTTGTTGACGTTAGGGGTTCTATTTCATGAGCTTTTCTATCCTGTCTCAATTGTTCTGCTGATGTTAGGGGATCTATTTCATGAACTTTTCTATCCTGTCTCAATTGTTCTGCTGATGTTAGGGGATCTATTTCATGAGCTTTTCTATCCTGTCTCAGTTGTTCTGCTAATGTTAGGGATCTATTTCATGAGCTTTTCTATCCTGTCTCAATTGTTCTGCTGATGTTAGGGGATCTATTTCATGAGCTTTTCTATCCTGTCTCAGTTGTTCTGCTAATGTTAGGGGATCTATTTCATGAGCTTTTCTATCCTGTCTCAATTGTTCTGCTAATGTTAGGGGATCTATTTCACTAGCCTTTCTCTCCTGTCTCGGTTGTTCTGCTGATATTAGGGTATCTATTTCACTAGCCTTTCTCTCCTGTCTCAGTTGTTCTGCTGATATTACGGTATCTATTTCATTAGCCTTTCTCTCCTGTCTCAGTTGTTCTGCTGATGTTAGGGGATCTATTTCACTAGCCTTTCTCCCCTGTCTCAATTGTTCTGCTGATATTAGGGGATCTATTTCACTAGCCTTTCTCCCCTGTCTCAATTGTTCTGCTGATATTAGGGGATCTATTTCACTAGCCTTTCTCTCCTGTCTCGGTTGTTCTGCTGCTGCTCTTTTTGGATGCCTCACAAACCCCGTAACCCGGATCAAAAAGGTCCGCTGCCAACCAGATCTACCTTGCTCTACACTCTTTCATGTGTCAAAATTAAAGGCTTTTAATGAGGTGTCTACCTTATTTTTAAATCGCGTTTTTTTTCGTCTACCTTGTCGGCGTTAACCTTTCTGCCGTTCGCCCAGCAATAGTATTTTTGGCATTCGGTAGTTTGGTATGCGAACTATATGCCCCTTCTGGGGGTTTTTTAGTGCATCAAAATAAAAAAAGTAGAGTCCCGTCACGCCACGTGGCGTATAGAGAATATGGTGTTAGTGCCCGTATTTTGTTTCTAGATCTTCGGCACATGATTTTTAGGGTAATGTGGTCAGTATTATGCCGGTGCTAAATTACTTTTCCAGGAAAAAAAATATGCGGTACGCTTTTAAGACTGGGTGAACCTGGAAGCCGTTGATTATGAACGAACTCGCTTAGTAGTCCAGTTCACGAACCACTGAGCTATCGCTGATTCCAGTGCATCGAAATAATGATAATAAATTACTACAAATGATACAAATCCTGTTGCATTAACATATACAATAAACATAAATATAGGGAGGAGTTAAACTAATAAAAAGACAAGGCAAACTATGATGACCTAGTCTTGTTGAATTTGTGTCCGGATTACGTGTGGTGTCGTTATTATCAAACAGGAAAGTAGGTTCAGATTTTTGGGCGTATTTGTACACGAGATGCAAGTACTGACACTGGGGACCGAAATATTCGTGCTGACAACTGTAATTGTTTGGGCATGTCCCTGTAGTTTTGTCACAAACTGAGTCATTATAGCAGTGACATTGTAACGTACAATTTGTCCCAAACCAACCGCCTGCACAAGTTAGGTCATTAACTACCAAGGCCGCGAACGAAGCCAGCAGAATGAAGACTTGATCTACAGCGCTGGTTAACGAACTGTGTACAAACATTTATTAACAAACCCGTGATTAGATTTCTAAAAATCAGCCAACTCGCTGTGATAACAGATAGCGTGATGTTCTCTAATAAAATGAGACAAACTGTTGGAGACAAGCAAAGTCAACATTGTTTACATCATGGCTCGAGCACAAACAAGCGTCCATCTTGGTGCCTCAGATTTAATTCAGCCTCAGATTTAATGTTAGAAAGTCCGCACTGTATCATTAGCCCATTATGTCAGTGATTACCCCCTCCTTAGTCTGTTCCTATTGTCTTCTCATACAGCGGATGTTCCTGGAGGGCGCTGATCTGTAAGTATGTACGTGATCTCAAGATTGTGACCCGTTCCACCGATATGGGGAAAAGCAAGTAGGAAATACCTTAGCACACATTAGGTGTCTCTGCATCCCAATACAATGTTGATGGCTTAATTCTGTAGTCTCCAATCTGTCAATAGGAGCAGAACTAACAGTGATAATGACCGTCAAATACGATGATTCAGCCACGTCATGAGGCAGAAAAACACCCAGCAGCCAGTTCGTCGTGCTATCAAAAACCTGCCATCTGTGTCATCCTGACTCGAAAAAGTTCAAGAGTCAAATATTTTTATAAAAATATGAAAATAATCCTGCAGTGGGTAAGGTTAGCAATCATTTGATCCACACTGTTTGAGCAAGATAGGGAAATTTAATTTCAACAACACATCATAGCACAGGATATATGATATTGATAGTTGTGATAGTAATAAAATTGGAGGTCAGACTAACAACGACTGTGAAGATAATCATAATGATAACAGTGTTAATCTCTCTCTCTCTCTCTGCGATCAGGACCCAATCAGAGTAGAATTCCAGCTCCTCACATGAACTCAGCTGTCAGGTTAGGTGTGTTACAAACAGAACATCTCAATTAGAGTCTGTCAGATCCACGCTGATTGAACACCCGTTAAAAACGTTGCACTGTGTTCTGCGCCAGTGGCCCAGTGCATCCGATTTCAGCCAGCATTTTATTCAGGTTTGCTTTCCCTAGCCTTGATTGTCCCCAATCTTCCTGCAAGGCAGCAGGTGATCTTTTCTGTAGGGGGATTCTGCCCTTAGATGGTCGACCCTCCCAGGTTTACGAGCACCATCTGCCCGAGTCACTAGAGGTGACTAACACAGACATGCACACACAAAATATGAGATGTGACAAACACAGACATGCACATAGCGATACGAGGCATGACTAACACTGACATACATCAAGATATATGACACATGACTAACATAAACATGCACACAAAGATATGAGATATGACTGACATAGACATGCACCCACAAAGAAATTACACATTTCTAACATGGACATGCACATAAAGATATGAGATATGACTGACATAGACATGCACCCACAAAGAAATTACACATTTCTAACATGGACATGCACATAAAGATATGAGATATGACTGACATAGACATGCACCCACAAAGAAATTACACATTTCTAACATGGACATGCACATAAAGATATGAGATATGACTGACATAGACATGCACCCACAAAGAAATTACACATGTCTAACATGGACATGCACACAAAGATATGAGATATGACCAACATAGATAGGCAAACGCAATGATATGAGATGTGACTAGCATAGCCATGCAAACACAAGGATATGAGATGTGACATACACAGACATGCACACACAAAGATATGAGATATGACTAACATAAACATACACACAGAGATATGAGAAATCACTAGCCCAAACATGCACACACAAAGATATGACACATGACTAACACAGATACACACTAAGATATGAGATATGACTAAACACATACACACTTAAATATATGAGACATGATTAACACGGACACTCCAAAATATGAGATATGACTAGCATGACACACACCAAGAAATGAACCATGTCCAGCACAGAAAGAAAATATCCAGTACACATTAAGGTCTCCATATGCTTGGGTTTGTTGTAGTCGGCAGACTCTTCTTAACGTGGGAATCATCGACATACGAGACGCCGGCCCCCATGAACTGTTAACAAATATCGTCCAAACAGTTGTACGGAGATTTGAGGTTGCAGTCTGACCCGTAGAACGTTCCCTTGCATGAACAGATCCCGGTTGACTGTTCACAGGTGTCGTTGAAACAGTGGTCAGGACATTTGAGAGTGCAGTCTGGCCCGTAGTACGCTTCCTTGCGCGTACAGTCTGCTCTTTCTGTGTCACATATGATGTCACAGCCATCAGAACACGTCTGTTCGCACTGTAGCCCAAAATTACCATCAGGACAAGTGTCATCACAGTATAGCCAGGATGTTTGCAATGTTGGCATTTTCTGGATTTTCCTCACATAAAGAACTGACACTAAGACAAGACCCGGAGCAGTCGTGTTCATAGATCCCATGTGAACAGTTGCCGTGACACGTACCGATGATGACAGTGCAGCCTTTGCAACACCCACTACACACTGTACAAAACGACCAGAATGCCCGTCCAGAAAATAGGTGTCTGTAAATGTTTGCACCTCACACACTGTCAGTGCACTCTCGTCCTGCGAAAAGGTCGGTGAGAACTCAAACTTACTGTGTGCCATTGTCGCTTGTATGGTGACTACAATAGTGTTCACAGAAATATTTGGGTATGATATATCATTATACTGGAACACTACACCGCCACTGTCAGAGAAAGCCTTTGGGGTGTCATTCTTTACCCGAATCATAGTGCTAGCTCGATGATAAATTCGAATGGTGTGAGTCTTCTGGGACGTGTCAAAGTTCAGATACCATTAAACAGAATTGGTTCCACTTCTCAATTGTGTGTGTGTGCAGTCATTGTCATAAAGATTGGTCTTTGTTTTGCCATTAACTGCGGCCTCTGGTCCACATCCGTCCACTGTATATCAAGCATTAAATGTGTCGGTCTGGTTTGCGTTCTGTTTGAGAGCCACATTCCGACCCCCGCCAATGTAGATGGAGCAGATATTTGCAACTATCGCCCCTTCAATCGGTAACATGTTGATTAGACCATGAAACTGTCCGGATCTGTAGGTCCAGATCCCTAGGCGTATTTGGAAACTAAATCAAAGTACTGACACTGGGGTCCGAAACGCTCTCGCCGACAACTGTCACCGTTTGTGCATGTCCCTGTAGCCCTGTCACAAACTGAGCGATTTTAGCAGTGACACTGCAACGCACAATTTGCCCCGAACCAACCGTCTACACAAGTTAGGCAGTTAGGTCATTAGCTTCGAATGTCGCAAACAAAGCCAGCAGAATAAAGACTTGATCTACAGCGGTGGTTAACGAAATGTGCACAAACAATTATTTCAAACCCGTGGTTACAATTCTAACAATCGGCCAGCTCGCTGTGACAACAGACAGCGCGATGTTCAAGATCAGCATTGTATACACCACGGCTAGAACTTGGACGAACTTCCATCTTGGTGCGTCCAATTAACAATGTTAATGATACATTAACTACAATAATCGCCCATTACTTCAGACTAATAATTTAACCCCCCAGGTAATATTTCCCCTACCACTAAGACCTGGAATTCCGAAGCTGTTTTGTTTACCCCCGGACGTAAACAGCCTGCTTCTCCTTGATGTTGGCATTAGGGCTGTACGGTTATCGAGACCAGCCGGTAAACAAATGTTCAACTTCTGTCTCCCGAATCACAACAAGCAAAGCCGTACGCGGAATCTCTTTGTTTAATTCCTCCAGGCTTAATAAAAGAATTGCTTCACTGGCAGCTACCGCACTTAAGATAAGTAAATACTTGATACAGGACTTGGTAAATAAGAGTCGTTAGTCTGGCAGGACTGCTTTCGTTGAAAGATAACGTACTATATAAACAGCTTTTGCTCTCAAGGAGGCAAGGAACGAGCAGACGCAAGGGAGGACAACCCAACAATATTCCTGCTTCTTATTATTCTTCTTGTGTACACATTTTGGTGTCTACATCGCCCCCCCCCCTCCCGACAACCAGTTGTGTACACATTTTGGTGTCTACATCGCCCCCCCCTCCCGACAACCAGTTGTGTACACATTTTGGTGTCTACATCGCCCCCCCCCTCCCGACAACCAGTTGTGTACACATTTTGGTGTCTACATCGCCCCCCCCTCCCGACAACCAGTTGTGTACACATTTTGGTGTCTACGCCGCCCACCCCCCTCCCGACAACCAGTTGTGTACACATTTTGGTGTCTACACCGCCCCCCCCCCCCCGACAACCAGTTGTGTACACATTTTGGTGTCTACACCCCCATTCCCCCCACCTTACAACCACTTCTGGTGCCCCCCCCTTTCTCTCTTTCCCCCCCCCCCTTACAACCACTTCTAGAACATTTGTCATGTCGGGAGTTATTCTCCAGATCATATATAATATTGATTCTCCACCCATAATCCCCCCGCAGCCCAATTAAGTAAATATGAGGATACAGAATAAAAGGGTGGGGTGGGGGTGGGGAGGGGGGACCTAGAAAGACACTTATAAGAGAAGAGAAGAGGGCAGGCATCGACTCATTAGATAAGATCGAACATCTCGTCAGAATAGAGAGGCTGGGGAAAACACCAGAGGGTCCATGTGACGTCACGCGGTGAGAGAAGGACCAAGATGACATTAGTCTGGTGGTTCCCAAACATTTGACTCCGCGGCACCCTTTCCGTTATGATCGTCTACTGGTGGCGTCGCGGTGACAAGTAGACGGTCGAGTAAACTATAACTCCATGATGTGATATCTAAGATGATGAATGAAGGTAGAATTAGGACTTTGCTGTGGAAACCCGTTTGTTTATTTATTTTATCAATATTAAGCCCGTGTGAATGATGTCATTTCGAACCATTGAGTAGACACATGACAATATCCTCGGCGCGGTAGAATTGTCAAAGGTTTGTGGCGCCCCTAGGTTCCGCAATGCACATTTTGAGAACCACTAGTCACATATATTGGGTTGTCTTTGTAGCGTGTGTTCAATAGTAGTGGAACCACTGGTCTAGTCATATATTTTGGGCTGTCTTGTAGCGTGTGTTCAATAGTAGTGGAACCACTGGTCTAGTCATATATATTGGGCTGTCTTGTAGCATGTGTTCAATAGTAGTGGAACCACTAGTCTAGTCACATATATTGGGTTGTCTTGTATCTTGTGTTCAATAGTAGTGGAACCACTAGTCTAGTCACATATATTGGGCTGTCATGTATCTTGTGTTCAATAGTATTGGAACCACTAGTCTAGTCACATATAGTGGGCTGTCATGTATCTTGTGTTCAATAGTATTGGAACCACTAGTCTAGTCACATATATTGGGCTGTCTTGTATCTTGTGTTCAATAGTAGTAGAACCACTGGTCTAGTCACATATATTGGTTTTATCTTACATAATTTAGCCTACATTTAAAGTGAGTAGTATGTGACTGCCGAAGTTAGTATATATATATTTTTTTTCTTCAGTTTCTCTTTACTCTCTTGTATTTAACATATCGAGAGTAGTGTGTCCTAGTCGGCCCAGTGAATGGTACTTATCCAAAAGTACTTCTCAATGGTACTTTTCATTGGTATCGTTACTACTTATAAATGGTACTATCTAAAGTACATATCCAATTATACTTATCATTGTGCTTTTCGTTGGTACTTATCAATGGTACTTATAAATGATACTATCAATTATACGTATCCAATGACATATACTGGTATTGGTATTTATCATTGTTACTTATCATTGGAACTATCAATGGTACTTTTCCAATGATACTTATCAATGGTACTTATGAAATGTTATTGATCTTTGGTACTTATCGATGCTACTTATCAAGAATACTTATCATTGATAATTATCATAGGTACTTATAAATAATACGATCTACCTCTCTTTTACCGGACTCTATTAACGACCATATGGGTTTTATTATCTCCTTCCTGACATTCTATTCCTCTTTTGGCAAGGACATCTACATTTCCGTGTGCTGCTTTCCCATAATATAAATATATCAACTGATTGATTGTTCATTCATTTAATAGCAAGTTAAATCTATACCAAATGACGGATTAATCGCCCCTTAAGATGCACAACAAAATTATACTTAAAATCCCTGAACATTAACTGCGTGCAGTGATCATGTCTCTCCACAACTTTCGATCTCGACAATTATTTATCATTTCTGTTGTTGACCTTCTACCAAGCCATTCTCTTAAGCTGTCTGGTTTCTTTTCTCTTTGCTTCCCTCTATCTCATCGTCCCTCAATTTTTCCAGTTGTTACAATATATTCCAGTTGTTCTCTTCTCTTTACATGGCCAAAAATGATGACTGTCTCTTCCTAATATTAGAAATTTGCTCTTTTTTTGCTTTGGCCTCTTTCAGAACGTGTTCATTACTCTTCTTAGCTGTCCATGGTATTCTCAACATTCTTCTGTAAAACCAAATTTCTACAAACTCCAGTGATTTTCTTGTTTGTTGTCCTATTGTCCATGATTCACATCCGTATGTTAAGACTGACTCTACATAACATTTAAGAACTCTTTTTCTTATTTTGATTGTCAAAAATGGATTGCATAGTATCTTCCTCATTTTTTGGAAAGCTGCTTTTGCCTGCGCCATTCTGCATCTCACCTCTTTTGTACATCTACTGTCTGAGGTTAACAAAGTTCCCAAATATTTAAATTCGTGCAGTTAACAATTAAACAGTAATATGGGAACATATATTTGTATAAAAATATGGACTAGAAATGAATATCAAAAAGACTAAAACTATGGTCATAAACAAAGAAAATTCTCAAGATCTACAATTATATATCACAGTTGAGGGAATACATCTGGAGACAGTCCAGAGCTACAACTACCTGGGACATACTATAACCAATGATGTAAAATGCAAAACTGAAATAAACAAAAGAATAGGTATGGCAAAAAGTAATTTTAATGCCATGAAAAATATACTAACAACAAAACAAATATCAGCAGGGCTGAAACTAAGAATGGCAAAATGTTACATCTTCTCAATATTCCTGTATGGTGCAGAAACATGGACATTAGACAAGAAAACAGAACAGAAAATTGAAGCCTTTGAAATGTGGATTTATAGAAGAATATGTAGAATTGGATGGAAAGAAAAGATAACAAACGATGAAGTTTTAAAACACCTGAAAATAAAAAGAGAACTACTAAATACAATTAAGACAAGACAAATGAAATTTTTGGGCATGTTAAAAGACACAACAGCCTACTAAAAGTAATATTGGAAGGAAAAATACAAGGTAAAAGAGGCAGAGGCAGAACAAGACTAACATGGACGAGTAACATCAAAAGATGGACAAGTCAATCTATGACAGCCTGCACCATCAAAGCAAGAAGAGTAGAATGGCGATTCATGGTAACCAACCTTCGTTGCGGAGAAGGCACTCGATGATGATATTTGTATACACCTATATCTTCCAATGCCGTTAAACATCACTTGTTTCGGAGAGTATCTTGCCATAAGTCCCTATTCTGGACGAGCTTCACTATCTCATTAAGACAACCGGTGCCTACTGTATTTGCAACCCTTTTCAGTACTCCTCTAAGTCTCTCGAATACCGTCAACTTTTTTCCATCTTATCTTCCACACGAGTGCTTGCTTTGTGACTCTCACTGTTATTATTTCTATTTTGTTTTCGTCCCATGTCCGGGTTATGTCCATTTTCTCTTCCAGATTATAGAAGATGTTTTTGATTGCTTGACCATTTCTCTCATCTCTGCTTCACTCTTGAATACATTAAATTGTAAACAACGTTTTGTATAGCTACTTGTTTCTAGTTGATTCTCTATTTCCTTCGTTCATGTTCTGCTTTCATGTGCACATGCAAGGGTGGGTAATGCATTTCTGTTGATTACCCCGAGCTTTGTGTTTAAGCTTACGATTTGTTTATTGACAATTTTCTCAAGCCTCCTCAAAGTCAATGCTGTTTTTGCTATTTTGGTTCTGACTTTATTTTTCTGTTTCTCCTTTTCAACTTGTACACATTTTTTAAATGCACAAAATCCTGTCTTCTACTGCTACTTTTCCTTGTTGTTGTTTTTTTTTTTTTTGGAGCAGCGATAGCTCAGTGGTTAGTGAACTGGACTACAAAGGACAAGGGGTAGGGTTCGATCCCAATCGACGGCTTCCGGTTCACCCAGCCTTTAATGGGTACAGGATTTTTTTTGGGGGGAGGGGGGGGAAGTAAAGCGGCACGGGCGTAATACCGACCACATTATCCCAAAAATCATGTGCCGTCACAAAAAGGATGCTGCATGTATGATGACGTCATGAGGTAGCTACACTCCTCCCATTCTAGGAATTGAGATTTTATTGGAGTGGTTCTAATTTGTGACACTGCACAATGATATTCACAAGTTAAAACAAATTGTTTCGTTTTATTTATATTTTAATCCAATTACGTTTACGAGAATAAGTACTTCCGAATATATCAAATTCTGACGCTTTCTGGTGTAAAATAATCATAATTTAACCATACAAATTACCCTAGATGCAAGAACAATCAGAAAAATAGCATCTACTGAGATTAAATATGTTAGACAAATGACAGGAAACAGTCTGAGAGATAAGATCAGAAATGAAGAACTGAGAAAAAATCTAGGAATAGCCTCAGCCATTGAATATATATATATTTAAAAAAAAAAAAAACAGATAAAATGTTTTGGCCAGCGTGACAAGGCAGAGTAATCAAAACACAACGAGCCCTCAATAAACGTTGCGAGAACACCAGACCCAAGGGTCGAACACGAAAAAAATGGATCTTCTTTTTTCTTCTTCTATCCTTCCTCTGCTGCTGTTGGCGTCGAGGGGAGAAACAATATGCGATTCTTTGCTCTTCTGTTGGCCTCTTCTGATGTTATTCCTCCTAGTGACTCTAGTATTCCCTTCATCCATCTCTTTCTCGGTCTTCCTCTTAATCTGGCGTTTTCGTAGCGTTTATTTAAGGCTCTTTGAGTCATTGTTAGTTCTTTTTGTCTTGTTATGTGGCCGAACCAATTATCTGTTGTTTCTTTATGTATTCGATGGCTGGTTCAATTTCGAGTTTCTTCCTCAGGTCAGTGTTTCTTACTCTGTCCCTTAAGCTGTTTCCTGTCATTCTTCTGACACATTTCATTTCGGTGGTCGTTATCTTTCTTATTGTTCTAGAATCCAGCGTCCAATTCTGGCACTGATAACTCAGAGTTGGTAGAAAAATTGATTTGTATATTGCCCTTTTTGTTTCCGTAGTTATTGCTTTGTTTTTCAATAGTATTGATACTTGGCCTATAAACTTGGCATGCTTTGTTACACCTTACATCTATCTCTATCTCTTGGTTATTGTCTTGTGTTAGCGTGCTACCCAGATATTTAAAATTGTCAACTTGCTTCAAAGATGTATTATCTATTATGATGTTTAGTTTTTCTTTCTTTCTCGCTATTGCCATTACTTCGGTTTTGCTTATGTTGATCCTCATGTTGTATTGTTTACAAGTGTTGTTTAGCCTGTTGATATGTTCTTGTAGGTCCTCAGTTGTTTCATGTATCAGAAAAGATGGATCGATGGAATATTAGAAGCACTAAGAGACAACAGCAGCTGAGGTGAACAGAAGAGCAAAAGACCGCAAATTATATTTTCTCTCGACGCTGAAAGTCAAATGAGGAAGGAAAGTAAAAGAAGAAGAAGCATAAAAATTCTAAAAAGTTAAGCCATAGGGTCTCTTGTCATTGTTGATATTCTGTGATAGTGTTATTCTCAAGGCGTGTGTCGGAAGTGAGAACATTGACTAAGACCACTAAAATATCGACGAACAGCTGCGTTCTGCATAATTAAATCAGAGGCGGACACCTTAGGGTATGTGACAGGTAAAAACATCAAGGATACGACGCTGAAGGTAGTGATAGCCAGGCTCGAGACTCTCTACCAGGGATAAGAGTCAGCTGTGCGTAATGAACAGGTTTTGTTCCTGCCCGTCTAGACGCCACCACAAAGACACATTTCTCACTGACCCAGGAGTGGATTAACCATTCAGAAAAATAAGCACATGTTTAGGGTATCAAGGGAAGGGGGCTCCACAAAGGGGCCGCCACATTCAAGGACAAAAATACATACATATATATGCAATAACAAGAACACTCAGTGAGCCAAACCTGCCACCAAGGGTCATGAAATCCTACAAGCCAGGCTGGATGCCTTATCTTTATTCAGTCTAGAAATAGCTGTGTTACATCAGATTTGTTTTAGGGTTCTCATCAAAGACTTTAACATTTTAAAAAGTTGGAGAAAACTAATCAAATATAAATAAAGTGAAAGTAGACACAAATAAACATGTTTCTGCATCGTTATGTCAAGTTTGTTTCATTTATAAACCCAATTATATGTCATGGTTTACTATTGTTTATATTTTGAATTACACATATATATGTGAGGATGGGGGGGCCACCAAAATCTTTTAAGTGTTTAGGGCCTGTAAAGGTCTTAATTCAGCACTGTATTAACTGCTTTGTCGACGTATTCCAACGAAATAGATGGAGAGGATCAACAGACAAATGGTCAAAGATGTATAGACTAGCGCAAAATAAAACAGAAGACTTTACATAGACTTAACAGGACAGGCACACGAAAGAAATTTGAAACAAAAACAGAAGTCTTGAAAATTGTAAAAGAAAAACAGAACATCAACATAACGATAGACGACAGGCAACTAAACCAGTGGAGGAATTAAAATATGATGATAATGAGGGTGATAGTGATGATGATAGTGATGATGGTGGTAATGATGGTGATAGTGATGATGATAGTGATGATGGTGGTAATGATGGTGATAGTGATGATGATAGTGATGATGGTGGTAATGATGGTAATGATGGTGATAGTGATGATGGTAATGATGGTGATAGTGATGATGGTAATGATGGTGATAGTGATGATGGTGGTAATGATGATGATAGTGATGATGGTGATAATGATGATGATAGTGATTATGGTGATAATGATGATGATAGTGATGATGGTGATAATGATGGTGATAATGATGATGATAGTGATGATGGTGATATTGATTGTGTTAGTGATGATGATAATGATGGTGATAGGGATGGTGATAGTGATGATGGTGGTAATGATGGTGATAGTGATGATGCTGATAATGATGGTGATAATGATGATGATAGTGATGATGGTGATATTGATTGTGTTAGTGATGATGATAATGATGGTGATAGGGATGGTGATAGGGATGATGGTGATAATGATAGTGATGATGTTAATGATGATGGCGATAGTAATAGTGATGATGTCAATGATGATCGTGATAGTGATAGCGGTGATGATAGTGATGATGATGATCGTGCTGATGGTGATAGTGATGATGGTGATAGTGATGATAGTATAGTGATGATCATGATGGTGATTGTGACGATGGTGATAGTGATGATGATGATGGTAATGATGGTGATATTCATGAAGATGATAGTGATGATAGTGATAGTGATGATGGTGATAATGATGGTAATAGTGATGATGATGATAGTAATGATGATGATAGTGATGATGGTGATAGTGATGATGGTGATAGTGATCATGCTGATAATAATGGTGATAGCGATGATGATAGTGATGATGGTGATAGTGATGATGATAGTGATGATGGTGATAGTCATGATGATAGTGATGACGGTGATAATGATGGTGATAATGATGGTGATAATGATGGTGATAGTGATGATGATAATAATGATGGTGATAGTGATGATGGTGATAATGATGATGATATCATGTTGATAATGAAGGTGTTAGTGATGATGATGATAATGATGATAATGATGGTGATAGTGATGATGATGATATTGATGGTGATAGTGATGATGATGATATAATGGTGATAATGATGATGATAGTGATGATGGTGATAATGAAGGTGTTAGTGATGATGTTAGTGATGTTGATAATGATGGTGATAGTGATTTTGGTGATAGTAATAGTGATGATGTTAGTGATGATGTTGATAGTGATAGTGATGATGTTAGTGGTGATGGTGATAGTAATAGTGATGATGTTAGTGATGATGGTGATAGTGAAAGTGGTGATGATAGTGATGACGATAATGATTGTGATAGTTATAATGATGATAATGATGATGGTGATAGTGATGATGGTGATATGATGATAGTGACAAAGATTATGATAGTGATGTTTGTGATAATGATGGTAATAGTGATGATGATAATAGTGATAATGGTGATAATGATGGTGATAGTGATGATGGTGATAATTATGGTGATAGTGATGATGGTGATAATGATGGTGATAGTGATGATGGTGATAATGATGATGGTGATAATGATGGTGATAGTGATGATAATCACATCTCCTGTGTGTTACCGGGGCCTCATTATGAGGGAAGTAAAGAATAGTGACACTGTGACCTTCCAGGCATGTTGTAAGAGGCGACTAAGGAGGTTGATCGATGGCTTGACAAGCTGTCATTGTAAAAAATATTGTTATGGAAACAGAGCCATAAGTTTTGGAAGCAGTGATCTCTGCATATATGTGCCATTTTGGCACGCAAGGTTTCTGTTTTTTTCAGATTGTGGTTCTGCCCTATGTGCCGTCTTCGGCTCGAAAGGACGATAGATAGATAGTGATGATGGTGATAATGATGGTGATAGTGATGATGGTGATAGTGATGATGATAGTGATGGCGATAGTGATGATATTGATAGTGATGATAATGATAATAATGATGATGAAAGTGATAGTGATGATGATGATGATGATAATGATGGTGATAGTGATGATGGTGATAGTGATGATAATAGTGATGATAGTGATGATGGTGATTGTGATTATGATAGTGATGATAGTGATGATGATGGTGATAATGATGGTGATAATGATGGTGATAGTGATAATGATAGTGGTGAAAGTGATGATGATCATAGTGATGATGGTGATAATGAATGTGATAGTGATGATGATAATAGTGATGATGGTGATAGTGATGATGATGGTGATAATGATGGTGATAGTGATGATGATAATAGTGATCATGGTGATAGTGATGATGATGGTGATAATGATTGTGGTAGTGATGATGATAATAGTAATGATGATGATAATGATGATGATAATAGTGATGATGATGGTGATAATGATGGTGACAGTGATGAAGATAATAGTGATGATGGTGATAGTGATGATGATGGTGATAATGATGGTGATAATGATGGTGATAGTGATGATGATAATAGTGATGATGGTGATAGTCATGATGATAATAGTAATCATGGTGATAGTGCTGATGATGGTGATAATGATTGTGGTAGTGATGATGATAATAGTAATGATGATGGTGATAATGATGGTGACAGTGATGAAGATAATAGTGATGATGGTGATAGTGATGATGATGGTGATAATGATGGTGACAGTGATGATGATGATAGTAATGATGATGATAATAGTGATAATGGTGATAATGGTGATAGTGATGATGATGGTGATAATGATGGTGACAGTGATGAAGATAATAGTGATGATAGTGATAGTGATGATGATGGTGATAATGATGGTGATAGTGATAATGGTGATAGTGATGATGACGGTGATGGTGATATTGATGATGATAGTGATGATGATAGTGATGATAGTGATTATGGTGATAGTGATAATGGTGATAGTGGTGATGATGGTGATGGTGATAGTGATGATGAGAGTGATGATGATCGTGATGATAGTGATAATGGTGATAGTGATGATGACGATGCTAATGACGACGACAACGATGATGGTGATGATGACGATACCTAACAAACACAATCACCTTTAAAGCAGGAAACACGAGCCGTCACACCAAAAGAATGAATTAACATGATCTATTACACAAATGACTAAGTTCGAAGCAAAAACCAACACAATCAATCAAGCACGCATCATCTTTGTTGTCAGCCACAAGACGACCGAGAATAGAACAGGAATTCTGGGAGTTTATTGTTTCCATATCTCTATGACGACAGAGCCTCGTTTTTACAAGGTACACAGCAGTCGCCATTTTGAGATATTTGTTTTCTTTTGCTTGCAACAAACACCTGGAATTTCTTTGAAGTCCACAAATTTCAACGAGGGCAGCTTCTGATCTTTATTGCTTGCTATTATTTCTTTATTTGTTGCTTCGCTGACTTTACTCTTCAGGTTTTATCCATCCATTTTTTGTTTGTTTGTTTGTTCTGCTTTTACAAAATATTTCGTTCTTTGTTTTGTTCTTATCATCCGTAAACTACTACACTCGCATCGTCAGCCTATGCACTTGCTTCGAGTCGATTTAAGTGCTCACTTTTGTATTATTATTGTTCATTCTAAAACCACCGTTCCGCTGGCTGGCATCCCCGCTGTACGGTGTTCGAAGCCCGCGGTAGACAGAAAAGATTTTTTTCTATCGGGGGTGAAATAAAAATCTCGAGTCTCACACGTCGTGGCGACTGCTTGACCAAGCGGCCTTTATCCCTCTGATTCTATAGTGAGCACCCCCCCCCCCCTCGACATACACCAGCAATAGTACTATATGTCGTAAACATAGTTTTTTTTAATTTAATTCATAAATTCTTCATCTTCTAATTAGTGTATACCCGTTAGGTGGGCGTGGGTGCGATGTGTCGCTAATTTGCGTGCAAGCTGCGACGATATCTGCGCCATTCAACCCGGTACATTGGGAATCGATAATTTAATAAACAATGTTGGCAGTGCTCATATTTAGCCCACCCTTTTCGACTTTCAACTGTCAATGGTTCTTTAACGTGCGCCACTGCACACGCGACCTGTTGTTGTTCACCGTTCTCTGAGAGGGCCAGACATGGGTATTACAGTCTATAGAGCAGGGGAGGGTAAAGCCGTGAAGAAATAAAAGTTTCAGAGATAAAAATTCCTAATGGCTGGGTTTGAACCCGTGACCTTGCTGTCCAGAAGCCGAACCCTTACCTCTACACCACGAAGAACATAACAAAAATAATTAAATAATTAAATAATTAAAAATAAAGTGAATCATTATTTTTTTTATGTAAATCATTAATAAAAAAGAAAAATTTAAAATAGTATAAATCATTAATTAAAAAAAGAAAAATTTTAAATAGTATAAGTCATTAATTTAAAAAAAGAATAATTGTCTTCTAATTTCTTGAATTAATAGAGACAATTGTATTCCGTTGTCAAGACTATAATTCCTCATTCATCTGTTAACTTTTCCTTAATGTGTCAATTATGTTTTCATGGCTTTGATTCGGCGACTAGTCTGTTGACTTTCGCGAATGATTCGATTATAATCTTCTAGTTTTGATTCAAAAATTCTTGGGCCATGTTAAAAGACACAACAGCCTACTAAAAGCAATATTGGAAGGGAAAATACAAGGTAAAAGAGGCAGAGGCAGACCGAGACTAACATGGACGAGTAACATCAAAAGATGGACAAGTCAATCTATAACAACCTGCACCATCAAAGCAAGAAACAGAGTGTAATGGCGATCCATGGTAGCCAACCTTCGTTGCGGAGACGGCACTCGATGTTGATGATTTGATTCAGAAGCACTTTTTTGGAATCTCATCAATTAATAATCATTTATCACATCTTTTATTTCGTTGATAGTTTGTTTAATTTCCGTCAGTTTAAAATAAATTTTCATTACTTTGATTTTTTTTCCATTTGTTTGATTTCAATGAATATTTAAAATCAGTATTCGTGACTTTTATTCCTTGGGTCTTCCTTATTCCTCGAGTTGAGTTTTCTTCAATCTACTTTCTTTCTCTCTTTCTGGGTTGTGTTAAGGTTAGCAGTAGAATTGTTAAATTTGCACCATTCGGCCCAGAAGATCCGACGTCAGCGGAACATTTTTAAGTACCGGGTTGTCTTCCCTATTCGACCCCTACTCATTCTGCCAGTCAAGACTGGTTTGTCTGTTTCTAGAGACATGGTCAAGAGGTGAAATAAGCTCTGGCTAGTTTTGGTTCACCAATCCTGGCGCAAACTATCAGCTATGAATCGCTTATGACGTCCAGATCTGATGTTGTTAATCGTCTTGTCTCCCATCAAAGTTCAAATTCAAACTCTTTGTATTTTGTCCTCCTTCTTTCATTTGTGTCATACAGAAATTCGACTTTAATGGATCTCAATAGGTAAAGGTAAATGTAAAGGTAAAGGTAATGGTAAAGGTAAAGGTAAATGTAAAGGTAAAGGTAATGGTAAAGGTAAAGGTAAAGGTAAAGGTAATGGTAATGGTAATGGTAAAGGTAAAGGTAAAGGTAAAGGTAATGGTAAAGTACGAGACTTGAATCGCGTCTTAGCACAAGAGTTTCGAGTTTATGTGCTCGGCCGCCTATCCAGAAGTGTTCGGAGACTTCTTGATAATGTCACTTCAAGCATCGAAACTCACGATGCGAGGCGGCATTCTTCACCTTCCCAGAGAACTACCCTGGTACCCATCTCAGTCAGCGGCTGGGTCGACCGGGAGGGGGGGGGGGATTTTATCCAACCACGAGTACAACTCACACTGTTTCCAGCGGTAATCAAACACGGGTTGTCCGAACGTTGGTTTCCTTGTCGGCTGGTTTTCCGAGTGCTGTAAACATACCTCTTCCTCTGAATTGATTCGCTGATTATCGCCTCCGAAGTTTCCCTCTATAATAATATTCATTTATTTTTATTTGTCTCCTACCAAGACCCACTAGCTAGCCTCTACCAGATCTCAGGGTTTAGTCCCACCGAAGACAGCAGGGCACATGTAAAGTCGAAGAGTTGTAAATCTGGAACATTCATCATCAAGTACCGGGCCTGCTGGTGTAGGTGATCATGTCTCTCCACAATTTTCGATCTCGACAGTTATTTATCATTTCTATTGTTGATAATCTGCCAAGTCATTCTCTTAAGCTGTCTGATATCTTTACTCTTTGCTTCCCTCTATCTCTTCGTCCCTCAATTTTCCAAGTTGTTACAATATATTCCAGTTGTTCTCTTCTCATTACATGGCCCATTATTTGCCTCTTTTAGAACGTTTTCATTACCCTTCTTAGCTGTCCATGGTATTCTCAACATTCTTCTGTAAAACCACATTTCTACAGACCCCGGTTATTTTCGTGTCTGTTGTCCTATTGTCCATGATTCACATCCATATGTTAAGACTGGTTCTACATAACATATAAGAACTCTTTTTCTTGTTTCTATTGTCAAAAATGGATTGCATAGTATCTTCCTCATTTTTTGGAAAGCTGTTTTTGCCTGAGCGATTTTGCATCTCACCTCTTTCTTGATCATTAGTCGTTCCATATTTAAATAGTTAAGATTTCGGCAGTGGCTGAGCGTTCAGTGTGCTTGCTAATAACCAGAAGGTTCAAATTCCACACATAACTTCATTCTGGCCACTGTTCAAGGTCCACGATTTTCATTTGCAGATCTGTTCAAATTGTGTGTTTATATTTGTGGCTGCAGATAAGTCTTCTTCCTCTTTTACTTCCTCTTCTATTTTCAGCTCCCTGTAGAGCATAGGTCTTTAACAAACACTCTCCAGGCCGAGATTACCACAAAAGAAACATCTGGTCAGCTACGATGAAGCCAAATCCATCATTAAAGGCCAGCACCATGAAAAATGAAAACAAGAACACCCAAAGTATAACGAGAGGGATGGATACCTCCAACTATCAAGGAGGGATCAAGTCATCATACTTCGCCTACGCGCTGGTCACAATAGAATGAGAAATCACATGTTCACTAAATTTAAAATAGGTACAACCAGCCAATGCTACTGTACACTGGATAGCATAAAAACAAAACTTGTTCTACAGGATTGCCCCCAGTACACAGGTCTGAGAAGAACAATGTGGTCTACATCCACATCCCTGGAAAAGAAACTATACGGGGCAACCGAACCACTTAAACAGACAGCTGACTTCATGAGAGAGTCCGGAGTCCTAGCCTGAATGAGCCATGATCGCAGAAGAGGAAGAATAATTTGGCTTAAAAAATTAACGTTTAGTGCGTGGTGTTGCGAATTGAAACCACTTCTATACAATATCAGATTATGAATGTGTGGAATGTACTGTGCTCGTGATATCTCCATCAATAAACACTTTACAATTTCTAAGATTAGAACTAAAATGCTACTTTTAAGATAAAACAAAACAGCCGTGACAATGCAAAGTCACATCACTTCACAATATGTGCAATGTAAGTTGAATGACGCCAGTGTAAGAAAAAATAAACCCACATTAACCTTGTTGCATTCTATTACATTCTAAAGATCTAAATGCCTGCACTCTGTCAGGGTCGACAATAAAACTCTCGCCACCGGCTCGGGTCGGAGAAACAAATATTTTAACAGCCACTTAACAAAGAGATGACACGAGATAAACCTTGTCCATGCTTCCACTTAAACAGGCTTTTAATGGCCGGGTCGGGTCAGACGTGTAGGTTCTAGAAAACAAAACCAGATGTCGCTGATTTAATTGACGTCAACACTAGTGGGATATTCCAAGTTGAAGGTATTTTTAGAAACACGGCCTAGAGAAGGGGGATCCTGGGAATTTCTTACAAAATGTAAAGATCCCGTCATGGCGTATATATGGTGTTAGTGACCTTCATTTGTAGGGGGCCGTGATAGCTCAGTGGTTAGTGACCTTCATTTGTAGGGGGCCGTGATAGCTCAGTGGTTAGTGACCTTCATTTGTAGGGGGCCGTGATAGCTCAGTGGTTAGTGACCTTCATTTGTAGGGGGCCGTGATAGCTCAGTGGTTAGTGACCTTCATTTGTAGGGGGCCGTGATAGCTCAGTGGTTAGTGACCTTCATTTGTAGGGGGCCGTGATAGCTCAGTGGTTAGTGACCTTCATTTGTAGGGGGCCGTGATAGCTCAGTGGTTAGTGACCTTCATTTGTAGGGGGCCGTGATAGCTCAGTGGTTAGTGACCTTCATTTGTAGGGGCCGTGATAGCTCAGTGGTTAGTGACCTTCATTTGTAGGGGCCGTGATAGCTCAGTGGTTAGTGACCTTCATTTGTAGGGGGCCGTGATAGCTCAGTGGTTAGTGACCTTCATTTGTAGGGGGCCGTGATAGCTCAGTGGTTAGTGACCTTTAAAGTACGAGGGGTCGGGTTCGATCTATCTATCTATCTATCTATCTATCTATCTATCTATCTATCTATCTATCTATCTATCTATCTATCTATCTATCTATCTATCTATCTATCTATCTATCTATCTGTCTATCTATCTATCTATCTATCTATCTATCTATCTATCTATCTATCTATCTATCTATCTATCTATCTATCTATCTATCTATCTATCTATCTATCTATCTATCTATCTATCTATCTATCTATCTATCTATCTATCTATCTATCTATCTATCTATCGATCTATCTATCTATCTATCTATCTATCTATCTATCTATCTATCTATCTATCTATCTATCTATCTATCTATCTATCTATCTATTGACCTTTCGAGCCGTAACCGGCCCATAGGGCGTAGACCAAGATACACCTCCTATCTGAATATTTTGTTCTAGCAGTTTTCTTTTAAAGATATTTTATCAAATCTCGCCATCTGTCTCTGTTCTGTGCAAGCAGTTCTATCTCATTGAGGGAGCCGATTCCTGCTGCTCTTGCCTCTCTCATCAATGTTCTTCTCAGTACTCCCTGGGTCTTCCTCTTTTTCTCTTACCTGTTGTTTCCCATATGAGGGCTTGCTTTGCTATTCGGTTATTATCTCTTCTCATTGACTAACTTGATGACGAAGCTCACACAACAATCGCTGCACTCACAATATCCCTGATACTATAGTAAAAGCAGCCAACAGCAATGATTTATCTAGAGAATTGCAATGCAATTCTACTGTAATGAATCTTCTTATTTCCTGTCTCATTTGCCTTTCAGCGTCGAGGGGAGATTCAATTTGAGGTCTTTTCTTTTGGACTTTTCTGCTGTTATGTTTCCTAGTGTTTCTAAAATTCCATCAATTCATCTTTTTCGTGGTCGACTCTTGGATCTGGTGTTTTCTCAACGTTTAGTGATGGCTCGTTGTGCAGTGTTTTGATCCTTTTACCTTATCACGTTTCCAAAACATTATGACTGTTTTTTTTCATATATGTATTCTATGGTGGGAATTGGAGCCGCTATAGCTCAGTGGTTAGTGAACTGGACTACAAAGGACAAGAGGTAGGGTTCGATCCCAACCGATGGCTTCCGGGTTCACCAAGCCTTTTATGGGTACCGGATTTTTTTCTGGGAAAGTAAAGCGGCACGGGCGTAATACCGTCCACATTACCCCAAAAATCATGTGCCTTAGGTCTGTAAAATGTATGGTCACTAACACCTTATTCCCTATACGCCACTTGGCGTGACGGGGGCACTTAACTTACTTTTTTTATGGTGATAATTATTCTTAGCTTTTCTCATAGTTCTACATTATTTGTTCTTATCTCTCGGGCTGTTTCATGTCGTTTATCTCATATGTTTCATCTCAGTAGTTGTTATTTATATTATTGTTCTTGCGTCTAGGGTCCAGGCCTGCCATTGATATCACATCGTTCGATGAAGATTACTGATTTTAATGATTATTTTGTGATATTTTATGAAAATTTACCGATTAATGAAATAGAGAAACAGTTTCAGAAAAGTATTGCATTTATTACAGACAAATATTAACAAGTGATTATGTCTGTATATGTATAATTGTCTGTCTATGTTTTTAATGATGTATCTACTACAGAAAATTATTAACAAGTGATTATGTCTGTCTATGTATGATTGTATGTCTATGTTTTTAATGACTGTATGGATATTTGTGATTCTTCAATTTCCTCGTCTCTTGCATCTCGCTATCCAACATGTTTTATTTTCTTTGACATTCTGTCTGCATGTCTTGCCATCACAACCATCCGTGTTCTATTTTAATCTATACAATTTTTGTACACCTCTACTAGACGTACAATCTGACATATATCTGGGCAGTAATATAGACAAAGAAGGAGGAACAGAATATATAATACCAAATTAAGGATATCAACAGCATGAGGAGCATTTGTTGCACTGGGAAACATGAGGAAGTCTAAAGCAATTAGGTTAAATACTAAAATAAAAATGTTCAACTCCATTGTTAAGTCAGTCTTATTATATGGCTGTGAAACATGGAGAACAACTCAAATGACAACCATGCAGATACAGACTTTAATAAATTGATGCTTACGCAGAATAAAAGTTTGGAAATGGCAGGACAAAATCAATTACATAGAATTATGGAAATGTACCAGTCAAATACCAGTCTTCTTCTCCTTCTCTTCTTCCTCTTCTTTCCTTCCTCGTCTGCCTTTCAGCGTCGAGGGGAGATATAATTTGCGGTCTTTTGCTCTTCTGTTCGCCTCTGCTGCTGTTATATTTCCTAGTGCTTCTAATATTCCGTTGACCCATCTTTTTCGTGGTCGACCCTTGGGTCTGGTTTTCTCACAACGTTTGTTGAAGGCTCGTTGAGTTGTTTTGTTCTTTCTGCCTTGTCACGTGGCCAAACTATTTTATCTGTTGTTTCCTTATATATTCTATGGCGTGGGCTATTCCTAACTTTTTTCTCACTTCTTCATTTCTGATCTTATCTTTCAGACTGTTTCCTGCCATTCGTCTAACACATTTCATCTTTGTAGATGTTATTTTCTTATTGTTCTTGCATCTAGGGTCCAGGTCTGGCATTGGTAGCACAACGTTGGGATGAAGATTGTATTGTATAGTGCTCGTTTTTCCTCCAGAGTTATTTCCTTGTTGGACAACAGCGGTGATAACTGTCCGATGATTTGACAAGCTTTGTTGCATCTTGATTCTATCTCTGCTGTTTGAGAATTATCGTTTGTCATTAGACTTCTAGGAAGTCTAAATACCAGTGGATAAAGAAATACAGCGAAGACGATGTCGCTGACATGTCCTTTTTTTGGAATCCCCAGGGAAAAAGACAAAGAGGAACCAATGAATTCTTGGAGAAGACAGATAGAAGCAGAGATGAAGATGATGGGGAAGACACGGAACGATCTTAAAAGAATGGCAAGAAACAGAACGGCTTGGTAAGTGATTGTTGAAGACCTATGCTCCACAGGGAGTTAAAAGGTAGAATAAGAAGATACACGTTTATCTAGTCAGTTGTTTATCTTTCTATCTGTTAATTACTTAAAATTTTTTCGATTTCTATCTTTGTCTGTCTAACAGTTTATTAGTCCCTTAGTTTGTACAATGCTGTCTATGTTTGTCTATCCGTTTATTATGTCTACTTGTGTCATTCTCCGTCTATCCATTTATTATTCTTTTAATTTGTCAACTTTTGTCCTTGTCTATTACTTTATTACTCTGCTATTTTGTCCACTTCTGTCTTTGTTTATCAGTTTTTTTTATTCTCTTATTTGTCCAAATTTGTCTTTGTCTGTCTATGAGTTTATTATTTGTCCACTTCTATCTTTGTTTGTTTATCAGTTTTTTACTCTACTTTGTTGTCCACTTTTGTCTTTGTCTATTAGTTTATTGCGCTGCTAATTTGCGAGGAAATTAGAGAAATCACCAATCAACCACTAATATCTTCAGTAATAAAGAAAAGACGATGGTCATATGTTGGACATGTGATGAGAAGAGATAATAACCGAATAGAAAAGCAAGCCCTCATATGGGAAACAACAGGTAAGAGAAAAAGAGGAAGACCAAGGGAGACACTGAGAAGAACATTGATGAGAGAGGCTAGAGCAGCAGGATTCGGCTCCCTCAATGAGATAGAGCTGCTTGCACAGAACACAGACAGATGGCGAGATTTGATCAAATATCTTTAAAAGAAAACTGCTAGAATAAAAATTCAGATAGGAGATGTTGTATCTTGGTCTACGCCCTATGGGCCGGCTACGGCTCGAAAGGTCAATAGATAGATAGAATTTGTCCACTTCTTTATTCATCAGTTTCCTTTTAATTCTATTATGTTTGTCCACTTCAGTCTTTGTCTGTTTGTTCGTTACTCTATGTCTTTGTCTCCCTGTCAGTTTATTCTTCTGTTTATTTGTCAATTGATCTTTCGTCAGCACGATCATTTGTCATCTGGATTAGTTGTCTGGAAACTTCTAGGTCGATTCAAACCTGGTGTAGGTTTACACTTGAAGCTTGGTGTAGGTTTACACTTGAAACATCGTGTAGGTTTACACTTGAAGCATGGTGTAGGTTTACACTTGAAACATCGTGTAGGTTTACACTTGAAACATCGTGTAGGTTTGTTTATACTTGAAACATGGTATAGGTTTACACTTGAAGCATGGTGTGGGTTTACACTTGAAGCATGGTGTAGATTTACACTTCAAACATCGTGTAGGTTTACACTTGAAACATGGTGTAGGTTTACACTTGAAGCATGGTGTAGATTTACACTTGAAACATCGTGTAGGTTTACACTTGAAACATCGCGTAGGTTTACACTAGAAACATCGTGTAGGTTTACACTTGAAACATGGTGTAGGTTTACACTTGAAGCATGGTGTAGATTTACACTTGAAACATCGTGTAGGTTTACATTTGAAACATGGTGTAGATTTACACTTGAAACATCGAGTAGGTTTACACTTGAAACATGGTGTAGATTTACACTTGAAACATCGTGTAGGTTTACACTTGAAACATGGTGTAGATTTACACTTGAAACATCGTGTAGATTTACACTTGAAACACGTTGTTGGTTTCCACTTGAAACATGGTGTAAATTTACACTTGAAACATCGTGTGATTTACACTAGAAACATTGTGTAGGTTTAGACTTGAAACATGGTGTAGGTTTACACTTGAAACATGGTGTAGGATTATACTTGAAACATGGTGTAGATTTACACTTGAAACATGGTGTAGGTTTACACTTGAAACATCGTGTAGGTTTACACTTGAAACATGGTGTAGGTTTACACTTGAAAAATCGTGTAGGTTTACACTTGAAACAAATAAAAAAAAGATCACAACAAAACATTTTAGAAAAATGAGAATAGACTTCCATCACAGATTATCTAATCACGTTTTAACTTATCACACATCAAGATGGCCTCGTATCCTAGCAACAACGTTACCTGGAGTGCAACTCTCCTTTTCTGAGGTTCCATATAGCGGACACACCTTAGAAAACATCGCTAACTGGCAACAAAGCTATTTGAAGGAAGATCAAAGCCAGCAATTAACACACAAGTAATTGCACGTGCAAACACCACTCACGTCTACCTCTACATCTGTCCATCCTCCAGATTTCCTTCCCCATTTTCCATCTATAACTTTAACCCATTCACAGTAAGAATGGGAGAAAATATCATACAAGAGAAGGTGGTCATATGTAGGCACTGTGATGGAAAGAGACAACAAAAGAGTGCCAAAGCAGGTCCTCAAGTGGAGAAAAGAGGGTAAAGCAAAAAGAGGACGACTTAGAGAAACGTAAAAAAAAAAACTTTGAAAAGGGGGGCAACAACAGCATACACCAATTCCCTCGCTGAGATTGAACAACTCGCCCAGAAAAGGGACGTTTGGCGAGATAAAATGTGGGCCCTGTACAAAGTTTGATGCTTGATAACATGTGGGCCCTGTACAAAGTTTGATGCTTGATAACATGTGGGCCTTGTACAAAGTTTGATGCTTGATAACATGCGGGCCCTGTACAAAGTTTGATGCTTGATAACATGCGGGCCCTGTACAAAGTTTGATGCTTGATAACATGCGGGCCCTGTACAAAGTTTGATGCTTGATAACATGCGGGCCCTGTACAAAATTTGATGCTTGATAACATGCGGGCCCTGTACAAAGTTTGATGCTTGATAATATGCAGGCCCTGTACAAAGTTTGATGCTTGATAACATGCGGGCCCTGTACAAAGTTTGATGCTTGATAACATGCGGGCCCTGTACAAAGTTTGATGCTTGATAACATGCGGGCCCTGTACAAAGTTTGATGCTTGATAACATGCGGGCCCTGTACAAAGTTTGATGCTTGATAACATGCGGGCCCTGTACAAAGTTTGATGCTTGATAACATGTGGGCCCTGTACAAAGTTTGATGCTTGATAACATGTGGGCCCTGTACAAAGTTTGATGCTTGATAACATGCGGGCCCTGTACAAAGTTTGATGCTTGATAACATGCGGGCCCTGTACAAAGTTTGATGCTTGATAACATGTGGGCCCTGTACAAAGTTTGATGCTTGATAACATGTGGGCCCTGTACAAAGTTTGATGCTTGATAACATGCGGGCCCTGTACAAAGTTTGATGCTTGATAACATGCGGGCCCTGTACAAAGTTTGATGCTTGATAACATGCGGGCCCTGTACAAAGTTTGATGCTTGATAACATGCGGGCCCTGTACAAAGTTTGATGCTTGATAACATGCGGGCCCTGTACAAAGTTTGATGCTTGATAACATGCGGGCCCTGTACAAAGTTTGATGCTTGATAATATGCGGGCCCTGTACAAAGTTTGATGCTTGATAACATGTGGGCCCTGTACAAAGTTTGATGCTTGATAACATGCGGGCCCTGTACAAAGTTTGATGCTTGATAACATGCGGGCCCTGTACAAAGTTTGATGCTTGATAACATGCGGGCCCTGTACAAAGTTTGATGCTTGATAACATGCGGGCCCTGTACAAAGTTTGATGCTTGATAACATGCGGGCCCTGTACAAAGTTTGATGCTTGATAACATGCGGGCCCTGTACAAAGTTTGATGCTTGATAACATGCGGGCCCTGTACAAAGTTTGATGCTTGATAACGTGTGGGCCCTGTACAAAGTTTGATGCTTGATAACGTGCGGGCCCTGTACAAAGTTTGATGCTTGATAACATGCGGGCCCTGTACAAAGTTTGATGCTTGATAACATGCGGGCCCTGTACAAAGTTTGATGCTTGATAACGTGTGGGCCCTGTACAAAGTTTGATGCTTGATAACATGTGGGCCCTGTACAAAGTTTGATGCTTGATAACATGTGGGCCCTGTACAAAGTTTGATGCTTGATAACATGCGGGCCCTGTACAAAGTTTGATGCTTGATAACATGCGGGCCCTGTACAAAGTTTGATGCTTGATAACATGCGGGCCCTGTACAAAGTTTGATGCTTGATAACATGCGGGCCCTGTACAAAGTTTGATGCTTGATAACATGCGGGCCCTGTACAAAGTTTGATGCTTGATAACATGCGGGCCCTGTACAAAGTTTGATGCTTGATAACGTGTGGGCCCTGTACAAAGTTTGATGCTTGATAACGTGCGGGCCCTGTACAAAAATTGATGCTTGATAACATGCGGGCCCTGTACAAAGTTTGATGCTTGATAACATGTGGGCCCTGTACAAAGTTTGATGCTTGATAACATGTGGGCCCTGTACAAAGTTTGATGCTTGATAACATGCGGGCCCTGTACAAAGTTTGATGCTTGATAACATGCGGGCCCTGTACAAAGTTTGATGCTTGATAACATGCGGGCCCTGTACAAAGTTTGATGCTTGATAACATGCGGGCCCTGTACAAAGTTTGATGCTTGATAACATGCGGGCCCTGTACAAAGTTTGATGCTTGATAACAAAGATCATCGGATACAGAGTGTCCAGAATTTATGTCATTTGTGACGTCATCGGCTCGAAAAGACAATAAATAGACAGACAGAGACAAATACATAGACAGGCTGACAGACAAACGGATAGTTAGCTTAGATAGATAGATAGATAGATAGATAGATAGATAGATAGATAGATAGATAGATAGATAGATAGATAGATAGATAGATAGATAGATAGATAGATAGATAGATAGATAGATAGATAGATAGATAGATAGATAGATAGATAGATAGATAGATAGATAGATAGATAGATAGATAGATAGATAGATAGATAGATAGATAGGTAGGTAGGTAGGTAGGTAGGTAGGTAGGTAGGTAGGTAGATAGATAGATAGATAGATAGATAGATAGATAGATAGATAGATAGATAGATAGATAGATAGATAGATAGATAGATAGATAGATAGATAGATAGATAGATAGATAGATAGATAGATAGATAGATAGATAGATAGATAGATAGATAGATAGATAGATAGATAGATAGATAGATAGATAGATAGATAGATAGATAGATAGATAGATAGATAGATAGATAGATAGATAGATAGATAGATAGATAGATGAATGTTCTCTGTGTTCATTGATAGTTCCACAAACTGATTTACAAGAGATATGAAGAGATTCTCATTGTCTTCGATACTCGGTGCGTATATCAGAGGCACGCGGTACGTATATCAGAGAGACACGTTACGTATATCAGAGACACACGTTACGTATATCAGAGAGACACGTTACGTATATCAGAGAGACACGTTACGTATATCAGAGAGACACGTTACGTATATCAGAGAGACACGTTACGTATATCAGAGAGACACGTTACGTATATTAGAGAGACACGTTACGTATATCAGAGAGACACGTTACGTATATCAGAGAGACACGTTACGTATATCAGAGACACACGTTACGTATATCAGAGAGACACGTTACGTATATCAGAGAGACACGTTACGTATATCAGAGACACACATTACGTATATCAGAGACACACGTTACGTATATCAGAGACACGCGGTACGTATATCAGAGACACGCGGTACGTATATCAGAGACACACGTTACGTATATCAGAGACACGCGGTACGTATATCAGAGACACACGGTACGTATATCAGAGACACACGTTACGTATATCAGAGACATGCGGTACGTATATCAGAGACACACGGTACGTATATCAGAGACCCACGGTACGTATATCAGAGACACACGGTACGTATATCAGAGAAACACGGTACGTATATCAGAGACACACGGTACGTATATCAGAGACCCACGGTACGTATATCAGAGACACACGGTACGTATATCAGAGAAACACGGTACGTATATCAGAGACACACGGTACGTATATCAGAGACACACAGTACGTAGATCAGAGACACACGTTACGTATATCAGAGACACACGGTACATATATCAGAGATACACGGTACGTATATCAGAGACACACGGTACGTATATCAGAGACACACGGTACGTATATCAGAGACACACGGTACGTATATAAAGTGAGATAAGCACATATATCAAGTGTAAGAAATATAGAACACTATGTGGGGCCGCATGTATAGCTGCAGAAAACAAAGAAAATAAACATAAAAGGGTATTGAGCCTCTAAACTAACAGAAAGACAAGACAACCTACAACGCTTCGGTAAATGCCTTCATCAGCTATAACAAACAAACTTTACACATGAAACACAAAATTCCGAGCTAGAATACATAACAACAACACAGCTCTTTTTAAAAAAAAAGAAGAAATAAATAAAAATAAAAGACAGGAAACGACATATAAAAAAAACACCCTGCACATATATCAGAGACACCCTCTACGTATATCAGAAACACACTGTACGTATATCAGAGACACACTGTACGTATATCAGACACAGGCTGTACGTATTCAGAGAGACACTCTACGTATATCAGAGACACGCTGTGCGTATATCAGAGACACGCTGTACGTATATCACACACACGCTGTACGTATATCAGAAACACACTGTACGTATATCAGAGACACGCTGTACGTATATCAGACACACGCTGTACGTATATCAGAGACACACAGTACGTAGATCAGAGACACACGTTACGTATATCAGAGACACACGGTACATATATCAGAGATACACGGTACGTATATCAGAGACACACGGTACGTATATCAGAGACACACGGTACGTATATCAGAGACACACGGTACGTATATCAGAGACACACGGTACGTATATAAGAGACAAACGGCGAGTATATCAAAGACCCACGGTACGTATATCAGAAACACGCGGTTCGTATATCAGAAACCCACGGTACGTATATCAGAAACCCACGGTACGTATATAAAGTGAGATAAGCACATATATCAAGTGTAAGAAATATAGAACACTATGTGGGGCCGCATGTATAGCTGCAGAAAACAAAGAAAATAAACATAAAAGGGTATTGAGCCTCTAAACTAACAGAAAGACAAGACAACCTACAACGCTTCGGTAAAAGCCTTCATCAGCTATAACAAACAAACTTTACACATGAAACACAAAATTCCGAGCTAGAGTACATAACAACAACACAGCTCTTTTAAAAAAAAAAGAAGAAATAAATAAAAATAAAAGACAGGAAACGACATATAAAAAAAAACCCTGCACATATATCAGAGACACCCTCTACGTATATCAGAAACACACTGTACGTATATCAGAGACACACTGTACGTATATCAGACACAGGCTGTACGTATTCAGAGAGACACTCTACGTATATCAGAGACACGCTGTGCGTATATCAGAGACACGCTGTACGTATATCACACACACGCTGTACGTATATCAGAAACACGTTGTACGTATATCAGAAACACGCTGTACGTATATCAGACACACGCTGTACGTATATCAGACACACGCTGTACGTATATCAGAGACACGCTGTACGTATATCAGACACACGCTGTACGTATATCAGACACACGCTGTACGTATATCAGAGACACGCTGTACGTATATCACAGACACACGGTACGTATATCAGAGACACGCTGTACGTATATCAGAGACACGCTGTACGTATATCAGAGACACGCTGTACGTATATCAGAGACACACTGTACGTATATCAGAGACACGCTGTACGTATATCAGAGACACACTAGTTTTTCTCGTCGCTCTACATGTGTAGCTGCCCAACACCATTTTATGTTTTTTTTTGACATGTTGGGTAATAATGTAGATTGTCCCTTCGCAATTTGCGGGACAATGTTGATATTTTGCGTCATAGGTCAATGTCATTTATCCTTAGATCAAAAGTGTTATAGAACTGAGGTTGTGACGCTCGCCTCCACACTTATAAATAAGATAAGAAGTTTGAAGCTGTGTTCGTTATCGAAATTTGTGGTTTTAAAATGTTTTCTTGTTTAAATTTTCTAATGTTTTAATATTTTTATGTTAAAATTTTTTTCTATTTTTTTTTATGTTTTATTTTTGTAACGTCTGAATGTTTCTTGTGTGTTTCATTTTTTTAATGTTCTATTTTTATATTTTCTCGTGTCCTGTGATGAAAGAGTAAGTGAGATCATTTTCCTAATACTATCAGAACCGGAATATAAATATTGTTCAAGTTCAGCACTCCAAAAGAATCAGCGAGAGTTGACATTCTGAAACTACAGACTTTATGTTTCCAGTAGAAAAATATTTGTCGTCGATAGGTCATCCTGTGAGCACATAGAACAGGGCTCTAAGTTCTCAGATCTCTTCCAGGGAATATCCGTCAAAGTGTAGCGACTAACGTCACCGGTGTTGTGTTGGTTGACAAGTCTTCGAATCATTTCGGAGGGAGAGGTATATTTACAGCACTAGGACAAAAATGACAAATAATCAACAACAGACAAAAAAAAAAACAAAGAACAATATATGGTTCGAAGCAGGATCGAACCCTTACTCAGTGGCACAGCGTATTGCCATAAAAAGCCAAACTATAGGGAAAACTGCTTCTCAGCTAACTAAGAAAATAGCTATCGTGGACAATGTCTTACACGCAGGTGTTCTCATGACTATATCATAAGGTTGCGATCACTCGGAAGTTTCCCTCTATAATAATATTCATTTATTATTATTTGTCTCCAGTCTAAACCACTGGAAACTACTATTCGTGCTGTTTCGTCCTAAATGTTTGTCTACAACGCAAGTATTCAGCCCTACCCTATCCGGGAGATACTTGTCTTAATAGGAAAAATACAGATACACAATGTATTCCGAGCTGTGATCGTATCCTTATGCTATAGTCATGAGAACACCTGCGTGAAAGACATTGTCCACGATAGCTATTTTTTTTAGTTAGCTGAGTGGCAGTGTTTCCTAGCGTTTGGCTTTTCGTGGTAAGGCGCTGTGCCACTGAGTAAGGTTTCTATCCTGCTTCGGCCCATATATTGTTCTTTGTTTTTTTTTGTTGTTGTTGATTATTTATCATTTTTGTCCGAGTGCTGTAAACATACCTCTTTCTCTGAATTGATTCGCTGATTATCGCCTCGGAAGTTTCCCTCTGTATTAATATTCATTTATTATTACTTGTCTCTTGACAAGTCTTCTTTGGATTCCTGCGTAGCGCTCCCGTCTGACATCTCCTACCTTGACATGGTATTTGTGAAGTCTGTTCCTGGCTGCGGATTCAGTCAATTTTGGAGTCGTTTTTTTCACATCAAGTGTCCATGAAGCCCTTCAGAATGTCACAGCGGTCCATTGTCCTTCCGCATTCAACATCATCCAAACTACACGTCTGTCAGCACGTTCATTACTTCTTACATCCAAATGTCCTGGCACTCAAATGAAGCACTTGTTGGAATAGACCTCCCCAGACACACTCCAACACCCGCATGTCCTGGCACTCAAATGAAGCACTTGTTGGAATAGACCTCGCCAGACACACTCCAACAACTGCGGTCGAGCACAGCCAGTTTCGATCATTTTGAGCAAATACAGTAAATAAACAAAATAAGTAAATAAAGTAAATAAACAAAATAAGTAAATAAAGTAAATAAAGTAAATAAACAAAATAAGTAAATAAAGTAAATAAATAAAGTAAATAAACAAAATAAGTAAATAAAGTAAATAAATAAAGTAAATAAACAAAATAAGTAAATAAAGTAAATAAAAAAGTAAATAAACAAAATAAGTAAATAAAGTAAATAAATAAAGTAAATAAACAAAATAAGTAAATAAAGTAAGTAAATAAAGTAAATAAACAAAATAAGTAAATAAAGTAAATAAATAAAGTAAATAACAAAATAAGTAAATAAAGTAAATAAATAAAGTAAATAAACAAAATAAATAAATAAAGTAAGTAAATAAAGTAAATAAATAAAGTAAATAAACAAAATAAATAAATAAAGTAAATAAAAAAAATAAGTAAATAAATAAAGTAAATAAACAAAATAAGTAAATAAAGTAAATAAATAAAGTAAATAAATAAAGTAAATAAACAAAAAAAGTAAATGAACAAAATAAGTAAATAAATAAAGTAAATAAACAAAATAAGTAAATAAAGTAAATAAATAAAATAAGTAAATAAATAAAGTAAAAGTAAAGTACCCCCCGTCACGCCGAGTGGCGTATAGGGAAATATGGTGTTAGTGACCCTATATTTTACAGACCTTCAGCGCATGATTTTTGGGGTAATGTGGTCGGTATTACGCCCGTGCTGCTTTTACTTTCCCAGAAAAAATCCGGTACCCATTTAAGGCTGGGTGAACCCGGAGCCGTCGGTTGGGATCGAACCCTACCCTTTGTCCGTAGTAGTCCAGTTCACTAACCACTGAGCTATCGCGGCTCCAACTAATTTTTAGGGAATTAGTAAAACCCAGGTGTCCTCGCCAGGGTACGAACCCCGGCTGTTGCCGTGGTAAGCCAACCGAATAAATAAAGTAAATAAACAAAATAAGTAAATAAGGTAAATAAATAAAGTAAATAAACAAAATAAGTAAATAAAGTAAGTAAATAAAGTAAATAAACAAAATAAGTAAATAAAGTAAATAAATAAAGTAAATAAACAAAATAAGTAAATAAAGTAAATAAATAAAGTAAATAAACTAAATAAGTAAATAAAATAAATAAACAAAATAAGTAAATAAATAAAGTAAATAAACAAAATAAGTAAATAAAGTAAATAAATAAAGTAAATAAATAAAATAAATAAATAAAGTAAGTAAATAAAGAAAATAAATAAAGTAAATAAACAAAAATTTAATAAAGTAAATAAACAAAATAAGTAAATAAATAAAGTAAATAAACAAAATAAGTAAATAAAGTAAATAAATAGTGTAAATAAATAAAGTAAATAAACAAAATAAGTAAATAAAGTAAATAAATAAAATAAGTAAATAAAGGAAATAAATAAAGTAAATAAACAAAATAAGTAAATAAAGTAAATAAATAAAGTAAATAAATAAAATAAATAAATAAAGTAAGTAAAGAAAGAAAATAAATAAAGTAAATAAACAAAATAAGTAAATAAAGTAAATAAACAAAATAAGTAAATAAATAAAGTAAATAAACAAAATAAGTAAATAAAGTAAATAAATAGTGTAAATAAATAAAGTAAATAAACAAAATAAGTAAATAAACAAAATAAGTAAGTAAATAAATAAATAAAGTAAATAAAGTAAATAAACAAAATAAATCAACAAAATAAGTAAATAAAGTAAATAAATAAAATGAGTAAATAAAGTAAATAAATAAAATAAGTAAATAAAACAAATAAACAAAGTAAATAAACAAAATAAATAAATAAAGTAAATAAATAAAGTAAATAAATAAAGTAAGTAAATAAACAAAATAAGTAAACAAATAAAGTAAATAAACAAAATACGTAAATAAAGTAAATAAATAAAATGAGTAAATAAAGTAAATAAATAAAGTAAATAAACAAAGTAAATAAATAAAGTAAATAAACAACATAAGTAAATAAAGTAAATAAATAAATAAAGTAAATAAATAAAGTAAATAAAGTAAATAAACAACATAAGTAAATAAAGTAAATAAATAAATAAAGTAAATAAATAAAGTAAGTAAAAGTAAAGTACCCAAGTCACGCCAAGTGGCGTATAGGGAAACATGGTGTTAGTGACCCTATATTTTACAGACCTTCAGCACATGATTTTTGGGGTAATGTGGTCGGTATTACGCCCGTGCTGCTTTACTTTCCCAGAAAAAAATCCGGTACCCATTTAAGGCTGGGTGAACCCGGAAGCCGTCGGTTGGGATCGAACCCTACCCCTTGTCCGTGGTAGTCCAGTTCACTAACCACTGATCTATCGCGGCTCCCCAAATAAATAAAGTAAATAAACAAAATAAGTAAATAAAGTAAATAAATAAAATGAGTAAATAAAGTAAATAAACAAAATAAGTGATAAAGTAAATAAATAATAAATAAAATGAGTAAATAAAGTAAATAAACAAAATAAGTGATAAAGTAAATAAATAAAATAAGTAAATAAACAAAATAAGTGATAAAGTAAATAAATAAAATAAGTAAATAAAGTAAATAAACAAAATAAGTGATAAAGTAAATAAATAAAATAAGTAAATAAAGTAAATAAACAAAATAAGTGATAAAGTAAATAAATAAAATGAGTAAATAAATAAAGTAAATAAACAAAATAAGTAAATAAAGTAAAAAATAAAATGAGTAAATAAAGTAAATAAACAAAATAAGTGATAAAGTAAAGAAATAAAATAAGTAAATAAAGTAAATAAACAAAATAAGTGATAAAGTAAATAAATAAAATAAGTAAATAAAGTAAATAAATAAAATAAGTAAATAAATAAAGTAAATAAACAAAATAAGTAAATAAAGTAAATAAATAAAATGAGTAAATAAACAAAATAAGTGATAAAGTAAATAAATAAAATAAGTAAATAAAGTAAATAAACAAAATAAGTGATAAAGTAAATAAATAAAATAAGTAAATAAAGTAAATAAATGAAATAAGTAAATAAAGTAAATAAACAAAATGAGTAAATAAAATAAATAAAACGTGCTGAATTCGGATGTGTTGGGCCGAAAGGCGCAAATATAACAGTTATACTGTCAACCACAACACGACGTAGACACGTCCACAACGTCCTTGTAAGGGCGGATGATGAGGAATATTCTAGTCTACCACTATACTCTAGAATACTTTAGTCATCGGGCGAACGCAAACAACCAGCCAAAGTAAATAAACAAAATAAGTAAATAAAGTAAACAAATAAAAGAAGTTAATAAAGTAAATAAACAAAATAAGTAAATAAATAAAATAAGTAAAAAAATTACATAAGTAAATAAAGTAAATAAATAAAATAAGTAAATAAATAAAGTAAATAAATAAAATAAGTAAATAAATAAATAAAATAAGTAAATAAATAAATTAAATAAGTAAATAAATTAAATAATAAGTAAATAGAGCCAGACAGTTTTACTGTGTCTTTCCCATAATTCTATTAACGGACATTTTCCCATTTTTGTTTCTCTCGCACTAACCTTCACCTCAACACCCTAACAAACCTGATTAAACTCACTTCTTTGTATCTTTCACTGACTTCTTCCATCTCTCATTCCCTCGGCCAATATTTCACCTCCCTGTAAACTGCCTGACTCTATTAATCTTATTCGTGCTGTCTACTTGTCACAAATTATGCGCAACAGCGTGTCCAGTTGACAACCGATCTACTGGTGACAGTCAACAGAAAAAAAAAAAAACATGACCTGCCATCATTAATATCCCGGCCATTATGTGAAAGTTTCAATTTCCTCATCCTTACTTGTCATTTTCTTTCAAAAACTGACATTTTCTCAAGCCGTACAAATAATTCACACGCTAAAACTAGTCGGCAACTCAAAGTTGACTGTTTTCATCAGATCAGCAAACGATTATGGACTGCGCACCTTCCTCCCCCTCCCCCAAATCGCAGTACATTCAATAGAACAGATGATCGACAAGCATGGACACTTTCTTGGTTGTTGGATGATCGATCAGCATGGACATTTTCTTGGTTTCTGGATGATCGATCAGCATGGACACTTTCTTGGTTGCTGGATGATTGAATAGCATGGACACTTTCTTGGTTTCTGGATGATCGAATAGCATGGACACTTTCTTGGTTGCTGGATGATCGATCAGCATGGACATTTTCTTGGTTGCTGAAAGGGGGATGGAGCAGTTATGGGAATGCCCCCCATATGCAATGTCGTCATTCCGTTCTAAAACCTTGTCAGCAAATCAATTCTGATCATGACCCAACAGCACTACCCAGACTTTGTAATAAACTAACTAACCAGTCTGGCAAAACGAGAAGACCCCAGATACCCAAGTTTCTAGTACATAAAGTTACCATAAAAAAAGAGTGCCCCCGATAGTGAATATGGTGATGATGACCGTATATTTTACAGACCTTCAGCACATGATTTTTGGGGTAATGTGGTCAGTATTACGCCCGTGCCGCTTTACTTTCCCAGAAAAAATCCGGTATCCATTTAAGGCTGGGTGAACCCGGAAGCTGTCGATCAGGATCGAACCAGACCTCTTGTCTTTTGTAGTCCAGTTCATTAACCACTGAGCTATCGCGGCTCCTTTTCTAGAATATGCTAAAAAGATATACTGTGGGCATAGTGCGTATATTTGGAATCCCCAGGGGAAAAGACAAAGAGGAAGACCATAGAATTCTTGGAGACGACAGATAGAAGTAGAGATGAAGATGATGGGGAAGACATGGAACGATCTTAAAAGAATGGCAAAAAACAGAACGACTTGGAAAGTGCTTGTTGAAGACCTATGCTCCACAGGGAGCCGAAAGGTAGAAGAAGAAGACGAGAGTGAGTATATAACGTAGTGCTTGTAAACAACGATGCAGCGGATGTGCGTCCATTTAGCGTCGGTTTAGTGGCGAGTGATGAAGATGAATGGGCGTCAGGGGCAGCAACAACAACGAGGAAGGGTTGCCTCACATTTTGTGTGGTGTGTTTATCCTGATGGTTACAGGATTGAACAGAGGAAAGTGTGGAAGTGAGGTCAAAGTAGGAAGAAAGTGATGGACTGATGGATGGAAGGACGGGGGGAAAGAAGGAGGAATGACGAAAGAAGGAAATTAGGGAGAGTGGGAGTAAGTAAGGAATGGAGGGAAGGAGGAAGGAATGGAACGAAGGGAACGAAGGAAGGAATGAGCAGAAAGGAAGAGGGAGAAAGAAAAAAGGTGGGAGGTAGGAAGGAAGAAAGGAAAGGAAGGAAAGGAAGGAAGGAAGGAAGGAAGGGAAGGAAGGAAGGAAGGAAGGAAGGAAGGAAGGAAGGAAGGAAGGAAGGAAGGAAGGAAGGAAGGGAAGGAAGGAAGGAAGGAATATTTATAATGCCCACATATCTCTGACATTATAGTGAGTCTAAACATGTTTTCTGTTTCCATGAAAGTGGATCTCTGGTTTCAAATGATAGGCTGCCCTGTAGGAGAATCGATCACATTGGCTGTCGTCTAGGTACCCAACATGAGACACCATGGGACGACATTAGCAGTACCTAGACCTGACTTGTAGCTCCTATCTGCTAATGGCGCCCAATCATGAATATGAAACAAGATGCTTCTGTTTTAACGGAGCGTACGCTGTGGAGTTACTTCTGTGGAAGATGGTCCGAATGGGGGGAAATGCAGGTGATCCTGTTTGAATATAGAAAATGTTTGAGTCAGGAAATGATGGAGAATGGAAAAAATAAGAAGGGGAATGAAGCATGAATTGACTGTGAGAAAGTTGAAGAAAGTGGAATAGAAAATTAGGAAGGGAAAGAGAGTATTGGGGGGGGGGGGGATTACAGTTCGGAAAACGAAAATAATTAGATATAATGCAAGATTTACTTAAAAGTAGACAGGCTGGAGGGCAGATATCAAAGCAACAGACAGACAGAATGAAAGACAGAATGGAATGCAAAATGGAAGACAGAGCGGAAGAAAGATGGATTGATGAGTGGATGAATGGATAATAGATCGATGGATGGATAAAATAACGATGATCAGAGAATGATTGATTGAACTAGTGAGTGATTGAACTAGTGAGTGATTGAACTAGTGAGTGATTGAACTAGTGAGTGATTGACTAGTAAGTGATTGAACTAGTGAGTGATTGAACTAGTGAGTGATTGAACTAGTGACTGATTGAACTAGTAAGTGATTGAACTAGTGAGTGATTGAACTAGTAAGTGATTGAACTAGTGAGTGATTGAACTAGTGAGTGATTGAACTAGTGAGTGAATGTGGAAGTGAACGAGTGAGTTGGCGAATGAGATTTGAGTGAATGAAGAACACAGACAAGATACTTACCAGGTTTCATAATTTCTTGGCACCAGTTAGTCGTCTTTTCTTCCCTTAATGGAAAAACGTTAACGGGACGTAAATTGCGTTGAGGCGTAATAATAAAGGTAAAGTACGAAACTTGAATTGGCGTCTTATCACGTGACTTTTCACTCACATGAGCTCGGCCGAATTGAAAGAATTTAAATATTTGGGAACTTTGTTAACCTCAGACGGAAGATGTACAAAAGAGGTGAGATGTAGAAAGGCTCAGGCAAAAGCAGCTTTCCAAAAAATGAGGAAGATACTATGCAATCCATTTTTGGTAATCGAAGCAAGAAAAAGAGTTCTTAAATGTTACATAGAGCCAGTCTTAACATATGGATGTGAATCATGGGCAATAGGATAACAGACAAGAAAATCACGGGAGTCTGTAGAAATATGGTTTTCCGGAAGAATGTTGAGAATACCATGGACAGCTAAAAAGAGTAATGAAAACATTCTGAATGAGGCCAAAGCAAAAAAAAAAAAAAAAGAGCTTATTTCCAATATTAGGAAGAAACAATCATCATTTTTTGGCCATGTAATGAGAAGAGAACAACTGGAATATATTGTAACAACTGGAAAAATTGAGGGACGAAGAGATAAATGGAAGTGAAGAGAAAAAATAACAGACAGCTTAAGAGAATGGCTTGGCAGAAGGTCAACAACAGAAATGATAAATAACTGTCGAGATCGAAAGTTGTGGAGAGACATGATCACTTACGCCAATAGGCCCGGTACTTTATGATGATGATGTGTCTCTGATATACGTACAGCGTGTCTCTGATATACGTAGATTGTGTCTCTGATGTATGTACAGCGTGTCTCTGATATATGTGCAGGATGTTGTTTTATATGTCGTTTCCTGTCTTTTATTTTTATTTATTTATTTATTTTTAAAGAGCTGTGTTTTTGTTATGTATTCTAGCTCGGAATTTTGTGTTTCATGTGTTTTTTGGCCATGTAATGAGAAGAGAACAGCTGGAATATATTGTAACAACTGGGAAAATTGGGGGACGAAGAGATAGAGGGAAGCAAAGAGAAAAGATACCAAACAGCTTAAGAGAATGGCTTGGCAGAAGGCCATCAACAGAAATGATAAATAACTGTCGAGATCGAAAGTTGTGGAGAGACATGATCACCTACGCCAGCATGCCTGGTACTTGATGATGATGTGTTCGGCCGCCTATCCAGAAGTATTCTGAGGCTTCTGGATAATATCGCCTCAAGCATCGAAATCCACGATGCGAGGCCGCATTCCTCACCTCCCCAGAGTACTACCCTGGTACCCATTTCTGCAAGCGACTGGGTCGACCTCGAAAGTATTTTTTTCCCAACCACGTGTACAACTCACACTGCTCCCAGCAAGAATCGAACACGGGTTGTCCGAACGTCGGTAGCCCTGTCGGATGGTTCTCACAACTAGGCTACCGTGGCCCTCACCGAGGCGTGGTTTACAGCAAGCTACGGTGTCTGCTTATTTCGGCCCATGAATTCTCCTTTCAGGAATATATTTTCTAGTATCTTCTTGGGTTGCTTCTATGATCATTACTCGCTGGGTCAGATTGGTTCTCTCTTTGTTTGGCTCTTGAGGTAGTTAGAGTACGATCTTTATCAATTATGGTTATCTCTTTGGCTCTTAAGGTGGTTAGAGGACTCTTTATCAATTCTGGTTCTCCATTTCTTTGGCTCTTAAGGTGGTTAGAGGATGATTTTTACTAATTCTGGTTATCTCTTTCTTTGGCTCTAAAGGTGGTTAGAGGACGATCTTTACCAATCCTGGTTATCTCTTTTTTTTGTCTCTTAAGGTGGTTAGAGGAAGATCTTTACCAATTCTGGTTATCTCTTTCCTTGGCTCTTAAGGTGGTTAGAGGACAATCTTTATCATTTAAGGTTCTCCCATTCTTTGGACTTGAGGCGGTTAGAGGAATATCTTTATCAATTCTGGTTCTCCCTTTCTTTGGATCATGAGATGGTTAGAGAACGATCTTTACCAATTCTGGTTATGTCTTTCTTTGGCTCTTAAGGTGGTTAGAGGACGATCTTTATCAATTTTGGTTCTGCATTTGTTTGGCATTTGAGGTGGTTATAGGACTATCTTTATTAATTCTGCTTTTCTTTTAATTTGGCCTTTAATGGTGGGTTGAACAGGATCTTTAATCAGATCTGGTTCTCTCTATCTCTGGCTTCTGATGTGGGTAGAGGAGAAACTTTACCAGTTCTTGTTTTCTCTTTCTTTGACCCCTGAGGTTGGTAGAATAAGAACTTTAACATTTCTGGTTTTCTCTTTCATTGATACAGTTTATTGTTTTAATATTGCCATGGTTATTACACAGAGATCGGGAGCCGCCGCAATAGCTCAGTGGTTAGTGAAGTGGACTACAAAGGACAAGGGGTAGGGTTCGATCCCAGCCGACGGCTTCCGGATTCACCCAGCCTTAAAATGGGTTCCGGATTTTTTTTCTGGGAAAGTAGAGCAGCACGGGCGTAATACCGACCACAATACCCAAAAAAATTATGTGCTGAAGATCTGTAAAATATAGGGTCACTAACATCATATTTCCCTATGCGCCACTTGGCGTGACGGGGTACTTTGCTTTTTATTATTACACAGAGATCACAACACGACTTACTGACAATGAAGTGACAGAAGCAGACTACCTTGTCTAGCCTGGACCCGTGAGATGGTATCGAGGAAGGAAGACAATTTCGTGCTGAAGTCGGATGTTTTGGTCCGAAAGGGGCAAATAACACAGTTTTACTGCAAACCACAGCACGGCGCAGACATGCCGGCTTAACGTCCTTTGAATGGCAGATGGTGAAAAGGTGTGAACCTTTAGTCATGAAGTTAACGCAGACCAACCAACCACAGCTAGGTGAATATGGTTAGATCTATAACTAGACAATAATAGCTGCATCAAGAACTGAGACAATAATAGCTACATTAAGAACATAGACAATAGTAGCTACATCAAGAACTGAGACAATAGTAGCTACATCAAGAACAGATATAATAATGGCTACATCAATAACTGAGACAATAGTATCTACATCAAGAACTGAGACAATAGTAGCTACATCAAGAACTGAGAAAATAATAGCTACATTAAGAACTGAGACAATAGTAGCTACATCAAGAACTGATATAATAATGGCTACATTAATAACTGAGACAATAGTATCTACATCAAGAACTAAGAAAATATTAGCTACATCAAGAACATAGACAATGGTAGCTAAATCAAGAACAGAGACAATAGTAGCTACATAAAGAACAGAGACATTATTAGCTACATCAAGAACTGAGATAATAATAGCTACATCAAGAACAGAGACAATAGTAGCTACATCAAGAACTGAGATAATAATAGCTGCATCAAGAACAGAGACAATAGTAGCTACATCAAGAACTGAGAAAATATTAGCTACATCAAGAACTGAGACAATAGTATCTACATCAAGAACTGAGACAATAATAGCTACATCAAGAACTGAGACAATAGTATCTACATCAAGAACTGAGACAATAGTATCTACATCAAGAACTGAGACAATAATAGCTACATCTAAAACTAGACAATTATAGCTAAATCTAAAAGTGTGAAACTAATAGCTACGTCCGGAACTAAAACAATAATAGCTGTATCTAGAAATGAAACAATCTACATCCAGAACTGAGACAGTAATAGCTAGATCTAGAAGAAAAACAGTAGTAGCTACATCTAGAACTGAGACAGTAATAGCTACATCTAGAAGTGAGACAGTAGTAGCTACATCCAGAACTGAGACAGTAATAGCTAGATCTAGAAGTGAGACAGTAGTAGCTACATCTAGAACTGACACAGTAATAACTACATCTAGAACTAAGACAGTAGTAGTTACATCTAGAACTGAGACAGTAAGATCTACATCTCTAGAACTGAGACAGTAATAGCTACATCTAGAAGTGAGACACCAATATCTACCTCTGGAACTGAGACATTAATCGCTACATCTAGAAGTGAGACAGTAACAGCTACATCTAGAACTGAGACAGTAATATCTACATCTAGTAGTGAGACAGCAATATCTACATTTAGAACTGAGACCGTAATAGCTACATCTAGAAGTGAGACAGTAATATCTACATCTAGAACTGAGACAGTAATATCTACATCTAGAACTAAGACAGTAATATCTACATCTAGAATTAAGACAGTAATATCTACATCTAGAAGTGAGACAGTAATATCTACATCTAGAATTAAGACAGTAATATCTACATCTAGAACTAAGACAGTAATTTCTACATCTAGAACTAAGACAGTAATATCTACATCTAGAACTAAGACAGTAATATCTACATCTAGAACTAAGACAGTAATATCTACATCTAGAACTAAGACAGCAATATCTACATCTAGAACTGAGACAGTAATTTCTACATCTAGAACTAAGACAGTAATATCTACATCTAGAAGTGAGACAGTAACAGTTACATCTAGAACTAAGACAGTAATAGCTAGATCTAGAATTAAGACAGTAATATCTACATCTAGAACTAAGACAGTAATATCTACATCTAGAACTAAGACAGTAATAGCTACATCTAGAACTAAGACAGTAGTAGCTACATCCAGAACTGAGACAGTAATAGCTAGATCTAGAAGTGAGACAGTAGTAGCTACATCTAGAACTGAGACAGTAATAACTACATCTAGAACTATGACAGTAGTAGTTACATCTAGAACTGAGACTGTAAGATCTACATCTCTAGAACTGAGACAGTAATAGCTACATCTAGAAGTGAGACACCAATATCTACCTCTGGAACTGAGACATTAATCGCTACATCTAGAAGTGAGACAGTAACAGCTACATCTAGAACTGAGACAGTAATATCTACATCTAGTGGTGAGACAGCAATATCTAAATTTAGAACTGAGACTGTAATAGCTACATCTAGAAGTGAGACAGTAATATCTACATCTAGAACTGAGACAGTAATATCTACATCTAGAACTGAGACAGTAATATCTACATCTAGAACTGAGACAGTAATATCTACATCTAGAACTGAGACGGTAATATCTACATCTAGAACTGAGACAGTAATATCTACATCTAGAACTGAGACAGTAATAGCTACATCTAGAACTGACACAGTAAGAGCTACATCTAGAACTAAGACAGTAATATCTACATCTAGAACTAAGACAGTAATATCTACATCTAGAACTAAAACAGTAATATCTACATCTAGAACTAAGAAAGTAATATCTACATCTAGAACTAAGACAGTAATATCTACATCTAGAACTAAGACAGTAATATCTACATCTAGAACTAAGACAATAATATCTTCATTTAGAAGTGAGACAGTAATATCTACATCTAGAAGTGAGACAGTAACGGTTACATCTAGAACTAAGACAGTAATATCTACATCTAGAATTATAACAGTAATATCTACATCTAGAACTAAGACAGTAATATCTACATCTAGAACTAAGACAGTAATATCTACATCTAGAATTAAGACAGTAATATCTACTTCTATATTTAAGACAGTAATATCTACATCTAGAACTAAAACAGTAATATCTACATCTAGAGCTAAAACAGTAATATCTTGATCTAGAATTAAGACAGTAATATCTACATCTAGAACTAAGACAGCAATATCTACATCTAAAACTAAGACAGTAATATCTACATCTAGAATTAAGACAGTAATATCTACATCTAGAACTAAGACAGCAATATCTACATCTAGAACTAAGACAGTAATATCTACATCTAGAACTAAGACAGTAATATCTACATCTAGAACTAAGACAGTAATATCTACATCTAGAACTGAGACAGTAATATCTACATCTAGAACTAAGACAGCAATATCTACATGTAGAACTGAGACAGTAATTTCTACATCTAGAACTAAGACAGTAATATCTACATCTAGAAGTGAGACAGTAATATCTACATCAAGAACTAAGGCAGCAATATCTACATCTAGAAGTGAGACAGCAATATCTACATCTAGAACTGAGACAGTAATATCTACATCTAGAACTAAGACAGCAATATCTACATCTAGAACTGAGACAGTAATTTCTACATCTAGAACTAAGACAGTAATATCTACATCTAGAAGTGAGACAGTAATATCTACATCAAGAACTAAGGCAGCAATATCTACATCTAGAAGTGAGACAGCAATATCTACATCTAGAACTGAGACAGTAATATCTACATCTAGAACTAAGACAGCAATATCTACATCTAGAACTGAGACAGTAATTTCTACTTCTATATTTAAGACAGTAATATCTACATCTAGAACTAAGACAGTATCATCTACATCTAGAACTAAGACAGTAATATCTACATCTAGAACTAAGAAAGTAATATCTACATCTAGAACTGAGACAGTAATATCTACATCTAGAACTAAGACAGCAATATCTACATCTAGAACTGAGACAGTAATTTCTACATCTAGAACTAAGACAGTAATATCTACATCTAGAAGTGAGACAGTAACAGTTACATCTAGAACTAAGACAGTAATATCTACATCTAGAATTAAGACAGTAATATCTACATCTAGAACTAAAACAGTAATATCTACATCTAGAACTAAGACGGTAATATCTACATCTAGAACTAAGACAGTAATATCTACTTCTATATTTAAGACAGTAATATCTACATCTAGAACTAAAACAGTAATATCTACATCTAGAACTAAAACAGTAATATCTACATCTAGAATTAAGACAGTAATATCTACATCTAGAACTAAGACAGCAATATCTACATCTAAAACTAAGACAGTAATATCTACATCTAGAATTAAGACAGTAATATCTACATCTAGAACTAAGACAGCAATATCTACATCTAGAACTAAGACAGTAATATCTACATCTAGAACTAAGACAGTAATATCTACATCTAGAACTAAGACAGTAATATTTACATCTAGAACTGAGACAGTAATATCTACATCTAGAACTGAGACAGCAATATCTACATCTAGAACTGAGACAGTAATTTCTACATCTAGAACTAAGACAGTAATATCTACATCTAGAACTAAGACAGTAATATCTACATCTAGAACTAAAACAGTAATATCTACATCTAGAACTAAGAAAGTAATATCTACATCTAGAACTGAGACAGTAATATCTACATCTAGAACTAAGACAGCAATATCTACATCTAGAACTGAGACAGTAATTTCTACATCTAGAACTAAGACAGTAATATCTACATCTAGAAGTGAGACAGTAATATCTACATCAAGAACTAAGGCAGCAATATCTACATCTAGAAGTGAGACAGCAATATCTACATCTAGAACTGAGACAGTAATATCTACATCTAGAACTAAGACAGCAATATCTACATCTAGAAGTGAGACAGCAATATCTACATCTAGAACTGAGACAGTAATATCTACATCTAGAACTAAGACAGTATCATCTACATCTAGAACTAAGACAGTAATATCTACATCTAGAACTAAGAAAGTAATATCTACATCTAGAACTGAGACAGTAATATCTACATCTAGAACTAAGACAGCAATATCTACATCTAGAACTGAGACAGTAATTTCTACATCTAGAACTAAGACAGTAATATCTACATCTAGAACTGAGACAGTAATATCTACATCAAGAACTAAGGCAGCAATATCTACATCTAGAAGTGAGACAGCAATATCTACATCTAGAAGTGAGACAGCAATATCTACATCTAGAAGTGAGACAGCAATATCTACATCTAGAAGTGAGACAGCAATATCTACATCTAGAAGTGAGACAGCAATATCTACATCTAGAAGTGAGACAGCAATATCTACATCTAGAAGTGAGACAGCAATATCTACATCTATAACAGGGACGGCAATAAATGGAACTATTGTTCAGACAACAATAATTATATTACGTAAGTGATGCATTTACCGAAACTAATATGACGTTGTATATGCAATAGCCAATGAAATCCACGCAAATAATGACACAATCTGTCGCAACCAATCATTTCGTCTGCCCACACCTGGCAACATCTCCCGCTTATTTCCAGACGTCTGCCAAAGCGATTACATCTTCAACACAATTTCCTGGCATAATCGTCGACGTTTGTCAGCGTGTAAGCCAAAGACAGATATAGACTCTCCGATGTCTGATGTGCATGCCTGGTGGCAATATAAAGTCATCAAGTTCATTGCAGGAACAGATTTCCCTTTTCATTTTCTGCATCTCGCTATCTGCATTTTAAGCAGGTAGATTTGGCCACCTTTTGGCTGAAGGAAATTAAATTAGGTTTGGCCTGATTGTGAAGAAAAATTGAAAACTGGTTACATGAATATGAAATGTTCGGGAGGATACGATCAATGGTGGTCGAAATGTGGAGAGGGTCGTAGTGTAGAGATTGTCACAGTGTGGAGAGTGTTACAATGTAGAGATTGTGACAGTCTAGAGAGTGTTACAATGTAGAGATTGTCACAGTGTAGAGAGTGTTACAATGTTGAGATTGTCACAGTGTAGAGAGTGTTACAATGTAGAGATTGTCACAGTGTGGAGAGTGTTACAATGTAGAGATTGTCACAGGGTAGAGGGTGTTACAATGTAGAGATTGTCACACTGCAGAGAGTGTTACAATGTAGAGATTGTCACACTGCAGAGAGTGTTACAATGTAGAGATTGTCACACTGCAGAGAGTGTTACAATGTAGAGATTGTCACACTGCAGAGAGTGTTACAATGTAGAGATTGTCACACTGCAGAGAGTGTTACAATGTAGAGATTGTCACAGTGTAGAGAGTGTTACGATGTAGAGATTGTCACAGTGTGGAGAGTGTTACAATGTAGAGATTGTCACAGTGTAGAGAGTGTTACAATGTAGAGATTGTCACAGTGTAGAGAGTGTTACAATGTAGAGATTGTCACAGTGTGGAGAGTGTTACAATGTAGAGATTGTCACAGTGTAGAGAGTGTTACAATGTAGAGATTGTCACACTGCAGAGAGTGTTACAATGTAGAGATTGTCACAGTGTAGAGAGTGTTACGATGTAGAGATTGTCACAGTGTGGAGAGTGTTACAATGTAGAGATTGTCACAGTGTGGAGAGTGTTACAATGTAGAGATTGTCACAGTGTGGAGAGTGTTACAATGTAGAGATTGTCACAGTGTAGAGAGTGTTACAATGTAGAGATTGTCACACTGTAGAAAGTGTTACAATGTAGAGATTGTCACAGTGTAGAGAGTGTTACGATGTAGAGATTGTCACAGTGTAGAGAGTGTTACAATGTAGAGATTGTCACAGTGTAGAGAGTGTTACAATGTAGAGATTGTAAAAGTGTAGAGAGTGTTACAATGTAGAGAGTGTTACAATGTTTTACAATGTAGAAAGTGTTACAATGTAGAAAGTGTTACAATCTAGGAAGTGTTACAATGTAGAAAGTGTTACAATGTAGAGAGTGTAACAATGTAGAGAGTGTTACAATGTAGAAAGTGTTACAATGTAGAGAGTGTTACAATGTAGAGAGTGTTACAATGTAGAGAGTGTTACAATGTAGAGAGTGTTACAATGTTGTTACAATGTAGAAAGTGTTACAATGTAGAAAGTGTTACAATGTAGAAAGTCTCACAAAGTATGAAGTCAAGCTATGTGTATGTATCCTACGAGTGACTTATGTGGAATATGTGAAAAGTCGTACATCATTGAGAACTTCGGCATTTTTTAATGGGTGGTCAGCCACTACCTCAGCTCTTCTGTTCTTTCAGATAAAGTCTTCTTCCTATTCATCTTCTTCTTATTTTTTCCTTATTCTTCATCTTCTTATTCTTCTTCTTCGTATTCTTCTTTCTCCTCTTATTTTACTTTTGCTTCGTCTTCTTTTTCGTCTTTTTTTCTTTCTTCTTCCTCTTATTTTCTTCTTCTTATTATTCTCCTTCCCCTTATTCTTCTTTCGCCTCTTTTTTTTTACTTTTGCTTCTTCGTCTTCTTATTTTTTTTAATAATCTTTTTTCTTTATCCTCTTCTTCTCCTTTTTTCCACTTCTTTTTTTCCTCTTCCTCCTCTTCTTCTTCATCTTCTTGAGTCCACACTTTGATGACGAAAATGATAGAATTAAAACAACCGATTATGTTGAAAACAACCCAGAAGAATGTTGAAAGTTCCCTGGACAGATAAAAAGACCAATGAGGAAGTTCTTAAAGAGGCCAACACAAAAAGGGAGCTCTTAAAAAACATCAGAAAGAAGCAATAAACATTTTTCGGGCACATCATGAGAAGAGGAAAGTTGGAATACTTGGTTACAACTGGCAAAATAAAAGGAAAGAGAGATTGCGGAAGACAAAGAGAGAAAATACTGGATAGCTTGATGTCATGGCATGGAAAACAGTCAACAACAGAACTGATACGATGCACTGTAGATAGAAGATTGTGGAGGGACATGATCGCCTACGCCAATCGGCAGGATACATGATGATGATGATGATAATACCGTGTTTCCATTTTGCAGGGTGAATACACTGGGTTCTGTGGAGCTAAAGAGTATAGGCCACATGTCCAGTGAAGTTGTCAAGAGATTTTCTTCTTCTTCTTTGTCTTCTTCATCTTCTTTTGCCTCTTCCCTTATCTCCGGGTAGTTTCTTGTGTGCATTTCTGGCAGGCATCGTCAACCTTGTCTAATTAGCTCTATCTAAAGTCATTCTTTGGCACTCCTGCAATGTCGGGACCTGTTAGTTCTTTGATGTTATCTTCCCATATTTTTCTCTGCCCATCTCTCTTTATAGTTTCTTTAACATTTCCTTGTAGAATCGTCTCTACTAGACCAGACGATCAAGATACGTGGCCAAGCCTTTTCATTCTGTGTTTCTTCACAATAGTCAAAAGATGAACATGTACTCCGATTATTTGTTTTATCCTTTTGTGAAATTCCTCATTTGTGATACGATCTAAGTAATTAAAAAATAAAAAAGTAAGTAAAGTACCCCCGTCACGCCAAGTGGCGTATAGGGAATATGGTGTTAGTGACCATAAATTTTACAGACCTTCGGCACATGATTTTTTGGGTAATGTGGTCGGTATTACGCCCGTGCTGCTTCATTTTCCCAGAAGAAAATCCGGTACCCATTAAAGGCTGGGTGAACCCGGTGGCCGTCGGTTGAGATCGCACCCTACCTCTTGTCCTTTGTAGTCCAGTTCACTAGCCACTGAGCTATCACGGCTCCCTATCTAAGTAAGAGATGCCCACAAAAATTACGATAACATTTGTGACACTATCTAAGTAAGAGATGCCCACAAAAATTACGATAACATTTGTGACACTATCTAAGTAAGAGATGCCCACAAAAATTACGATAACATTTGTGACACTATCTAAGTAAGAGATGTCCACAAAAATTACGATAACATTTGTGACACTATCTAAGTAAGAGATGCCCACAAAAATTACGATAACATTTGTGACACTATCTAAGTAAGAGATGCCCACAAAAATTACGATAACATTTGTGATACGATCTAAGTAAGAGATGCCCAAAAAAATTACGATAACATGTGTGACTCTATCTAAGTAAGAGATGCCCAAAAAAATTACGATAACATTTGTGATACGATCTAAGTAAGAGATGCCCCAAAAAATTACGATAACATTTGTGACACTATCTAAGTAAGAGATGCCCCAAAAAATTACGATAACATTTGTGACAGTATCTAAGTAAGAGATGCCCTAGTTGGTAAAATCACGCCACTGGACTACCGACGTTCGGACAACCCGTGTTCGGTTCCCGCTGGGAGCAGTGTGAATTGCATTCATGGTTGAACACAAAAATATCCCCGAGGTCGATCCAGCCACTGGCAAAAACGATTACCAGGATAGTACTCTGTGAAGGTGAGGAATGCCACATCGTATCGTGACCATAAGCGACAGAGCACATATGGGTGAAAACTCGCGTGCTAAGACGCCGGTTCAAGTCTCGTACTTGACCTTCATACAATCACTATCATAGATCCATTCATTTTCCTTTATGGCCGAAGACAATAAGTAGTGGGAAGCTATATTTTTACACAACTGACAATTTGCTGCTACTTTTTTGCAAATCTTCACTTTAAAACGTTTTTTTTTAGCCCCATGGTGTGAGCCTTCCCTAGTAATTGCTCTACGTTCTGGTTCCGGCTCAAAATGGAGACGTTACTTACCTCCCCTCTTGTAAATGGACGGTTCATCGGCAACCTAAGAAGCCACCAACGCAACACATCGCTAGTTACCGAAACGGACAGTCTAATAAACGATCGTAAACAAAAAAATGTGAGATTCCCTCATGTTCTGACGCTTAAGATGTCGCTTATTTACCAAAGCCTCAATCCAGCCTGCCTACAAGTCTCTGCCCGTCGACTCGTTAATGCTGGGGTGCCTGTGGATCTCTGCCCACCCAGGTTATGAGCCTGGGAGGAGGGAACGTAAATAAAAACAATGATAATAAATGATTTCTCTAGGACATAATTTGCTTCTAGGACTACATTTTCATTAAAAGTAAAACCAGGTCGATCTAGACAAGGCCTTGAGATTGGTGACTAACACCCGTCCTAATTTTGTACACTATTGGATAAACGGATGTGACACCTGACCTGACATTCCTTTTAGAAGGAATTATAGTTTTCCTGGAAAGGGCATGAGGTCAGTGAACCAGTGACTGGATAACATCGTCAGGGGCAGGAACGGTGGGAGAATCCTGAACGGGTACGACAGTCGGAAGATCACTTGATGATAGTAACGAATGGTTCAAGGGAGATAATGTGATTATCATTGGCCATAAATCTGACAGGGATTGACTTTGTGGGGTCTTGTTGGTTGGTTACCAGGACTGGGCTTTGGTGGACTTTGTTAAGTGGGCAAGAGGAGAGGGAGGGGGGCGGACGAGGAGGGAGAGATGGGGGAGGATTGAGGTAGGAAAGAGGATGGAGGGAGCTATGGATGAGGATGGATTGTAGGGGTGAGGATGGATTGTAGGGGTGAGGATGGATTATACGGATGAGGATGGATTGTATGGATGAAGGTGGATTATAGGGGTGAGGATGGAGGGAGCTAGAGATGAGGATGGATAATAGGGATGAGGATGGAGGGAGCTAGGGATGAGAATGAATTATAGGGATGAAGATGGAGGGAGGAGGAGGAAAGGGGAGGAAGTGTGAGGAGGGATGGAGAGAGGAGGATGGGGGGGATGAGGGTGGAGAGAGAGAGAGGACTGGAGGGAGGGAGAAGGATGGAGGGAGGAAAGGGACCTGAAGATGCATTTTACTTGGTCTGACGTGTTTTCTGTAGCTCTGAACTAATTAATCCTTACAATCCATGATTTCTCGGAGGGAGAAACAAAATGTTACCTGGAAAGATGGAGAGAAAGACTGTGAAGAGAGGTAGACCGAAGGCAGACAGTAAACATAACAATGAAAGAAGGATACAAGAAGAATGAAAGAGAAAGAAAAGAAGCAAGAGAAAATGATGGGAGGGTGTGTCAGGAAAGGAAGGAAGAAATGAAAGATACGGAAGCACAGAGGGAATGCCAGCGTGTTTATAGCCTATTCTTTTCGATTTTAACAGCCAATGGTTTTTAACGTGCGCACAGCGCACACTGGGCTTCCTGATATTTTTATCATTCTCCGAGAGGGCTCGACATCAAATGTCACTACGCAAGAGATCAGGGGAGGTTAACGTCATAAAGAAACTACGAATTAATGTTTCCTATTTTTGAAGAAATCACCACCGCTTCTGGTGGGTTTTGAACCCAGGTCGTTCCTGTCCAGAGGCTGACGTCCTACCTCTAGACTACCAGAGGCCGACGTCCTACCTCTAGACTAACAGAGGCCGACGTCCTACCTCTAGACTACCAGACGCCGACGTCCTACCTCTAGACTACCAGAGGCCGACGTCCTACCTCTAGACTACCAGAGACCGACGTCCTACCTCTAGACTACCAGAAGCTGACGTCCTACCTCTAGACTACCAGAGGCCGACGTCCTACCTCTAGACTACCAGAGGCCGACGTCCTACCTCTAGACTACCAGAGGCCGACGTCCTATCTCTAGACTACCAGAGGCCGACGTCCTACCTCTAGACTACCAGAGGCCGACGTCCTACCTCTAGACTACCAGAGGCCGACGTCCTACCTCTAGACTACCAGAGGCCGACGTCCTACCTCTAGACTACCAGAGGCCGACGTCCTACCTCTAGACTACCAGAGGCCGACGTCCTACCTCTAGACTACCAGAGGCCGACGTCCTACCTCTAGACTACCAGAGGCCGACGTCCTACCTCTAGACTACCAGACGCCGACGTCCTACCTCTAGACTGCTCGACCCCCCTAATTGGGATTAAATCAAGTTAAAGAAAATATGAATATATATGTGTGTGTGTGTGTATGTGTGTGTATGTGTGTGTATGTGTGTGGTGTGTGTGTGTGTTTGTGTGTGTGTGTGTTTTGTGTGTGTGTGTGTGTGTGATGATGATTTCGTGGGATGCATGGGCGTATGCAGATAGATCACAAATGATGTTACGTGAAACGGTTGCTGCTCACTGTTATGCTGGGACGGTTGCTGCTCACTGTTATGCTGGGACGGTTGCTGCTCACTGTTATGCTGGGACGGTTGCTGCTCACTGTTATGCTGTCCTTAGGAGCGTGGGCCATGAGACATGTCGTCCCCACAGATAAACAACTTAAACTTTACATCAGTGTTGGGCTCCCTGATAACCTCTTCTTCCTCTTCTCGTTCCTTATCCACTTCATCCTCTTCTTCCTCTTCCTCTTCTTCCTCTTCTTCTTCTTCTTCCTCTTCCTCTTTTTCCTCTTCATCTCCATCGATCATGGCTCATAGAGACAAGGATTCCGTACACTCTATGAAGACAGCTGTCTGTTTCAGAGATTCAGATGCCCGTAGAGTTTCTATTCCATGGAGATGGACATGACCCACATTGACCTCCTCAGATTTGTGTGTGGGGGACAAACCTAAAAGATGTCCTCTGTGGCTCCATGGCAACAATCAGCGTCAAAAGAAACTTTCTCCGGAAGTGATAATCGCCATCTTACCTCGATGGTAGAGTAAAAGTAAAGTAAGTAAAGTACCCCCGTCACGCCAAGTGGCGTATAGGGAATATAGTGTTAGTGACCATAAATTTTACAGACCTTCAGCACATGATTTTTTGGGTTAATGTGGTCAGTATTACGCCTGTGCCGCTTTACTTTCCCAGAAAAAAATCCGGTACGCATTAAAGGCTGGGTGAACCCGGAAGCCGTCGATTGGGATCGAACTCTACCTCTCGTCTTTTGTAGTCCAGTTCACTAACCACTGAGCTATCGTGGCTCCTGGTAGAGTACAGGTAAAGGTAAAATACGAGACATAATCGGCGTCTTAGCAAGCGAGTTTTTACTCATATGTGTTCAGCCACCTATCCAGAAGTGTTCTGGGAATCTGGGTAGTGTCACTTCTAGCATCGAAACTCACGATGCGAGGCGGCATTCCTCACCTTCCCAGAGTGCTACCCATGTACCCATTTCTGCTAGCGGCTAGGTCGACCACGGAGGTATTTTTTTTTCCAACCACGAGTACAATTCACACTGATTCCAGCGGGAATTGAACACAGGTTGTCCAAACGTCGGTAGCCCAGTCGGGTGGTTGGCTTAACTAGGCTACCGAAGCCCTCAATGCTAGAGTGTGGTGATATAGAAGACCCAGTTTGCAATACCTCTGAGATGTATAGATCCAGTATCTTAACAAATCTCAATAAATAGAGGAAACCATTTTAGCCAGAACTTCTTCAGTCTGGGTCCAATAGTTCATATAGTCGAACTTCTTCTTCTATCTTTTTAGCTCCCAGTGGAGCATAGGTCTTCAACAAACACTTTCCAAGTCGTTCTGTTTTTTGCCATTCTTTTAAGATCATTCCATGTCTTCCCCATCATCTTTATCTCTGCTTCTATCTGTCTTCTCCAAGAATTCCTTGGTCTTTCTCTTTGTCTTTTCCCCGGGGGATTCTAAAAAAGGGCCTGTTGTGTAATACTCTCAGTTGGCTTCCGCAGTGTGTGTCCTATCCAGTGCCATCGTCTTCACTGTATCTCTTTATCCACTGGTGTTTGAAAGGTACATTTCCATAATTCTATGTCAGTGATTTTGTCTTCCATTTCCAACCTTCTATTCTGCGCAAGCATCCATTAATGAAAGTCTGTATCTTCGTGATTGTCAATTTTGTTGTTCTCCATGTTTCACAGCCATATAATAGGACCGACTTAACATTTGAGTTGAAAATTTTTATTTTTGTATTTAACCTAATTTCTTTGGATTTCAATGTTTCCCAGTGCAACGAAAGCTCCTCTTGCTTTTGATATCCTAATTTTGGTATCATTTTCTGTTCCTCCCTCTTTATCTATATTACTTCCCAGATTCATACAGTCTATAATTTCTAGTTAATATATGCAGCAATAGTTAGTATAGTCTATAGTTTATAGTTAATATATGTAGCAATAGTTAATATAGTCAATAGTCTCTAGTTAATATATGCAGCAATAGTTAATATAGTATATAGTCTCTAGTTAATATGTGCAGCAATAGTTAATATAGTCTATAGTTTCTAGTTAATATATATAGCAATAGTTAATATAGTCAATAGTCTCTAGTTAATATATGCAGCAATAGTTAATATAGTCTATAGTTTCTAGTTAATATATGTAGCAATAGTTAATATAGTCTATAGTCTCTAGTTAATATATGCAGCAATAGTTAACAGTTATATCCACATCGCGTTGAGTACGTGATGTTGCTTCCTTAACATGTCGTCATCAACTCTCTTGTCACTCCTGGTAATTGGGAAGAATCCAGAACTAAAAGGAAATTAAAAGATTATGCGCTAATTTCCGGATGAAAAAGCACGTAATGCAATTGTTCTGCTGCTTAGGACGTGACGATCGTTTTGTATCCTTGTTTTGAGTACATGCTCAGTTCACGAAAGGCGGTCGGTAACAACTTTGCTATCTGATTTGTCGAGAGAAGAGAGCAGGGAGACTATCCTGGTCTACTCTATCCTGGTCTACTCTATCCTAGTCTAGTCCGCTCTGAGCTACTCTATCCTTGTCTACTCTGTCCTGGCCTACTCTATCCTGGTCGATTGTATCCTTGTCTACTCTATCCTAGGGGAGCCGCTATAGCTCAGTGGTTAGTGATCTGGACTACAAAGGACAAGAGGTAAGGTTAGATCCCAATCGACGGCTTCCGGTTCACCCAGCCTTAAATGGGTACCGGATTTTTTTCTGGGAAAGTAAAGCGACACGGGCGTAATATCGACCACATTACCCCAAAAATCCGTGTGCCGAAGGTCTGTAAAATGTATGGTCACTAGCACCATATTTCCTATACGCCACTTGGCGTGACTGGGGTACTTTACTTTACTTACTGTACTCTATCCTAGGCTACTCTGTCCTGGCCTACTTTATCCCGGTCTACTCTATCCTGATGTACTCTGTCCTGATCTACTCTATCCCTATTCACTCCATCCTGGTCTAGTCTGCTCTGGTCTATTCTGTCCTTGTCTACTTTATCCTGGTCTGCTCTGTTCTGGCCTACCCTATCCTGGTCAACTCTGTCCTTGTCTACTCTATCCTGGTCTGCTCTGTCCTGGCCTACCCTATCCTGGTCTGCTCTGTCCTGGCCTACCATATCCTGGTCTGCTCTGTCCTGGCTTACCCATCCTGGTCCACTCTATCCTTGTCTACTCTATCCTGGTCTGCTCTGTCCTGGCCTACCCTATCCTGGTCTGCTCTGTCCTGGCCTACCCTATCCTGGTCCACTCTATCCTTGTCTACTCTATCCTGGTCTGCTCTGTCCTGGCCTACCCTATCCTGGTCTACTCTGTCCTTGTCCACCCTATCCTGGTCTACTCTGTCCTTGTCCACCCTATCCTGGTCTATTCTGTCCTTGTCTACTCTATCCTGGTCTATTCTGTCCTTGTCCACCCTATCCTGGTCTACTCTGTCCTTGTCCACCCTATCCTGGTCTATTCTGTCCTTGTCTACTCTATCCTGGTCTACTCTGTCCTTGTCCACCCTATCCTGGTCTACTCTGTCCTTGTCCACCCTATCCTGGTCTATTCTGTCCTTGTCCACCCTATCCTGGTCTATTCTGTCCTTGTCTACTCTATCCTGGTCTATTCTGTCCTTGTCCACCCTATCTTGGTCTACTCTGTCCTTGTCTACTCTATCCTGGTCTATTCTGTCCTTGTCCACCCTATCCTGGTCTATTCTGTCCTTGTCTACTCTATCCTGGTCTATTCTGTCCTTGTCCACCCTATCCTGGTCTACTCTGTCCTTATCCACCCTATCCTGGTCTATTCTGTCCTTGTCCACCCTATCCTGGTCTATTCTGTCCTTGTCCACCCTATCCTGGTCTATTCTGTCCTTGTCCACCCTATCCTGGTCTGCTCTGTCCTGGCCTACCCTATCCTGGTCCACTCTATCCTTGTCTACCCTATCCTGGTCTGCTCTGTCCTTGTCCACCCTATCCTGGTCTATCGAGCCTCACCTACTCAAGGTTCCACGCATCTCCACATCAAACCGCCACAACTGAACCAGAAAGTATGAGCCCATCAGTAGTATGACAACGACCAACATAATCACACTGCGTGCAAGAACTGAAATGGATCTCATTCGTTCGTCCTCTGACTTGACCACTCACCAATACCCTACAATCGACCATCTGGAGTCAATAGCCAACGGTCAGCAACTAGTCAATGCCGAAATGATTCCCTTGAGTCTTTAATATGTTCAGTATCTTGAAATCTCTTGACCGTTTCCTTCGGAGGCACATTTTTTAACCGCCCAGTACAGCCTCCCGGCTTTAGTCTCGTTCCACTTGATGGCCATTTCTGGGGATGGAGTTAACGACATTTCCCAGATTTTTATAGCTGCAGGGTCAGGGTGGCCGATTCCAGACTAATTTGTCCGCTGTCCGTATGGCCCATTCTGTGCAGCAATTTGGACTCTCTCGTTAATTGAATTCATCAACAATGACTCAGGCAGTTCCGCCGTATCTCACTGCCCCGGCAGTCTTCATTTTTTTTGGTTCAGACTTTGTAATCGTCATTACAGGGTGTCTCAAAAAGAGAAGTAATTATTTTTCTGTTTCTTTTTTCAACTCTCTCTCCCTCCCTCTCTCTCTCTCTCTCTCTCTCTCTCTCTCTCTCTCTCTCTCCTCTCCTCCTCCTCCTCCTCCCACACGCACATCTCAAACAAGAAAAAAGACCAATATCATGTGACTTCCAAAAACATTTGATAGAGTATATATATATATATATATATATATATATATATATATATATATATATATATATATATATGTGCGTGTGTATGTATGTATGTGTGTATGTATATATGTATGTATATCTTGACTTGAAGTTCTATGTGCGACAATGAAGCTGCACAACTTTGGTGTTATCGTAATTTGCATCATAAAACATCTCTACGACAGCGATACAAGAGCATTACTTATCATTGGAAGCAGGGGGTGGGGGGGGGATGGTTCAGGACAACAGTTACAGTTCGACAAGGCTGCTCTCTCTCTCTCTCTCTCTCTCTCTCTCTCTCTCTCTATCTATCTATCGCCTAAAGGAATGAGAAAGTAGGGGAGATAGAGAAAGAGATGGAAGGACACCATCAAAGAATGGACAAACCACGACCTTACAGAATTTCAAAGAATGGCTGACGATAAAGAGAAGTGGAGATGATTAACGATGTCAGTCAGTGACGCCCCAACTACCCCCGCAGTTAGGGTTTGGAGAAGAAGAAGTAGATGGAAAAGAAATATAAATATAATTATCTCTATCTCTCTCATTATCTCTATCTCTCTCATTATCTCTATCTCTCTCATTATCTCTATCTCTCTCATTATCTCTATCTCTCTCATTATCTCTATCTCTCTCATTATCTCTATCTCTCTCATTATCTCTATCTCTCTCATTATCTCTATCTCTCTCATTATCTCTATCTCTCTCATTATCTCTATCTCTCTCATTATCTCTATCTCTCTCATTATCTCTATCTCTCTCATTATCTCTATCTCTCTCATTATCTCTATCTCTCTCATTATCTCTATCTCTCTCATTATCTCTATCTCTCTCATTATCTGTTTACAATAGTATTTTCTCTGCAACATGTTTGCAACAGCCCACATTAAAGACATAGTAGAAAAACAAGGTTCAATATGAAATGTGTTTCCATTTTCGTGAAACTACAACAATGCCCAGACTGCATGAAAATCAGGTCAAAACTGGAGACGACAGAAGGGAGCGCCTGGCGGGGAGACACAAAAGATAGCAAATTAACACAGAACTGGAGTCGTCGTCTCTACCACACTGAGGGACATACTGGGGAGGGAGTCTGAGCACTTATGGGCATGCCCGATGTGCAGTGATGATTCGTCAGCTAAACTAAACTGTGATTACACATGTACAGGTTTTGGAGTCAAAAATGATGTCTTAACATCATCAAACGCTGTACATTTTTTTTAAAATATGACGATCATTTTCAGGAGGACGTGAACTTCTGGTCAATATGGTGACATAGAGATATCTGTAAATCATCTCTGAATGACTTCTCTATATGTGAAAATGACTTGGAACATCTAGCAACTGATCGCACATCATGGAGAGCATGTATAAGGAATGGTATAAAATCATATGAGACTATGATTAATGCAAAACTTTTAAGAGAAAAGACTCATGAAAAGGGATGGAAAACCCTGTGGCATTCTGTGGCCGTGTGTGTTTGTCAAACATTGGTAGAATTATCCACGAGAGTAGCTGTTCCACAAGAACAAAACCTCAAAAATAATACACAATAGCCTCCACAAGACTGTCTGACAAGACGAAAAGGGCCATATATATATATATATATATATATATATATATATATATATATATATATATATATATACATACTATATAATATATGAATTTTTAGATAATTAAGCAAGGAATTAGATTTCACCAAAACTAAGATGATACAAGACATATAAAAAGAATATGGTTTCATGACAGTTTACACTAATCAAATTGAGAGTGACGCACTGTGCGGCTAAACGTATATGATCGAATTCGGCATTAGATGTGGGGATGTAGCGGCTGATGTGAATGTGGGGGGGGGGGGGGATGTAGGTGTGGATGCGGTGTTCTGGTTCTCAGATAGCGCCTAATGGCCCAACATATCCGACTTCAGCACCGCTGAACTTTTTAGTACCGAGTTACCTTTCCTTTTAGATCGCTAGTCGCTTGACTAGACTGGTTAGTCGTGTTCCAGCAGCACATCTTGGAGGCGGAGTATGATCTGGATCATCTCTGTTGTTCCTCGTTCCTGACTCCAGAAATCAGCTGTAGATAGCTGACTCCCCTGACGCTGCTGCGTCTTGGAAGCCGTACAAGAATGTAATTGAAAATAATCGAAAATAATAGATCATGGAATTTGGCGACTACCCGGGCAAAGATGACAGCAAGAACTTACACGCTATGGATCTAAGGCCGCGCAACGTTCGTGTACGTATCGTCCGGATTCTCCTCGGGATTTCTCAACTGGGATATCAAAGCAATTAAGGATTCATCCGACTTGCTACAACACAAATTTAAATATTTCGTTGAACCACAAGTCTGAGACGTCATGCTGGGACTGATTGGTCTGGATGCAAGATGCCGGACTCGAGACAGAGAGGTTGTGGGTTCAAATCCCAGCTGCGCCAGTTGGGATTTTTATTTATGATTTCTCTCTGCGGCAACCGCCCCTGGTCTCAGCAGCGAGGCCCGGCTTGAAAAGTCAGTTACTCATGGACAGAAAAAAATATGAGTACCTCCGAACATGGAGTTATCTGCCTGTGAGGCGAGGGACGCCTGTGTACACGACTGCCAGGGAAAAAACGTATTAACACGCAAAATTCACTTCCTAGTCTCTAGGTACTTCGTCAGAAGTAAAAGATGGCGAACGCAAAAAAAAAAAAAAAGTTGATTATCCTCAAATTTAAAATGAGGAAATCTGTACGGAATTTAGACTGCCCGCTATCTAGAATTGTTGTTATTTCTTGCTGTTTCATGTACACATCGACGGAATTCTTTACGCGTTCTCTTCTGGAGTTGGAAGCTGCGTGATCTTTTATTCGCGGACTTTGTAAATAAACTTTGTAAAAATAATGAAAGTAAATTATGTAAAGACAACGTTATCTCAATTAAAGAACAGAACAAACACACAAAAAGTACATTCTAGAAGAATGTCTAGTTTATAAAAATAAAATATTCAAAAATATGAAGCAAATTCTACGAATATAGTATTGCCTGTATTCTGTAATAGGTAAAAGAAAACGGAATGCTGATGGTGGTTCACCGGAAATGATCACCGCTTGAACTGTTGAATAGCGCACACGATTGCCGGTTATCAAGAACATGATCTCCAACGCCTGTCGTCGTGGACAATGAATAAATGAATGAACAATGTAATAGACAGAACAAAGTGCAAAAAGAAAGAAATATAAAACCCCTGTAAGAAGAACATGGAGACGAGAACACGTGAATGGTTATAAAGTAAAGAGAAGCCAAAGAAAATACACAGAATAAAACAAAACAGGAGCGAGTTGCAGGTAAGTGACGCGAAAGCTGGTAGAGACCGTTTACCTTGGCACAAAGAATGCCGCAGACAAACCAGTTTCAAGAACGCGAGTATTTCCGCAGAAAGTTGGAAAGAATGTCAACAGCTCAAATACTTGGATTGAATCTTTGTTGAGAATTCCAGGAATTTTATGTGTGAAAGTGTTGCACTCTTGATCTTTTTTTTAAAACGTTCTCGGCTACCGATTATTCATCTTCACATTCTACTTCTTGCTCTTCGTCATCTTCACATTGTACTTCTTGCTCTTTGTCATCTTCACATTCTACTGCTTGTTCTTTGTCATCTTCACATTCTACTTCTTGCTCTTTGTCAACTTCACATTCTACTTCTTGCTCTTTGTCATCTTCACATTCTACTTCTTGCTCTTTGTCATTTTCACATTCTACTTCTTGCTCTTTGTCATCTTCACTTTCTACTTCTTGCTCTTTGTCAACTTCACATTCTACTTTTTGCTCTTTGTCATCTTCACATTCTACTTCTTGCTCTTTGTCATCTTCACATTCTACTTCTTGCTCTTTGTCATCTTCACATTCTACTTCTTGCTCTTTGTCATCTTCACATTCTACTTCTTGCTCTTTGTTATCTACACATTCTACTTCTTGCTCTTTGTTATCTTCACATTCTACTTCTTGCACTTTGTCATCTTCACCTTCTACTTCTTGCTCTTCGTCATCTTCACATTCTACTTTTTACTCTTTGTTATCTTCACATTCTACTTCTTGCTCTTCGTCAGCTTCACATTCTAGTTCTTGCTCTTCGTCATCTTCACATTCTACTTCTTGCTCTTTGTCATCTTTACATTCTACTTCTTGCTCTTTGTTATCTTCACATTCTACTTCTTGCTTTTTGTTATCTTCACATTCTACTTCTTGCTCTTTGTTATCCTCACATTCTACTTCTTGCTCTTTGCCATCTTCACATTCTACTTCTTGCTCTTTGTTATCCTCACATTCTACTTCTTGCGCTTTGTTATCCTCACATTCTACTTCTTGCTCTTTGTTATCTTCACATTCTACTTCTTGCTCTTTGTTATCTTCACATTCTACTTCTTGCTCTTTGTCATCTTCACCTTCTGCTTCTTGCTCTTAGTCATCTTCACCTTCTACTTCTTTCTCTTCGTCATCTTCACATTCTACTTCTTGCTCTTTGTCATCTTCACATTCTACTTCTTGCTCTTTGTCATCTTCACCTTCTACTTCTTGCTCTTTGTTATCTTCACATTCTACTTCTTGCTCTTTGTCATCTTCACATTCCACTTCTTGCCCTTTGTCATCTTCACATTCTACTTCTTGCTCTTTGTTATCCTCACATTCTACTTCTTGCTCTTTGTCATCTTCACCTTCTACTTCTTGCTCTTCGTCATCTTCACATTCTACTTCTTGCTCTTTGTCATCTTTACATTCTACTTCTTGCTCTTTGTTATCTTCACATTCTACTTCTTGCTTTTTGTTATCTTCACATTCTACTTCTTGCTCTTTGTTATCCTCACATTCTACTTCTTGCTCTTTGCCATCTTCACATTCTACTTCTTGCTCTTTGTTATCCTCACATTCTACTTCTTGCGCTTTGTTATCCTCACATTCTACTTCTTGCTCTTTGTTATCTTCACATTCTACTTCTTGCTCTTTGTTATCTTCACATTCTACTTCTTGCTCTTTGTCATCTTCACCTTCTGCTTCTTGCTCTTAGTCATCTTCACCTTCTACTTCTTTCTCTTCGTCATCTTCACATTCTACTTCTTGCTCTTTGTCATCTTCACATTCTACTTCTTGCTCTTTGTCATCTTCACCTTCTACTTCTTGCTCTTTGTTATCTTCACATTCTACTTCTTGCTCTTTGTCATCTTCACATTCCACTTCTTGCCCTTTGTCATCTTCACATTCTACTTCTTGCTCTTTGTTATCCTCACATTCTACTTCTTGCTCTTTGTCATCTTCACCTTCTACTTCTTGCTCTTCGTCATCTTCACATTCTACTTCTTCTCTTCGTCATCTTCACATTCTACTTCTTGCTCTTTGTCATCTTTACATTCTACTTCTTGCTCTTCGTCAGCTTCACATTCTAGTTCTTGCTCTTTGTCATCTTCACCTTCTACTTCTTGCTCTTCGTCAGCTTCACATTCTACTTCTTTCTCTTCGTCATCTTCACATTCTACTTCTTGCTCTTTGCCATCTTCACATTCTACTTCTTGCTCTTTGTCATCTTCACCTTCTACTTCTTGCTCTTCGTCATCTTCACATTCTACTTCTTGCACTTTGTCATCTTCACCTTCTACTTCTTGCTCTTCGTCATCTTTACATTCTACTTTTTGCCCTTTGTTATCTTCACATTCTACTTCTTGCTCTTTGTCATCTTCACCTTCTACTTCTTGCTCTTCGTCATCTTCACATTCTACTTTTTGCTCTTTGTCAACTTCACATTCTACTTTTTGCTCTTTGTCATCTTCACATTCTACTTCTTGCTCTTTGTCATCTTCACATTCTACTTCTTTCTCTTCGTCATCTTCACATTCTACTTCTTGCTCTTTGCCATCTTCACATTCTACTTCTTGCTCTTTGTCATCTTCACCTTCTACTTCTTGCTCTTCGTCATCTTCACATTCTACTTCTTTCTCTTCGTCATCTTCACATTCTACTTCTTGCTCTTTGTCATCTTCACATTCCACTTCTTGCTCTTTGTTATCTTCACATTCTACTTCTTGCTCTTTTCATCTTCACATTCCACTTCTTGCTCTTTGTCATCTTCACATTCTAGTTCTTGCTCTTCGTCATCTTCACATTCTACTTCTTGCTCTTTGTTATCCTCACATTCTACTTCTTGCGCTTTGTTATCCTCACATTCTACTTCTTGCTCTTTGTTATCTTCACATTCTACTTCTTGCTCTTTGTTATCTTCACAATCCACTTCTTGCTCTTCATCATCTTCACATTCCACTTCTTGCTCTTTGCCATCTTCAAATTCCACTTCTTGCTCTTTGTCATCTTCACATTCCCCTTCTTGCTCTTTGTCATCTTCATATTCTACTTCCTGCACTTTGTCATCTTCACATTCCACTTCTTGCTCTTCGTCATCTTCTTATTCCACTTCTTGCTCTTTGTCATCTTCACATTCTACTTCCTGCACTTTGTCATCTTCACATTCCACTTCTTGCTCTTTGTCATCTTCACATTCCCTTCTTGCACTTTGTCATCTTCATATTCTACTTCCTGCACTTTGTCATCTTCCTCTTGATAAAGCTTCTACTGCTGTTCTTGACCTATAGTCAGTGGATGACATGCAAGGTGGCAAAATAGGGCAATAACAAAATCTTTTCAGCTTAACCTGAACCTTGGCTATTCACACACAGTGCCGCAGGTTTACATTTTCTATCTGGCTCAATATGGCGGATAGACGGCAGGAACCATTGAGACTCAGTCTGAAAAGTGTTCCTTGCAGTTTGCTCATATTCACATTCCGGCTTCCTGCTGGAGCTACTGAGTTTAGTGCTCTGTGCACACCGTAAGCTGTGTTTTTCATCCGCATTGTGTTTCGATATTTCGATTTCTTATGATGAATTATACTATCGTATGACGAAGGACAAGTTCAGCTGCGTTCACTTTCGGTACCGCTTGGCCTTATGTCTTTTGGCGTGTGCTATAGCTGCTATGAGGTTGGGACTGCAGCTGCTTTTCTTTGTTTAGATCCTTCACTGAGATAAGATGTTAATTTGGATGCTTCTACTGGCACGGGCGGTTGAGCAATTATGAATTTTATTTCGTGTGCTGTGATACCGGTCCTTCGACTAGCTATAACTATAACTTCTCTCTCTCTCTCTCTCTCTCTCTCTCTCTCTCCTGCTACTATTCTTCAGCCCCCCCCCCCAAAAAAAAAAAAAAAAAACACCTCACGTAAATTAAATATTACAGCTTTACTATTACATGACTCAATCGTAACGACCCGAATGATTTAAGAGAAACACTCCACATGCTCTGCCGGAAATGCAAAACTGGGATTCACTGAGTTCCACTTCACTGCGATATTCCTGGAAGCGATAAGACCGACCAGTTGACAAAAGTAGAAAAAAAAAAAAAGTAAATTACCCCCCGTCACGCCAAGTGGCGTATAGGGAATATGGTGTTAGTAACTATACATTTTACAGGACTTTGGCACACGATTTTTGGGGGAATATGGTCGGTATTACGCCCATGCCGGTTTACTTTCCCAGAAAAATGTCCGGTACCCATTAAAGGCTGGGTGAACCCGGAAGCCGTCGGTTGGGATCGAACCCTACCTCTTGTACCTACCCTTTGTATTCCAGTTTACTAACCCCTGAGCTATCGCGACTCCAAATTGACAAAAGGTGATGGCAAATTACACCAGCCAGAAACATGTACAATTGACGAGGAATCAAAGAAATTGGTAAAGAACAAATACATGAAGAAATACAAAACAGAACACGAAAGCTCCCGTAAAAAGTGTGTCTACTACATCATCATCATCATTGAGTGCCGTCTCCGCATCGAAGGTTGGCTACCATGGAGCGCCATTCCACTCTGTCTCTTGCTTTGATGGTGCAGATTGCCATAGGCTGACTTGTCCATCTTTTGATGTTACTCGTCCATGTTAGTCTTGGTCTGCCTCTGCCTCTTTTACCTTGTATTTTCCCTTCTAATATTACTTTTATTAGACTGTTGTGTCTTTTAGCATGACCAAAAAATGTCATTTGTCTTGCTCTAAATGCGTTTAGTAGTTCTTTCTTCATTTTTAGTTCTATTAAAACTTCCTCGTTTGTTTTCATTTCTTTCCATCCAATTCTACCTATTCTTCTATAAAACCACATTTCAAAGGCCTCAATATTCTGTTCTGTTTTCTGGTCTAATGTCCATGTTTCTGCACCATACAGGAATATTGAGAAGATGTAAAATTTTGCTATTCTTAGTTTTAGCCCTGATGTTATTTGTTTTAGGATTTTCTGCTAGTAGTACAGTATCATCAGCATATCTTAGGTTATTCATTATCTTCCCATTAATGTTAAGGCCTGGCATCTCTATGATGTTTTTAAAGATTTGCTCAGTGTATAAATTGAACAAGCTTGGTGATAGGATGCATCCTTGTCTTACTCTTCTTTTATCATCTTTATCTATTTATATCAATGGGTGTGGAGTTCTCCTTGTTATATTTTATTATTGCTGTTTTATTGTTTTATTGTTGTATTACTGTCTACTACAAGGTCCACATAAAAGAATAAGTACCAATTTGTAGACTTCGAACAGGCCATAACAGATTGAAGCAACACCTTGTCAACACCACAACGGTAGCAATCTGTGATGAATGTGTCTGTGGGACAGTGACCGCTGAACATCTGCAACAATCATGTCCAGAATATGCTGAACAGAGAGGGCTCTTGTGATCATCGTCGGTACTATAGCAGAGTAAGTTGTATGAAGATGCGACCAGCCTTGACATGACGAACGCTGTCTTCTTAATTTAAGTATAAAAATAGATAATATATCATCGTCATCACCGTCACGTGACGGGCCTGCTGGCGTAATGTATATAACATATATATTAATATAATGATATATTAATCAACTTATTAATATTGACGTCTAGAGGTGTACGCACAAGAAGACATTTTTGCAACAAGCGACGTTTCAACGTATAAATTCTTCATCAGGTGACAAAGGCACAAGCAAAAGCAGTACAATTACAATTACAGGGAATGTTCTCACTTTCTATATTGTATCTATTTGGCTAACATAAACAAACACACACACACAGAGTGTCTCGCTACAGAACCCGGCAGTTCCTCAACAATTATTTCCCTGTTTGGACGCAAATGGTGGTCACTTCCTGCATATGTTATGATGACGTCATATTTCTTACAAAATGGCGTAAGTCCGCTTCCAGTTTCTTTCCAGTGACCTCATTAGTGGTAAAACCATTAACTCTTTCAGTACGGAAGGTTTTTATCAATTTAGCGATGACGATTTCAGAAACAGAACGTTTCATGTTTTTACATATCAGTCTACATGCTTATATTTATCTGACACACAACATATTAGATGAATTTTTAGATAATTAAAAACGGAATTAGATTTCCCCAATACCAAGGTGACACAAGACATATAAAATGAATATGGTTTGATGAGAGTTTACACTAATCAAATTGAGAGTGACGCACTGTGCGGCTCAACGTACATGACTGAAATTGGAGTGACGCATGGTGAGTCGAAACGTACGGAGAGTTAAAGAAATGCCTGGTTCTGTATCGAGTGAGACACCCTATACTTTGACTACTTTCCTATTAACGTCGTAGTTAGGTTCTTCATACAACATGAAGTAAAAGTACTGTTACGTCATGGGTCCTGGGGTGTCTAAAGGTTAGTGAATCGTTTCACGGGGTAGAGCTTTGTTTACAGCACTCGGAAAAAAAAACACAAACAATCAACAACAGAAAAAAAAAACCAAAGAATAGTAGATGGTCCGAAGCAGGATTGAACCTGTACTCCTTGGCACTGCGCCTTGCCACGAGAAACCAAACGTTAGAACACACGACCAACTCAGTTATATAAAAAGATAGCTATTATTGGTGAAGTCTTTCACGCAGGTATAACTTATGTATCTGCATTTTCCTGTTAAGACAAGTATCTCCCGTATAGGGTAGGGCTGAATACTTGCGTTGCAGACAACAAGATTTGTCTCTGGTGTAGAGGTAAGACAAAAGCCTTAGGACAGGAAGTTCCAAGGTTCAAAACCCACCAGAAGCGGGGGTGATTTTTTTTTTTAAATTGGAAAAATTAATCCGTGATTTCTTCAAAGTGTTACCCTCCCTGGTCTCTTGGGTAGTACGATCTGATGTCTATCTCTCACAAATAACGCCAATAAAGAGGAGGTCCCATGTGCACTTGCGCACGTTAAAGAAGCATCGGCAGTTAAAATGGAAAAAAAGGAAGACCACAAATATGGCCGCAGCTCGGGCGAAACTGTGAGCATAAATCTACACACACCTCAAGCCGTACTACAGAGTTCGTGCACCTGGGCTAGGATTTTCATCGGATTTTATCGGAGCACCTATGGGTTCATCTGGTGTGCAGTGATGATGATTGAAACAAGAAAATATGGAATAAGTCTCTAAATGTAAAGTTAGAAGGGAACTAACCAATCAATGAACAAGAACACAAGTCTACGATGGTTGTTTACAACGGCTGGTAATCACAGTCGGAGTGGCCTAGTATCAAATGTTGAATATAATTGTGTATGTATATATATATAAGTAAAGAGCCCCCGTCACGCTAAGTGGCGTATAGGGAATATGGTGTTAATGACCATACATTTTACAGACCTTCAGCACATGATTTTGGGGTAATATGGTCGGTATTACGCCCGTGCCGCTTTACTTTTCCAGAAAAAAAAATCCGGTACCCATTTAAGGCTGGGTGAACGCGGAAGTCGTCGGTTGGGATCGAACCCTACTCCTTTGGCGGTAGACCCAGCCACTGGCAGAAATGTGTACCATGGTGATGAATGTTGCCTTGCTTGGCAGTTACGATGATTGAGATGACAATAGATCGGAGTCTCCGAGCACTTCTGGATAGCTAGGCGAGCACGTTTGGGTAAAAACCCGCGTGCTAAGACGTCGATTCAAGTCTCATGCATTTACCTTTATTTATTTATAGACCTGTCATGCCCACAGTGAGGTTTCCGTTTTTACAGCTGGATAAAGATCGGAACATTAACGTGCCCACCGAGAAGCGAACCCACACACATTGAAACATGAAGTAGAACTCTGTTACTGCCTCGATCTTAAGAGATAAGCGCCATCACCTAGAGGCAAGATATAGCCGGGAGGGGCAGATAAATACCTGGGTAGTGTGTAAAAATAAACATGGGAAACTTGAGTAATGGTTCCTGGATAGAATATTGACTGACGATCTGACTTCGGGGAGGAGACTTCATAGAGCCATGGCAGCGTAGGGCAGGGGAGGTGGTGGCTGAATATAGGGAAGGGAATACCGTCGAACATCCTTGAGGAAAAACGCGAGAGAAAAAGATGTAGAACATTCTTGAGGAAAAACGCGAGAGAAAAGGATGTAGAACATTCTTGAGGAAAAACGCGAGAGAAAAGGATGTAGAACATTCTTGAGGAAAAATGCGAGAGAAAAGGATGTAGAACATTCTAGAGGAAAAACGCGAGAGAAAAGGATGTAGAACATTCTTGAGGAAAAACGCGAGAGAAAAGGATGTAGAACATTCTTGAGGAAAAACGCGAGAGAAAAGGATGTAGAACATTCTTGTAGAACATTCTTGAGGAAAAACGCGAGAGAAAAGGATGTAGAACATTCTTGAGGAAAAACGCGAGAGAAAAGGATGTAGAACATTCTTGAGGAAAAACGCGAGAGAAAAGGATGTAGAACATTCTTGAGGAAAAACGCGAGAGAAAAGGATGTAGAACATTCTTGAGGAAAAATGTAGAACATTCTTGAGGAAAAATGCGAGAGAAAAGGATGTAGAACATTCTTGAGGAAAAATGCGAGAGAAAAGGATGTAGAACATTCTTGAGGGAAAATGCGAGAGAAAAGGATGATGATGATAAAATAATGATGAGATTGCTGACACAATATTACCGGAAGGTATTCTGATGTACATGATACGATAAGGTTAGGCAATATAAAATATCAGAAGTATGGTGATAGAATTAATACATGTATAAGAAAATATACAAATAGAGCAAATACGAATAGAGCAAATACGAATAGAGCAAATACGAATAGAGCAAATACGAATACATCAAATACGAACAGATCAAATACGAACAGATCAAATACGAATAAATCAAATACGAATAGATCAAATACGAATAAATCAAATACGAATACATCAAATACGAACAGATCAAATACGAATAAATCAAATACGAACAGATCAAATACGAATAGATCAAATACGAATAAATCAAATTCGAATAAATCAAATGTGATTAGATCAAATACGAATAGATCAAATACGAATAAATCAAATGCGAAAAGATCAGGTACGATTACGTGATTAGAAAAAAAATATAAAAAATAAGATAAGAGATAATAAGATAGATGACTCGATAAGACAAGAAAAGGTAATATAATGTATTAAGATAAAATAAAATGTCGTAAAATAAGGTAAGAACAGAAAATATAAGAAAAGAAATGTTAACATAATGAAAGAAAAAAAAAAATGTGCGTTTCATCTATTTTGGTCGTGTTTGGATATTCTGATTACATACGATGATATCGTATGGCGGGGAACGGATGGCTGTGTTCACTTTCTGTGCGGTTTCGAAATATGTTTTTTGGCATGTGCAGAGACTGCTATGATGGGGACTGCTGGTACCTTTCTTTGTTTCGGAGATGAGATATTAATTCGGATGATTCCATTAGCACGGGCGGTTGAGCAATTATGGATTTTAATTCGTTTGCAGTGATACCGGGGCCTTCCATAACCATAACCATAACCATAACCATAATAGAAAAAAATGTATAAAAATAAGATGCGGTAAAAAAAAAAGTAAAATAAGAAAATATCAGAATCCCGTGGCTCCTCGATTGAGGCATCTGTTACTGTCCTTGTTTTTCTGCCATCGGCTCATTTTTGGAGTAATCTGATTAGCCAGTACCATCTGGCTTTTCCATACAAATATTTCCAGTAGCCATCTAAGGCTGGATGGATCTAGAAGCAGCCAATAGGGATGCTACTCTTGTCCTCAGAAGGCCAGTCCATTGAGCATTCTTTAATGCAACGGTCATGGTCGTCTACGTCATCACTATGGTGGTGAAAGCCGTTCTGGGGATGTCTCGACTGTGATGAAATTAACTCCGCGTGAATAGAATAGAATAAACATATTAGAAAATAATAGATTGGAATATAATATATTATAGAAGAGTAAAGATGAATAGATCAGAATAGATTAGAACAGAATAAAATAGATTACAATATATTACAATAGAATGTATTAGAGTAGAAGAGAATAGAAGAGCAATGAAAACGTTGTGAAAGACGCCAAAGCAAAAAGATCGTTAATTTCCAATAGTATGAAGAAACAATCATCATTTTTTGGTGTCAGGTCAGGTAATTTTACCTGCTACTGTATGCAGTAAACGGTACAACCTTCGTCTGCCCTGCTGCCTTGCACGTTTGCTCGGCAGAGTAAAGGGCTAAGGGTGTACCCTGAAGTAAAACAACCCACTGCCTTCTGGGTGTGACTTTTTAGTCAAAGGCTACCGGAGCCAACCGTAAACAAACCGACGGAAGGCAACAGAAGACCACCGTCGTAATTTCTTTGTACAATCATGAATCGCCACAATAATAGAGAACTTTGTTAACCTCAGACGGATTTCCTACAACAGAGGTGAGATGCAGAATGGCTCAGGCAAAAGCAGATTTCCAAAAAATGTGGAAGATACCATGCAATCCATTTTTTATAATAGAAACAAGAAAAAGAGTTCTTAAATGTTATGTAGAGCAAGTCTTAACATATGGATGTGAATCATGGACAGTAAGACAACAGACAAAAAAATCACTGGAGGCTAGAAATGTGGTTTTACAGAAGAATGTTGAGAATACCATGGACAGCGAAGAAGAGTAATGAAAACGTTCTGAGAGAGGTCAAAGCAAAAGGAGAGATAATTTCCAATATTAGGAAGAAACAATCACCATTTTTGACCATGTAATGAGACGAGAGCAACTGGAATATATTGTAACAACTGGAAAAATTGAGGGACGAAGAGAAAAGAGAAAAAATACCAGACAGCTTAAGAGAGTGGCTTGGCAGACGGTCAACAACGGAATAATAAAGAACTGCCGAGATCGAAATTTGTTGAGAGAAACATCGCCTACGCCAGCAGTTATGGTACTTGATGATGGTGATGATGATGATGATGATGAGAATAGAATAAAATAGATTGCAACAGAAAAGATTAGAATAATACGATAATGTGTCCCCATACCACGTCATTGAAACATCCAGGATGCTTTCTCTCCAGCAACCTTGATCTCTCCAAAATAAAAGCTATCTTAACGGCATTTTCTCTTTATAGGGGTCGGGGGGAGGGGGGGAAGGAGAGGGAGGGGGATGTTATAGCACCGGAGAATAAAGACCGCAAGTCCAGTGCAGGCGCGACCAGGTGTTCCGGTCTGAGATTGTAACTCATTCCAGATAGAACCAACCGTTGACCCTACCGGGATAGGAGCACGCCTTCTACTGGTTTGTAGCCTGACAAACTACCGATTCGCCCCCTGCTCTACCTCTCCGACCCTCTATCTATCCTGGTTGTTGCTACATTATTGCAACCCGTCCCTACTCCAAGCATTCTCCCCATCACAAATCTCGGGAAGAAATGAAAAAACAATAGAAAAAAGGAATGGTTAAAGCTTTATCTAGTTACTTGCTTGCTTGCTTACGTTCGCCCGATGACTAAAGTATTCTAGAGTATTCGTAGACTAGAATTCCTCTTCGTCATCCGTCCTTAAAAGGACGTTAAGTGGGTGTGTCTGCGTTGTGTTGTGTTTGCAATATAACTGTGATATTTGCGCCTTTCGGCCCAATGCATCCGACTTCAGCACGACCCGGGTTGTCTTCCCTCTTCGATCCCTAATCGCTTGGTCAGACTAGACAGCTTAGTCTGTTACCAGAGGCACAGCGGAGAGGTGGAGCGGGGTCTGGATGGTTTTTGTTCACCGATCCTGGAGCAAGCCATCAGCTGTGGGTCGCTGACAACTTCCAGCTCTGGTGTGTGTGATATATATTTAAAGAAGTAAAGAAAGAAGTAAAAAGCCCCCGTCACGCCAAGTATGGCGTATAGCAAGTACGGTGTTAGTGGCCATAATTGTTTTTTAGACCTTCCACATGATTTAGGGGTAATGTGGTCGGTATTACGCCCGTGCCGCTTTAATTTCCCAGAAAAAAAATTCCAGTACCCATTTAAGGCTGGGTGAACCTGGAAGCCGTCGATCATGATCGTTCATGACCTCTTGTCTTTTGTAGTCCATTTCACTAACCACTGAGCTATCACTGCTTTACATAGTTAATGGACAACATAAATTCGAACGACGTTTCGGCTCAACAGGCCTTCAGCAATGAACAAACAAGCAACACATATATATATGTCAGTAAATCAAATTAGTCCGACATAGCAAACTAATAATGAAGTTTCTAAAATAAAATAATTTCAAACTAGAACGAAAAATAAAAATAAAACTGTCTTCCTTGTAATTTGAACTAATTTGATTTACTCACATATCTGTGTGTGTATTATTTGCTTTTTTTTCCTGCTGAAGGCCTTTTGAGCCGAAACGTCGTTCAAATTGGTGTCGTCATTAATTACGTAAAGATTTAACCAAACATTTTTTTCTGTTTCTTTTTTTCATTTCTCATTCACATGAAACTTTACAGCAGCTTTTATACATTTCATTGCCTCGACCCATCACCTGGCACACCTTCTAATTTCTTTGATAAATTTCCTCTTTTTGTATCTTTCATCATCTCCTCATTAGATATCTTGACTGACAACCGCTAGATATCTTGACTGACAACCGCTAGATATCTTGACTGACAACCGCTAGATATCTTGACTGACAACCGCTAGATATCTTGACTGACAACCGCTAGATATCTTGACTGACAACCGCTAGATATCTTGACTGACAACCGCTAGATATCTTGACTGACAACCGCTAGATATCTTGACTGACAACCGCTAGATATCTTGACTGACAACCGCTAGATATCTTGACTGACAACCGCTAGATATCTTGACTGACAACCGCTAGATATCTTGATATCTTGACTGACAACCGCTAGATATCTTGACTGACAACCGCTAGATATCTTGACTGACAACCGCTAGATATCTTGACTGACAACCGCCGCGGTATGTTTAGCTTCCTTCTAAAAACCATATCTAAATTGATTCAGTGAAGGCGCGCCTCACAGCCGGAAGTTGTCAGCGACCCACAGCTGATGGCTTGCGCCATGATCGGTGAACCAGAACCATCCAGACCCTGCTCCAGCTCTTCGTGGTGCCTCTAGTAACAGACTAACCTGTCGAGTCTGGCCAAGTGAGTAGAGATCGAAAAGTGAAGACAACCCGGTACTCAAAAATGTCGTGCTGAAGTCGGATGTGTTGGGCCGAAAGGCGCAAATATCACAGTTATACTGCAAACCACAACACAACGCAGACACACCCACTTAACGTCCTTTTAAGGGCGGATGACGAAGAATAATTCTATTGTCTATAGTCTACTAGAACACTCTAGCATACATTAGTCATCGGATGAACGCAAGCAAGCAAGCAATTGATTCAGTGTTGTGTTTCTTTGTTTGCTGTCCATGATTAACTCACACAAAGCACTGCTAGTTTGATGTTGCCCTGTAAGACTCTACTTTATATCTTCCAATGATAATTACAAGCTGGATAACACATTTCTCATTTATGACAAATATTCTGTCTGTGTGATTCTACTTTGTATCTCAGTAAAGCTTCTTCCATCTCATGTTAACGAGGTTTCCAGATATTTAAAAGAATCTATTTGCCTGAGCTTTTTGCCATTTGCTTATATGTTGTATTTAAGGGAGATTTTGTCTTTTGCAGACCAACATATGTGTTGTACTTGAGGGAGATCTTGTCTTTTGTAGACAACATATGTGCTGTACTTGAGGGAGATCTTGTCTTTTGTAGACAAACATATGTGTTGTACTTAAGGGAGATCTTGTCTTTTGTAGACAAACATATGTGTTGTACTTGAGGGAGATCTTGTCTTTTGTAGATAAATATGTGTTGTACTTGAGGGAGATCTTGTCTTTTGTAGACAAACATATGTGTTGTACTTGAGGGAGATCTTGTCTTTTGTAGACAAACATATGTGTTGTACTTGAGTGAGATCTTGCCTTTTGCAGACCAACATATGTGTTGTACTTGAGTGAGTTCGTGTATTTTGTAGACCACCATGTATGTTGTACTTGAGTGAGATTTTGTCTTTTGTAGACAAACATATTTGTTATACTTGAGTTAGATCTTGTCTTTTGTAGACAAACATATTCGTTGTACTTGAGTGAGATCTTGTCTTTTGTAGACAAACATATATGTTGTACTTAAGTCAGATCTTTTGTAGACCACCATTACATATGTTCTCTTTACACAAGTTCCCTTTTTCTTACTTTGTTGAACAACTGTATCATTTAATTCCTTTTCAAAAATAGAAACAAGAAACATTTCTTAAATGTTATGTAGAATCAGTCTTAACATATGGGGATGCCAATCTCGGACAATAGGACAACAGACAAGAAAATTATTGGAGGTTATAGAAGAATATTGAGAATACCAAAGGCAGCTAAGAAGAGCAATGAAAACGTTCTGAAAGAGGTCAAAGCAAATAAAAAAAGAGAGCTAACTTCCAATATTAGGAAGAAACAATCATCATTTTCTGGCCATATAATGAGAAGAGAACAACTGGAATATATTGTGACAATTGGATATTTGAGGGATGAAGAGACAGAGGGAAGCAAAGAGAAAATATAGCAGACAACTTAAGAGAATGGCTTAGCAGAAGGTCAACAACAGAAATGATAAATAATTGTCGAGATCGAGAGATGTGGATGTTAGTGGTGTAGCTTTTCTCTTCCAATCCCTGATTTCCTTGGGATTTCTTCGTTGGTTTATCAGCGAAAACTAATCGAGTCTTCTCCTATAACGGTGAAAAACAGGGAGATCCTGTGTGAAAGTTGCGCACGTTAATGATCGTTCGAAGTTAATTTCGAAACGAGTAGGAAAAAAGGCCAAACGAACGTTCTCAGTTGTTGTTTGACTGCATCAAGGATAACAACAAAATCTCTCAATTTGATTACGTCTTGTATCATTCTCCGTATAATGTCCTTTGTCCAGCACACACTATACATCTTTGCGTTCGCTGTTCGCCGCAGGGCTGTGGACGATCTAACTCTCTATCCCTTTCCCCGTATGGTATAGTGATATATGCAGTGTCGTAGTCTTTGATGGGGGGTGGGAGCGGGGGAGGGGATGAGTGGGAATCGCCTCAGGAGCGATGTTCATTATGGACACAACAATTTAGAACAGAAAAGTTGGAACATTAAAGAAGTAGATAAATAAATAAGCAGGTTGAAGACGGGAAGGGAAAAAATGGGAGAGGGGGTGTAGGGTAATACTTGCTTTGTCCCGGGGGCAACCTTCGCTACACCGCTGACTACAATACAGTCTTTGTCATTATCATCATTGAGTACAGACTCCGTTTCGAAGCTTAGCTACCAATGAGCGCCATTCCGTTCTGTCTCTTGCTTTAGTGCAGATTGTCATAGGTTGACTTGTCAATCTTTTGATGTTACTCGTCCATGTAAGTCTTGGTCTGCAACTGCCTCTTTTACCTTGTATTTTCCCTTATATGATTACATTTACTAAGCTGCTGTGTCTTTTAACATGCCGAAAAATGTAATTTGTCTTTTATGAACTGTAGTTAGTAGGTATCTTTTCATTGTTAGTTTATTTAAAACTTCATCGTTTGTTTGATTTTCTTTCCATCCAATTTCTCCTATTCTTCTATAAATCAATATTTCAAAGGCTTTAATTCTTTGTTCTGTTTTCTTGTTTAATGTCCAAGTTTATGCGCCATACAGGAATGTTGAGAAGATATAACATTTTGATACTCTTAGTCTTAGCCCTGGTGTTATTTGTTTTGATGTTAATATATTTTCCATGTCATTAAAATTGCTTGTTGTCATTCCTGCTCCAGGATTTGTGCTGTATTCTCAATCTTGCCTCGGTACATGAGCAAGATGACTCGCTATTTGGTTGTCCCTCAAGATCTTCTACCAACAATACTATTTCCACTTTCCACAATAGGGTCTACCGAGGGGACTTATAGAACTGGAGAATAAAGGCCACATGTCCAGTGCAGTTCACTGCGAGGTGTTCAGGTCTCAGTTTTTGTTTCACTCCCCCTAGAAAAAAAAAAACAACTTTTGATCCTACCGGGATTTGAACCTGCACTGTCCTGGTTTGGAGTTCGACAAGTTATCGACTCGGTCACACTCTCTCCATCCCACCTACTTTAAAGAAACAAATAATGGCGGATCTGAAATCCTCAAACAGACATGAGACTTCATCAGAAAATCAGGAATTTCATTCTCAATGATTGATGATAACAGAAGATTGTGGATGTTGTAAATATTCACAAAATAAATAAATGTGGAACAGAGTTCCAGATCCGTCTTGTCTGATCAGTTAAGGAGCCAGGAACGTTGGGACACGAACTGTAGTTCAAGTTGGAAGATAACAAAAAACGCGAGAGTAAGAAGTGGAGACAACCACGACAACAATGTGCTTTGTTCAGTCTCCTGCAGGGCCCGCCATTCAATGCCTGACACAATCAGTCGGAGAAGAAATTTATAACCACGATTGCGTCTTGGAATTCCGACCACAGATTGACAGCAGCCTGCTTCTAAACGTCTATAACAGAACAAAAGACATTTGTGTGTTGTATATGTATGTGTGTTATATATGTGTGTGTGTGTGTTATATATGTGTGTGTTATATATGTGTGTGTGTTATATATGTGTGTGTGTTTATATGTGTGTGTGTGTTAAACATGTGTGTGCTTGCATGTGTGTGTGTTATATATGTGTATGTTTGGATGGGTGTGTGTGTTATATGTGTATGTGGATATGTGTATTATATGTGTATGTGTGTGGATATGTGTATTATATGTGTATGCGTGTGTGTGGATATGTGTATTATATGTGTATGTGTGTGGACATGTGTATTATATATGAATGTGTGTGTGTGGATATGTGTATTATATGTCTATGTGTGTGTGGATATGTGTATCATATGTGAATGTGTATGTGGATATGTGTATTATATGTGTATGTGTGTGGATATGTGTGGGATATGTCAATGTATGTATGTGGATATGTGTATTATATGTGTATGTGTGTGTGTGTGTGGATATGTGTATTATATGTCTATGTGTGTGTGGATATGTGTATGTGTGTGTGTGTAGATATGTTTATTATATGTGTATGTGTGTGTGAACATGTTGAATCAGAGGTTCTGTTTATTCTCAGCGTTCACACGTTAAATGAGCGTTAAATGAGCGTTAAATGAGCGTAAATGAGCGTGGATGTGTTGTGTCATTAGTTTACGCTACGATATTTGTTTCGGCCGACACATCCGTCTTCGGCATGAATAGGTAGATTGCTAACACATTTTGCCCGTAGAGCGGCTATTTGATCTGGTATTTTTCGACTTTAAACTGCCAAGTGTTCTTTAACGTGCGCTTCACACGTTAAATCCTGTTTCTCCCCGTTAAAGAGCGTTAGTTGATCGGGATCTTTGTCGTCAGAGTTTAGCTAGATATAGAATCTTTCGCCCAGAGAGGGCTAGACATCGGATCTCACTACTTAGAGAGGGCTAGACATCGGATCTCACTACCCAGATAGAGCTAGACATAGAATCTCACTACCCAGAGAGGGCTAGACATCGGATCCCACTACCCAGAGAGGGCTAGACATTGGATCTCACTACCCAGAGAGGGCTAGACATCGGATCTCACTACCCAGAGAGGGCTAGACATAGAATCTCACTTCCCAGAGAGGGCTAGACATCGGATCTCACTACCCAGAGAGGGCTAGACATCGAATCTCACTACCCAGAGAGGGCTAGACATCGGATATCACTACACAGAGAGGGCTAGACATCGGATCTCACTACCCAGAGAGGGATAGACATCGGATCTCACTACCCAGAGAGGGCTAGACATCGGATCTCACTACCCAGAGAGGGCTAGACATCGGATCTCACTACCCAGAGAGGGCTAGACATCGGATCTCGCTACCCAGAGAGGGCTAGACATCGGATCTCGCTACCCAGAGAGGGCTAGACATCGGATCTCACTACCCAGAGAGGGCTAGACATCGGATCTCGCTACACAGAAAGGGCTTTACATCGGATCTCACTACCAAGAGACAGCTAGACATCGGATCTCACTACTCAGAGAAAGCCAGACATCAGACCTCACTACCAAGAATGGTCTACACATCGGATCTCACTACACAGAGAAGGCTAGACATCGGATCTCACTACAAAGAGAAAGCTAGACATCGGATCTCACTACTCAGAGAAAGCCAGACATCGGACCTCACTACCAGAAAGGTCTAGACATCGGATCTCACTACACAGAAAGGCTAGACATCGGATCTCACTACCAAGAGACAGCTAGACATAGGATCTCACTACCCAGTGAGGACCAGACATCGAATCGCACTACACAGTGAGGGCCAGACATCGGATCTCACTACCCGGAGAGGGCCAGACGTAGGATCTCACTACCCGGAGAGGCCAGACGTAGGATCTCACTACCCAGTGAGGACCAGACATCGAATCGCACTACCCAGAGAGGGTCAGACATCGGATCTCACTACCCAGAGAGGGCCAGACATCGGATCTCACTACCCAGAGAGGGCCAGACATCGGATCTCACTACCCAGATTGGGCTAGACATCGGATCTCACTACCCAGTAAGGGCCAGACATCGGATCTCACTACCCAGTAAGGACCAAACATCGGATCTCACTACCCAGTGAGGGCCAGACATCGGATCTCACTACCCAGTGAGGGCCAGACATCGGATCTCACTACCCAGTGAGGGCCAGACATCGGATCTCACTACCCAGAGAGGGTCAGATATCGGATCTCACTACCCAGTGAGGGCCAGACATCGGATTTCACTACCCAGTGAGGGCCAGACAACGTATCTCACTACCCAGTGAGGGTGAGACAACGGATCTCACTACCCAGTAAGGGCCAGACAACGGATCTAACTACCCAGTGAGGGCCAGACAACGGATCTAACTACCCAGTGAGGGCCAGACAACGAATGGTACTTCATGGTAGCCAAACTTCCATGTGGAGACGGTACTCAATAAATAAAATAAAAAAAACTATCTTTACTGCACTTTCCCATTACTGAGGTCTGTCGGGTTGACTTATAGGACAAGAGCATAAAGGCCGCAAGTCCAATGCAGTCACTACGAGGTGTTTTGGTCTTCACTTTTTTTATTTCACCCCCCCCCCCCACCCCCACACCGAAACAAAAAAAAAGACTGTTGACTCTATCGGTGATTCGAACCCGCGTTCTTCTGGTTTGGAGCCCAACGAGTTATCGATTCTGCCTCTCTCTCTCTCTCTCTCTCTCACTCTTTCTCTCTCTCACTCTCTTTCATTCTCTCTCACTCTCTCTTTTTCTCTCTCACTCTTTCTCTCGCTCACTCTCTCTCACTCTCTATCTCACATTCTCTCTCTATCTCTCGCTCTCCCTCTCTCTCTTTCTCTGTCTCACTCTCCCTCACTCTCTCTCACTCTCTCTCTCTCTCTCTCTCTCTCTCTCTCTCTCTCTCTCTGAAGCATAAAAATAAAAAAAAAAACGATAAACAGTTCAAGAGTGAATGAAGAAACAATTCAGAGGAAGTGGTATGTTTACAAGACTCGACAAAAATACACAAATAATCAACAGCCAAAAAAAAAAAAAAAAAGACAGCCTGAAGCAGGATCGAACCCGTACTCTTCAACAGCGTCTGCCCACAAAAGATACAACGGTACATTACTAACTAAACAACCTGTAAAAAGTTACTATCAACGGCGATGTCTTTTGGGGACAATAATAATAAATTAATATTATTCTAGAGGGAAACTTCCGGGGCGATAATTCAGGGAATCATATGAGGAAGAGGTATATGCTACAGCACTCAGAAAAAAATGACAAATAAACAACAGAAAAAAATCAATTAAAAAAAACAACAAACAGTAAAAAGAACAATATATGGTCCGAAGCAGGATCGAACCCGTACTCCATGGCACTGCGCGTTGTCACGAGAAGCCGAACGCTTAGGAACACTGCCACTCAGCTAACTAAAAAAATTAGCTATTGTGGACAATGTCTTACGCGAATGCGTTCTCGTGACTATTGCATAGGGTTACGATCACAGCTCGGAAATAAATTGTATTTCTGTACTTTCCTATTAAGCGATGTCTTTAACGTTTTCGTGCTTGTGGCCTTAACATAGTGCTACGATCACAGCTCGGGAATAAGCTGAAGAGCGATTGAGAGTGGATAGTCGCAAGAGCATACGACTGGCGTTGTACACATCAAAATTCAAGCACAAGAAGCTACAACGTTCGGACAAACACGATGATAGTGTTTGAGTCAAATATCACGACATGGCGATTTGTCTACGTTTCTCAACGCTCTCTCACAATTTTCTCACAATTGCCATATCCACGCCACGAGATCTATCACAAAAGTTAACTTTGTTATCAAGTCTACACTTCTTGCTCAAAGTTTGCACGGTATTTATTCAACCAATCATCTGCGTCCCCATCACTTCAAACCACGGTAACCACGCCCCTATGCACTAAGCAGGACCGCTAATGGGCGGGGTTTGGATGACGTTCTACGTTTCTCACGCGTAGCCAGGTCCGCTACCGCACGCGCTGTTCTCGTTTGGAAAACTGTAAACCCCACCAAGGCTGTTTCCACGAAATTGACAACTTTTCTCAGTCAAGTCTTTGTGCTGTTTAGACATTGTTATTATAATTATCACTGGATTATCACATGTTTACCGTATTATCAACACGAACATTTAATTCTTTGAGACTAAGAACAAAACTTGAATCAAGCGGTGTTTTCTTTAATTAATGACAAAACAAGGACTTCTTCAGACCAGGTCTGTGTTTTCACAGCCTCGTTGTGTCATGAAGACATCCATCCAAGGGCGACAACCGATGAAATTCACCAACGAAGTACACGAAACAAAACTGCATTGGCTTCAGTAAAAAGGTAAGAATCATATTTCATTTTAACACGAAGACATAATGTCCGTCCATTCCGTTGCTCAGAATTTGTTTGTGTAAAGATTATGCAACTTTGCAGATGATTTGAAATGTGTTTTATATTGCTTTTATTTATAATTGATTTGTATTGATTTATATTTGGTTTATAGTTTATACTTTGTTTCATTTAGTTCCCATCGACCATTTTTTTTTCTCAAAAATATAAATTAATCTTTGGGACTGGGGAAGAAATAAGAAATGAGGTAGGTGGGTGGGGTGGGGAGAGGGAGGTTTGTGATTAGGTCAAGTCAGTCCATCTCCTGCAAGCTGTAATCCGTCTCATGCTGATTACAGATGTACTCCAGTTTGTCATGTGCACGCTCAACAAGTACTACAGTTGGCCTCGTGCAGGCTAAACATGTAGCACAGTCAGCCTCGTGTAGGCTAAACATGTAGCAGTCAGCCTCGTGCAGGCTAAACATGTACCACAGTCAGCCTCGTGCAGGCTAAACATGTAATCTAGTCCGCCTTATGCTGGCTAAACATATAGCCTGACCCGATTCGTACAAGCTAAACATGTACTGAAGTCCGCCTCGTACTCGCTAAGAGGTAATTCTATTGACACGTGTGTCAATACTTAAACAAGGATCAATACTTAAACAAGGATCAATACATAAACAAGGATCAATATATTAAAGTATCAATCCCTAAATAAGGATCAATAAATAAACAAGGATCAATGTATAAACAAGGTTCAATACATAAACAAGGATCAATATATAACAAGTATCAATACTTAAACAAGGATCAATATATAAACAGGGATAAATACATAAACAAGGACCAATACATAAACAAGGATCAATATATAACAAGAATGGATATGTAATCAAGGATCAATACATAAACAAGGGACAGTGCATAAACAGGGAACAATATATAAACAAGGAACAATCAAGGATCAATATGTAAACAAGGATCAATACATAAGCATGGATTGGTACATAAACAAGGAACAAAAACCTAAAGAAGGTAATAATAATAATATGTAAACAGAGATCAATACTTAAACAAGGATCTATACATAAACAAGGATATATGCATAAACAAGGATCTATACATAAACAAGGATATATGCATAAACAAGGATCTATACATAAACAAGGATCTATACATAAACAAGGATATATACATAAACAAGGATCTATACATAAACAAGGATATATGCATAAACAAGGATCTATACATAAACAAGGATCTATACATTATCAAGGATCTATACAGAAACAAGGATCTATACATAAACAAGTATCTATACATAAACAAGGATCTATACATAAACAAGGATCTATACATAAACAAGGATCTATACATAAACAAGGATCTATACATTATCAAGGATCTATACAGAAACAAGGATCTATACATAAACAAGTATCTATACATAAACAAGGATCTATACATAAACAAGGATCTATACATATACAAGGGTCTATACAGAAACAAGGATCTATACATAAACAAGGATCTATACATAAAAAACATAAACAAGAATCTATACATATACAAGGGTATATACATAAACAAGGATCTATACATAAACAAGGATTTATACAGAAACAAGGATCTATACATAAACAAGTATCTATACATAAACAAGGATATATACAGAAACAAGGATCTATGCATAAACAAGGATCTATGCATAAACAAGGATCTATACATAAACTAGGATCTAAACATACACAAGGATCTATACATATACAAGGGTCTATACATAAATAATGGAAATGACATTACAAAAACAGAGGTACACTAATCACAGTTAGATGGTGTAGTCATGAATGCAGTATAGGAGCACCTCTGTGACAAGAAGTTACTTGCAATGCTAATAAGTAACTTAGTAGAGCCATTTGAAAACTGTAATTGGAGAAATATGGGATCACAATATTAGACAATCCCTGTGATATTGGATCTTCGTAGTACATCAAGAATGAGAGAGTTTAGTTTGACTCTGCCTCCCTCTAATTCTGCCAGCCATTCTTCGCCCCTCCCTCCTCTCTCTCTCTCTATATATATATATATGTATATTCTCTTAGTATCTTGTATACTTTCTCTCATAAATCTCTCACATTCTCTCTACCCATCTACCTCTTTAGTTCAAAATGTAATCCTTTATTTTTTCTTTGCACATAGCTGGCTGGGGTGTTCGGTTGGTTGGTTGGTTGGTTGGTTGGTTGGTTAGTTGGTTGTTTGTTTGTGATTTAGTTGACAGATTGGCTAGTTCTTTCTTTCTTTCCTTCTTTCTTTATCCACTTCCTCTAGAACCGCAAGGTGTCGAGGGACATACACAGTTCTGACGTCCACCCTTTGATCAGCTTTCCTCATTGTCAATTAATGTTGTAGATTTTCTCTATATACTTTGTCTGTTCACCTTACTCTGGGTCTGCCTTTTGCGCTTCTTCCTTCTCCTCTTTTAATATGTGCTTTGAATGGTAGGGAATGAATTAATTAAGTAATATTAATGGAGGATATATGTTAGTGACTATATCCTGACCTAACATATTATATTAAAGGCGGCCATATAAGTTAGCGACTATATCATGACCTATCATATGAGTAACGGACATATAAGTTAGCAACTATATCATGACCTATCAAATTATATTAAAGGCGGCCATATAAGTTAGCGACTATATCATGACCTATCATATGAGTAACGGACATATAAGTTAGCGACTATATCATGACCTATCATATGAGTAACGGACATATAAGTTAGCGACTATTCTAAGTTCCATAATGATGTAGTTGTAGCTAAAGCAGACCTGTACTCACCCCACCTCCATTACTAGCCTGTTATGCTGACCTGCTTTAAGGCTAGGCTACCGATATCAAGCTGTGAGTTAAGGCAAAGCTATCATCACGTCATAAGCCGTACTGTATTCTGTTCACTATTATACATACACTCACTCGTGCACGGATTTCTATAGCTCTGGCTTGTAGCATGTGTGTTCCTTTAAAACATAAACATGAGAAAAAAAGGGGAAGGATAATAGATGTCTCACTTTTAAGAAGTAGATGACTTAGAAGCTCTAAAATAGTTAATTAACATACCATTATTATCGGGTTGCATGTCCTTTGCAAAACGTTGCATTCACCACAGTCCGTCTGAAAGAATCTCTGTCTCTAGCCAGATCTCCCACAGAAAGTTGCATTCACCACAGTCCATCTGAAAGAATCTCTGTCTCTAACCAGATCTCCCACAGAAAGTTGCATTCACCACAGTCCGTCTGAAAGAATATCTGTCTCTAACAAGATCTCCCACAGAAAGTAGCATTCACCACAGTCCATCTGAAAGAATCTCTGTATCTAGCCAGATCTCCCACAGAAAGTTGCATTCACCACAGTCCGTCTGGAAGAATCTCTGTCTCTAACCAGATCTCCCACAGAAAGTTGCATTCACCACAGTCCGTCTGAAAAAATCTCTGTCTCTAGCCAGATCTCCCACAGAAAGTTGCATTCACCACAGTCCGTCTGAAAGAATCTCTGTCTCTAACCAGATCTCCCACAGAAAGTTGCATTCACCACAGTCCGTCTGAAAGAATCTCTGTCTCTAACAAGATCTCCCACAGAAAGTTGCATTCACCACAGTCCGTCTGAAAGAATCTCTGTCTCTAACCAGATCTCCCACAGAAAGTTGCATTCACCACAGTCCGTCTGAAAGAATCTCTGTCTCTAGCCTGATCTCCCACAGAAAGTTGCATTCACCACAGTCCATCTGAAAGAATCTCTGTCTCTAACCAGATCTCCCACAGAAAGTTGCATTCACCACAGTCCATCTGAAAGAATCTCTGTCTCTAACCAGATCTCCCACAGAAAGTTGCATTCACCACAGTCCGTCTGAAAGAATCTCTGTCTCTAGCTAGATCTCCCACAGAAAGTTGCATTCACCACAGTCCATCTGAAAGAATCTCTGTCTCTAACCAGATCTCCCACAGAAAGTTGCATTCAGCACAGTCCATCTGAAAGAATCTCTGTCTCTAACCAGATCTCCCACAGAAAGTTGCATTCACCACAGTCCGTCTGAAAGAATCTCTGTCTCTAGCCAGATCTCCCACAGAAAGTTGCATTCATCACAGTCCATCTGAAAGAATCTCTGTCTCTAACCAGATCTCCCACAGAAAGTTGCATTCACCACAGTCCATCTGAAAGAATCTCTGTCTCTAACCAGATCTCCCACAGAAAGTTGCATTCACCACAGTCCATCTGAAAGAATCTCTGTATCTAGCCAGATCTCCCACAGAAAGTTGCATTCACCACAGTCCATCTGAAAGAATCTCTGTATCTAGCCAGATCTCCCACAGAAAGTTGCATTCACCACAGTCCATCTGAAAGAATCTCTGTCTCTAACCAGATCTCCCACAGAACGTTACATTCACCACAGTCCATCTGAAAGAATCTCTGTCTCTAGCCAGATCTCCCACAGAACGTTACATTCACCACAGTCCATCTGAAAGAATCTCTGTATCTAGCTAGATCTCCAACTTCTTTTGTTGTCATGTTCAAGGTCACCTTCATGGCTTGAAATCACCTTCTTCTTGGTCTGCTCCTGAAGCGTCGTTCAGGAACCATACCTTCTATTATTGTTCTTTCCAGCCCTCTGTGTCCTTTGACTTGGCCCCTTATTTTAATTTCTACTGTAAGAAAACCGTTATAAGCAAATTGACTTTTCTTTGATGTCTTTTAAAATGTAGTCAGAGCTCTTTCAAACTACTCAAAGTATAGAGCATTTTTCTAAATTATTTTGTTTGGAAAACATTTTCAAATCCTATGTTAAATCAGTCTTATTTATATGGCTGTGAAACACGGAGAACAACAACGACAACAATCACAAAAATACAAACCTTCATTAATGGATGCTTACGCACAATAAAAAGATAAACACGGCAGGACAAAATCACTAAAGTAGAACTATGGGAAAGTACCAGTCACAAATACCAGTGGATAAAGAGATACTAAAACTAAGAATAGCAAAATGTTACATCTTCTCAATAATCCTGTATGGTGCATAAACAAATAAAAATGAAAAGAGAACTGCTAAACACAATTCAAACAAGACAAATGAAATTTTTGGGGCATGTTAAAAGACACAACAGCCTAATAAAAGTAATATTGGAAAATACAAGGTAAAAGAGGCAGAGGCAGACCAAGACTAACATGGACGAGTAACATCAAAAGATGGACAAATCAACCTATGACAATCTGCACCATCAAAGCAAGAGACAGTGGAATGACGCTCCGTGGTAGCCAACCTTCGATGCGGAGACGGCACTCAATGATGATGATGATGAAAGAGATACAACGAAGACGATGGTGGTGGATGGACACACACTATGGAAGCCAACTGAGAACATTACATGACAGTCTTTTTATAGAATCCCCAGGGGAAGAGACAAAGACGAAAACGCAAATAAACTAGGAGAAGACAGAAGGAAGCAGTGGTTACAAGACTGGGAAGACATGGGACGATCTTAAAAGAATGGCAAGAAACAGAACGGCTTGGAAAGTGTTTGTTGAAGACTAGAAGAAGAGGAAGAGGAAGAGAAGGGAAGAGAAAGAATGTGTTTCCAATGAATGAATTCTCTTCATTATAACTAAACATAATAAATCAAATAACAAGACTTTATAGAGTTATTATTGAGTTTATTGAGTTATTTGCGGGTCATCATTATTGCACTCCGAACATGTCCATAGGTGCTCAGATCCCCTCCTCAGCAATTCCCTCAGTGTCCAGCGACTGACGACTCCAGTTCTATGTTGATTGATAAGTCTTCTTACACGGCCACTAAGTTTCTCATTTCTGGCTGTGCCCATCTTAACTCCCATTTCCATCATCCGAAGAAGTGACGTGGATCTGTGTTTGTCGAAGTCATGTGCTCTTCCCACATCTCGGAGGGCATTGATCATGTTCGCCCGAGCCATTGGTTGCCCGTCCTCAACGACAGCGCAGCTAGCCAACCTGTCCGCTCTTTCATTTCGCCGTATTCCCGCATGTCCAGGGACATAGACAAAGGTGACCTTACGTATTTTGGATTTCTGCAACGACTCTACCCATTGCATGCGTACAGAGCCCGCCTCCGCTTTTTTTTATCATGCTCATTGAATCACTCAGTATACATGCGTGGGTGTAGTCTTGTGACTCTAACCATTTGAATGCCTTGGTCACTGCCATCACCTCCATTGTCATGCTACTCGTGGTCATGGCGTATGCACCACTGTCTTATTTTGACTATTCTGCCTGCCGAGCGTGCTGCAAATGCCCATGCACTTCTTTGGTGTCGTCTTACAGATCCGTCTGTAGAGATGACTGCATCTTTCTCATCGGTGTTATCGCAGATGAGACCGTTGACCTCAGCATTAACCACGACCTGGTTCTGCTCCCTACTTTTCCTGTCGAATATCGACTTTATAGAAAGAAATAATGTGGGCTGTAGAGTCAGTAGACAAAGTCTTATGATTCCATAACATGTAGGTCATAAACAAAAAGATGAGAAAGATGCATTGGTTGAGGCGGATGGCGATATCAACAGTAACCGCAGTTATACATCCCCGTCAAAAACACTCCTACACATACTCGCAACCACACGCCCCTCACACACCCACACACTCCTACACATACTCACAACCACACGCCCCCTCACACACCCACACACTCCTTTACATACTCGCAACCACACGCCTCCTTACACACCCACACACTCATATACATACTTGTAAGCACAAACCCCCTCACACACACACACTCCTACTCATACTCGCAACCACACGCCCCATCACACACCCACACACTCCTATACATACTTCCAAGCTTACATGAAACTATATGATATTCCTCCTTTCTCCATCCATCTCACTGTCTGTCTCCATATCACTGTCTGTTTCCATATCACTGTCTGTCTCCATATCACTGTCTGTTTCCATATCACTGTCTGTTTCCATATCACTGTCTGTTTCCATATCACTGTCTGTCTCCATATCACTGTCTGTTTCCATATCACTGTCTGTTTCCATATCACTGTCTGTTTCCATATCACTGTCTGTCTCCATATCACTGTCTGTTTCCATATCACTGTCTGTTTCCATATCACTGTCTGTTTCCATATCACTGTCTGTTTCCATATCACTGTCTGTTTCCATATCACTGTCTGTTTCCATATCACTGTCTGTTTCCATATCACTGTCTGTTTCCATATCACTGTCTGTCTCCATATCACTGTCTGTTTCCATCTCACTGTCTGTTTCCATATCCCGACCTGTCGTCATATCCCTTCCTGTCTCCATATCCCTGCCTATCTCTATATCCCTGGCTCTCTCCATATCCTGCATGTCTTTATGTCCCTGCCTGTTTCCATATCCTGATTGTCTCCATCCATATCACGGTGTGTCTCCATGTCATGTCTGTCTCCATATCACTGCCTGTCTGCATATCATGTCTGTCTCCATATCACTGTCTGTCTCCATATCATGTCTGTCTCCATATCACAGTCTGTCTCCATATCATGTCTGTCTCCATATCATGTCTGTCTCCATATCACAGTCTGTCTCCATATCACTGTCTGTCTCCATATCATGTCTGTCTCCATATCACTGTCTGTCTCCATATCATGTCTGTCTCCATATCATGTCTGTCTCCATATCACAGTCTGTCTCCATATCACTGTCTGTCTCCATATCATGTCTGTCTCCATATCACAGTCTGTCTCCATATCACTGTCTGTCTCCATATCATGTCTGTCTCCATATCACTGTCTGTCTCCATATCATGTCTGTCTCCATATCACTGTCTGTCTCCATATCATGTATGTCTCCATATCACTGTCTGTCTCCATATCACTGCCTGTCTCCATATCACTGTCTGTCTCCATATCACTGTCTGTTTCCATATCACTGCCTGTCTCCATATCACTGCCTGTCGTCATATCCCTACCTGTCTCCATATCACTGTCTGTCTCCATATCACTGCCTGTCACCATATCACTGTCTGTCACCATATCACTGTCTGTCTCTATATCACTGCCTGTCACCATATCACTGCCTGTCACCATATCACTGTATGTCTCCATATCACTGCCTGTCACCATATCACTGTCTGTCTCAATATCATGTATGTCTCCATATCACTGTCTGTCTCCATATCACTGTCTGTCTCCATATCACTGTCTGTCTCCATATCATGTATGTCTCCATATCACTGTATGTCTCCATATCACTGCCTGTCTCCATATCACTGTCTGTCTCCATATCATGTATGTCTCCATATCACTGTCTGTCTCCATATCACTGCCTGTCTCCATATCACTGTCTGTCTCCATATCACTGTCTGTTTCCATATCACTGCCTGTCTCCATATCACTGCCTGTCGTCATATCCCTACCTGTCTCCATATCACTGTCTGTCTCCATATCACTGCCTGTCACCATATCACTGTCTGTCACCATATCACTGTCTGTCTCTATATCACTGCCTGTCACCATATCACTGCCTGTCACCATATCACTGTATGTCTCCATATCACTGCCTGTCACCATATCACTGCCTGTCACCATATCACTGCCTGTCACCATATCACTGCCTGTCTCCATATCACTGCCTGTCACCATATCACTGCCTGTCACCATATCACTGCCTGTCACCATATCACTGCCTGTCTCCATATCACTGCCTGTCACCATATCACTGCCTGTCATCATATCACTGCCTGTCACCATATCACTGCCTGTCTCCATATCACTGCCTGTCACCATATCACTGCCTGTCACCATATCACTGCCTGTCTCCATATCACTGCCTGTCTCCATATCACTGCCTGTCACCATATCACTGCCTGTCTCCATATCACTGCCTGTCACCATATCCCTACCTGTCTCCATATCACTGTCTGTCTCCATATCACTGCCTGTCACCATATCACTGCCTGTCACCATATCACTGCCTGTCTCCATATCACTGCCTGTCACCATATCACTGCCTGTCACCATATCACTGTCTGTCTCAATATCCCTTCCTGTCTCCATATCCCTTCCGGTCTCCATATCACTGCCTGTCACATATCACTGCCTGTCACCATATCACTGTCTGTCTCCATATCACTGCCTGTCGTCATATCACTGTCTGTCTCCATATCATGTCTGTCTCCATATCACTGTCTGTCTCCATATCATGTATGTCTCCATATCACTGTCTGTCTCCATATCACTGCCTGTCTCCATATCACTGTCTGTTTCCATATCACTGCCTGTCGTCATATCCCTACCTGTCTCCATATCACTGTCTGTCTCCATATCACTGCCTGTCACCATATCACTGTCTGTCACCATATCACTGTCTGTCTCTATATCACTGCCTGTCACCATATCACTGCCTGTCACCATATCACTGTATGTCTCCATATCACTGTCTGTCTCAATATCCCTTCCTGTCTCCATATCCCTTCCGGTCTCCATATCACTGCCTGTCACATATCACTGCCTGTCACCATATCACTGTCTGTCTCCATATCACTGCCTGTCGTCATATCACTGTCTGTCACCATATCACTGCCTGTCACCATATCACTGTCTGTCTCCATATCACTGCCTGTCACCATATCACTGTCTGTCTCCATATCACTGCCTGTCACATATCACTGCCTGTCACCATATCACTGCCTGTCACCATATTCCTGCCTGTCTCCATATCCCTTCCTGTCTCCACATCCCTGTCTGACTCCATATCCCTTCCTGTCTTCATATCCCTTCCTGTCTCCATATCCCTTCCAGTCTCCACATCCCTGTCTGACTCCATATCCCTTCCTGTCTTCATATCCCTTCCTGTCTCCATATCCCTTCCTGTCTCCATATCCCTTCCTGTCTCCACATCCCTGTCTGACTACATATCCCTTCCTGTCTTCATATCCTTTCCTGTCTTCATATCCCTTCCTGTCTCCATATCCCTTCCAGTCTCCATATCCCTTCCTGTCGTCATATCCCTGCCTGTGTTCACATCTTCCCTGCCTCATTATGCTGCTTGTCATCATCTATATCCCTGCGTATCTCCATATCCCTTTCTGCCCCCATATCCCTCTCTGTCTCCATACCCCTGTATGTCTCATATCCCTTTCTGACCCCATATCCCTGACTGTCTCCATATCCTTGCCTACCTTCATCTATATCCGTGCCACCAATACCTCGTATTTATTGATCCCATCCTACACGAGATTCTGTGCCCACAAGTTAATTGTCCCCGAGGTAACTATCCACATGACGCTGGACCCTGTTGGTCGTGATCAAATGTCACCCGATGGATTATGTATAACCACCAAATGAATATTTATCCAAATGTCTATGTAATGTATGTACCAAAACGCATGTATATGTATTATATATATGTGTGTGTGTTATGTGCAGGTCTGTGTAATCATTATATGTGCGTAATTCTATGTTGTGGATACATAGTAAAAAGAAAAAAAAAGTAAAGAGCCCGTTCACGCCATGATAATATATGGTGTTAGTGACCATAATTTGTACAGACCTTCGGCACATGACTTTTGAGGTAATGTGGTCGGTATTACGCCCGTGCCGCTTCACTTTCCCAGAAAAAGTATCCGGTACCCATTTAAGGCTGGGTGAACCCGGAAACCGTTGGTTGCGATCGAACCCTACATCTTGTCCTTTGTAGTCCAGTTCACTAACCACTGAGCTATCGCGGCTCTCAATTTAACAAACATATGCAACATATTGAATCCGTCGATTTGTGTTTTCTGAATGAAATTGATCGCCATCAGCACGATGTACGCTACACGATGATGATAATAGCTGTATAGTGCAACGGTCGGGCATTACCATATTCACTCTTTCAGAAATTACAGCAAAGTCTGGTTTTACATGCAACCATAAAAACATAATTGTTCTGGAAACTGAATCTCGGTAAACACCCAAGTTGCTTTTCAACAGGATAAAACCGATTTTTATTCTCTTGGTAGCTCTCTGTTTCTCTTTGTGTGGGATTTTTTCTCTGTTAGCGTGGTAGTTAGGCCGAGGGTAGATTGTTTGTTTACACGTGTTTGTGTTTACAAAGTGTTATGGAAGGCCCCGGCAACACTGCAAACGAATTAATAATCCATAATTGCTCAACCGCCCGTGCCAGTGGAATCATCCGAATTAATATTTCATCTTCCAAACAAAGAAAGGTAGCTGCAGTCCCCAACATAGCAATCTCAGCACATGTCAAAAGACATAAGGCGAAACCGCACCGAAAATGAACACAGCACATGAGTATTTGAGATTTTAAATTAATGTATGTGGTTTTGTGTTTCACTGGGAATGACTGATTGTTATAATGAGAAAGTATATGTGCTTGTTGTATGTGCGTGCAAGTGCGTGCTGTCTATGCTGGTTTCCTCTCTCTTCTTGTATATGGCAAGACTGTTTTTTTCTATGTGTGTATGTATACTTAGCATTTTCTATTCTTCCATATGATGGACTGTATATTTGTGACTATACATATTTATATTTGTTTCTCTCTCTATTCCTGTATGTGGCACATTATTTATGTGTTTGTTTTAGAGATCCAAAGAGAAACAAGCAAAAGTCTAATTCATCAATAAATCCACTAGACATAACAGCTTTAAATCAGAAAGATATTAAAGATACCTATACAATAAAAGTAAAGAACACATACCAGAAGCTGCTAGAAGAAGGAATTGAACAATACAGAAGAGAAAATCCTGATGAAAAAGTAACAACCAAATGGCAATGCATAAAGAAAAGCATACAAGAAACCTGCGACACCTTACCCAAAAGAGAAAAGAACAAAAAACAAAAATGGATAACTAACACCATCTTAGAAAAAATGGAAGAAAGGAGACAAGCGAAGAACATGGCCCAATACTATAAAATAGATAATGAAATACGCAAAATGCGCAAAAAGGCAAAAGAAGACTGGCTCAGCCAAAAATGTATAGAAATAGAATCTATGGAAAGCAAATAAGACTTAAGAGGAATGCACACAAAAATAAAGAGAATGACTAATAACAATAAAAAAAAAGCTACAGAAGGTGGATGCATTGCAGACAAAAAAGGAAAAATGCTAACAGACAATAAAGATATTATAGTTAGATGGCAGGAATATATAACAGAAATATTTCATGATCAAAGGGACAAGAAACCAATTATAAAATGTACATCAGGCTATAAAATCTTAAAATCTGAGGTGGAAAAAGCTATAAAAACAATGAAAAAGGGAAAAGCAGCAGGACCTGACAGCATACAGATAGAGATGATACAGGCACTAGAAGATTTTGGCACTAAAGTGATTACAGACATATGCAACGACATATACCATACAGGATACATACCAAATGAACTAAAAACATCAACTTTCATTGCATTGCCTAAAAAGAATGGTGCAGTTGAATGCAGTGACTTTAGAACAATAAGCCTAATGAGCCATGTTACAAAAATCTTGCTAAAAGTTATACAAGGAAGGATTCAGAATAAAATCAACACTGAATTAGATGAGCAACAGTTTGGATTTATGAAAAATAGCGGGACAAAAGAAGCCATATTCTGCATGAGAACATTAATTGAAAAGTACACAGAAGTAAACAAACCAATATATGCCTGCTTCATAGACTACACCAAAGCTTTTGATAGAGTACACCACAAACAACTTATAGAATGCCTAAAAGAGACACATCTACATGACATGGACATACGACTAATATGTAATCTATACTGGAAGCAAACAGCAATAATAAAATATAACGAAGAGAACTCTATGCCCATTGATATAAAAAGAGGAGTAAGACAAGGATGCATAATATCACCAAGCTTGTTCAATCTATACACTGAGCAAATCTTTAAAAACATCATAGAGATGTCAGGCATACACATTAATGGAAAGACAATCAATAACCTAAGATATGATGACGATACTGTACTACTAGCAAAAAATCCTGAATATCTACAACAATTACTTAATGAAATAAACAGGACAAGCAAAAAATATGGACTAGATATGAATATAAAAAAGACTAAAACTATGATCATAAACAAAGAAAATACTCAAAACCCACAAGTGGATATCAAAATTGAAGGAATAGACCTTGAGACAGTTCAGAACTATAACTACCTTGGACATACTATAACCAGTGATGGAAAATGTACAACTGAAATAAACAAAAGAATAGAGATGGCAAAAAGTAATTTTAACGTCATGAAGGACATACTAACATCAAAACAAATAACACCAAAGCTAAAACTAAGAATAGCAAAATGTTACATCTTCTCAATATTCCTATATGGTGCTGAAACATGGACATTAGACAAGAAAACAGAATAGAGAATTGAAGCCTTTGAAATGTGGATATATAGAAGAATAGGTAGAATTGGATGGAAGGAAAAGAAAACAAATGATGAAGTCTTAAAACAACTAAAAATGAAAAGAGAACTACTAAGCACAATTTGAACAAGACAAATGCGATTTTTGGGCCATGTTAAAAGATACAACAGCCTAGTAAGAGTAATCGTGGAGAGGAAAATACAAGGTAAAAGATGCAGAGGCAGACCAAAACTAACATGGGTGAGTAACATCAAAAGATGGACAAATCAGCCTATGACAACCTGCACCATCAAAGCAAGAGACAGCAGAATGGTAGCCAACCTTCGTTGCTGAGACGGCACTCGATGATGCTAATGATTTAGAGATCTGCTGATATTCTCTTTGCCTCATTAATATTTTATTGTTATGACATTATCGTTCATAGAAAGAAGCATAAACATATCGAGAACATATAAAATAAGCATTGAATTGTGTACATGATGAAGGTTTTTGCCGAAACGTCGTTGTTTGTCTCGTCTCTCTATTAATTTAGCTGCTAGATACAATTTAAATTTTTTTTTAACACATTATCATTCACACTAGTATTTCAGCGTTGAGATTATCTTCAGTATTCGTATTTCATGGTTAACATATCCTTTAATAACATTCATATTTCATTGTTAACATTATCTTTAACGTTCATATTTCGTTGTTAACATTGTCGTTAACATTTATATGGGGTCACAAGCGTGGTGGAATCTACGACTTATAGACCGCTCTTTCCAGTGTGGATGAGTATTACATTTTTGGTGAGCTTGTCACTTTCTTTACTCTGATAGATGAAGTATTGACTCTGACATGTACATTACGTTGCTACTGCACTGGAACATGCGATCTAATTTCTCTAAATTAACACAGAAACCGCACGAAATGCTCCAAAATTGAAACCCACATCACTGAAACAAAAGTTTGTCGAAAGCCATTCGATGTGAGTACTACGTCATTGTGGAATTATGTAGCTTTGCGATGAGCAGGCAGATCGTTCATACCTGACGCGATAAAATAAGGAGAGAGAGAGAGAGAGAGAGAGAGAGAGAGAGATGAAGATCCGGATGATGTTCGTGATTAATTTGCAGAATCGGTTGCACTGATGGATCTTCCTGTTGGGAGGGATTTTTTTTTTCGTTCGCCAGCTTTTATCTCTGAAGAAGTCCCTAGAGACTAGGAGAACTTAAAACGTGTTAGTCCATTTTCCATAGAAGCCGTGTGCACAGGGGTCCCTCGTCGCGCAGGCAGATATTTCCGACTCCGGAGGTACTCATATTTTTTTCCGTCGATGAGTATTTGACGCTTCAAGCCGGGCCTCGCTGCTGAGACCAGGAGTGGTTGCCGCAGAGAGAAATCTTAAATAAAAATTCCAACCGGTGCAGCCGAGATTTGAACCCACAACCTCTCTGTCTCGAGGCCGGTGTCTCGCCTCTAGACCAACCAGTCCTACCGAGTTGGGAGGGATGTTGCCCAATTATGGAGAGCTACAGCGGCAAAGGGGGAGAACTTGCCATTCTTGGTCGTTGAAGCTGCGGAATTTGATGTGGACGTGATCTGAGCATTTATAGACTTGTTGTTCGATGTTCTTTTCTATCATGGAATCACTTTAATTGCAGTCGAGGTATCCCCATATCCGCTCCACCAACCATTCCAGCATTTTTCGAAAAGTATGCAGATTGATTGGGAGCCGCGATAGCTCAGTTGTTAGTGAAATGGACAACAAAGGACAAGATGTAGGGTTCGATCCCAACCAACAGGTTCCGGTTCACCCTGCCTTAAATGTGTACAGGATTTTTTTTCTGGGAAAGTAAAGCGGCATGGGTGTAATACCGACCACATTACCCCAAAAATCATGCTCCGAAGGTCTGTAAAATATATGGTCACTAACACCATATTCCCTCTTACGCCACTTGGCGTGACGGAGGTACTTTACTTTTTATTTATGCAGACTCGTTGTTCCTGCATGGTGTTGATTGTATATACATCTGCTTTTCCCACTAAACACTCCGGACCAACTAGCTCCCCTTTTCCACATTTAGACTCCTCAGACTCATTTCAATAAATACATATTTGCCCCGCCTATTCTCGTCCTCTTTAAGGCTCTATGGGAATTACCCGGCGACTAAACTAAACTAAACTATAAACTAAACTAAACTAAACTAAACTAAACTAAACTAAACTAAACTAAACTAAACTAAACTAAACTAAACTATAAACTAAACTGAACTATAAATTAAAATATAAATTAAACTTAATTAAACTCTAAAGTAAACTATAAAATAAAAGAAACTAAACTAAACTAAACTAAACTAAACTTTAAGTGAAAGCCGCAGTTTCAATCTCAAGCTCCACAAGCGGCAGGGATTTATTTTGTTAATGTCAAATGAGATTTTGACGTCACATCCGCACACACAAGGCAGGTTCCATATGTTGTCATCATCAGAGGCGTAGCTAGGGATTTCAAGTCAGTTAACGCGCCCCCTCCCGGCCCCCTTCGTGGTAACATTTGAGCCATGTGGGGGTCCGCCATGCTTTTCCTGATTTTTTTTTTTAGTTTCAGAACATGGAAACCTGCATTTAGAATATGGAATTCTGTATTTAGAACATGAAAACCTGCATTTAGAATATGGAATCCTGTATTTAGAACATGGAAACCTGCATTTAGAACACGGAGAACCTGCATTTCCTGACATATTTTGAGGGTATGAAGTGGATGGAAGAAGTAAAATAATGAAGGCAACAATGTTCAATTTAGCGCTCTCAGATTCTGCGACCGGGGACAGATCATCCCCCCCCCCCCCCCTTAGCTACGCCACTGGTTGTCATCGCAATACACGATAGGCTGTTACAATATGCGTATGGCTGTGTGTCAAATTAATATTTCATTAAAATTGAAGAAGTTCCCCAGTGGAATGGTTGGAAGAAATTAACACAGGGGCAACATTCCCACTTTGCCCCAGGACTAAATAAGGACACACGTTATTTCCAACAGCGTGTTTCCTGGCTTATTGTTATCGTGACTCACCGTTTGTGCGACTGTCGTGTTAAAAAGGGTGAAGAAAAGAGGAATCAATACCTGTAATAAATATGCAGAAGGTCGAGGACATAGACGACACGCGTTACTCACCTGGTAGAACCCAGAGCTAAATTTATCTCTCAGTTCTTGTGGAACATCGCCCCGGTCACGGGACACTGTTATTGATTTCGTCCCCTCGTGTCATGCTCGGTTGTATTTCAGTATTCAAAACTCGCTCGTGAGTTCTTTTCATTGTCCATGTTTCGATACTATTAGCGAGTTTTCGGTTGAAAGGAAATTCCGAGTGTTGACCTGTGATTGACCTGTGTTAAATTAGTTCATTGGAAAGTTCATTGCGAGTGGGTGTGCACTTTCGGCCGAGTCGTGTGAGTACATAATTGTTGTTTGTTGTAAATTGTTTGGTAGTTTTATAAGTTTTTGCCTCTGTAAACAAGTGTACGTGAGTTAATGTAATTAGAAGCAACGTGAGGAAGGGAGTGAGGGAGGAAGGGAGAGAGGAGGAGGAGGAGGAGGAGAAGAAGAAAGAAAATGTGTTTGCGTGAAATGAAGAGTGAATAATAGATCAATAGGCGACAGCAGGAGAAAGTGAAAGAGGGTAAAGAAGGGAGATTCGTGTGTGTGAAACAGAATGAATGAAGGAGCAATAAGCGGTAGCAGGAAAGAGAGAAAGAGAGTAAAGAAGGGAGATTCGTGTGTGTGAAACAGAATGAATGATGGAGCAATAAGCGGTAGCAGGAAAGAGAGAAAGAGAAATATAAGGATAGGAATTGGGAAAAAAAAAGAGAGAAAAAGATTTTGAGCGTTAAAGTGAGAAAGGGAACGTGAGTGTACAAAAGTAGTTTAAAAAAAACGGGAGAAACATAAAATAAATGAGTGTACATGGGAGAAGAGAAAAACTAAATGTTAATTACTCTCTACTTGTTTACACTGCGCAACAACGTGAAGCATTGGTTACAAACAAATCTCTGTAAATGTTTCTAGTTGTGTTCCAAATATGCGTGTCCTTAAGTGGTAGAGAAACGAACCTAAAGCCCAACCTTTGGTCTCTGGACCTTTGAAATGGTGGAGAAGCGAACCTAGAGCCCAACCTTTGGTCTCTGTACCTTTGAAATGGTGGAGAAACGAACCTAAAGCCCAACCTTTGGTCTCTGGACCTTTGAAATGGTGGAGAAACGAACCTAAAGCCCAACCTTTGGTCTCTGGACCTTTGAAATGGTGGAGAAACGAACCTAAAGCCCAACCTTTGGTCTCTGGACCCCTGAAGTGGTGGAGAAGCGAACCTAGAGCCCAACCTTTGGTCTCTGGACCCCTGAAGTGGTAGAGAAGAGAACCTAGAGCCCAACCTTTAGTCTCTGGACCCCTTAAGTGGTGGAGAAGCGAACCTAGAGCCCAACCTTTGGTCTCTGGACCCCTGAAGTGGTGGAGAAGCGAACCTAGAGCCCAACCTTTGGTCTCTGGACCCCTGAAGTGGTGGAGAAGAGAACCTAGAGCCCAACCTTTGGTCTCTGGACCCCTGAAGTGGTGGAGAAGCGAACCTAGAGCCCAACCTTTGGTCTCTGGACCCCTGAAGTGGTAGAGAAGCGAACCTAGAGCCCAACCTTTAGTCTCTGGACCCCTGAAGTGGTAGAGAAGAGAACCTAGAGCCCAACCTTTAGTCTCTGGACCCCTGAAGTGGTAGAGAAGCGATTTTAGAGCCCAACCTTTAGTCTCTGGACCCCTGAAGTGGTAGAGAAGAGAACCTAGAGCCCAACCTTTAGTCTCTGGACCCCTGAAGTGGTAGAGAAGAGAACCTAGAGCCCAACCTTTAGTCTCTGGACCCCTGAAGTGGTAGAGAAGAGAACCTAGAGCCCAACCTTTAGTCTCTGGACCCCTGAAGTGGTAGAGAAGAGAACCTAGAGCCCAACCTTTGGTCTCTGGACCCCTGAAGTGGTGGAGAAGAGAACCTAGAGCCCAACCTTTGGTCTCTGGACCCCTGAAGTGGTAGAGAAGAGAACCTAGAGCCCAACCTTTGGTCTCTGGACCCCTGAAGTGGTAGAGAACAGAACCTAGAGCCCAACCTAGGTCTCTGGACCCCTGAAGTGGTAGAGAAGCGATCTTAGAGCCCAACCTTTAGTCTCTGGACCCCTGAAGTGGTAGAGAAGAGAACCTAGAGCCCAACCTTTGGTCTCTGGACCCCTGAAGTGGTGGAGAAGCGAACCTAGAACCCAACCTTTGGTCTCTGGACCCCTGAAGTGGTAGAGAAGAGAACCTAGAGCCCAACCTTTAGTCTCTGGACCCCTGAAGTGGTAGAGAAGAGAACCTAGAGCCCAACCTTTAGTCTCTGGACCCCTGAAGTGGTAGAGAAGAGAACCTAGAGCCCAACCTTTAGTCTCTGGACCCCTGAAGTGGTAGAGAAGAGAACCTAGAGCCCAACCTTTAGTCTCTGGACCCCTGAAGTGGTAGAGAAGAGAACCTAGAGCCCAACCTTTGGTCTCTGGACCCCTGAAGTGGTGGAGAAGAGAACCTAGAGCCCAACCTTTAGTCTCTGGACCCCTGAAGTGGTGGAGAAGAGAACCTAGAGCCCAACCTTTGGTCTCTGGACCCCTGAAGTGGTGGGAAAGCGAACCTAGAGCCCAACCTTTGGTCTCTGGACCCCTGAAGTGGTAGAGAAGCGAACCTAGAGCCCAACCTTTAGTCTCTGGACCCCTGAAGTGGTAGAGAAGAGAACCTAGAGCCCAACCTTTAGTCTCTGGACCCCTGAAGTGGTAGAGAAGCGATCTTAGAGCCCAACCTTTAGTCTCTGGACCCCTGAAGTGGTAGAGAAGAGAACCTAGAGCCCAACCTTTAGTCTCTGGACCCCTGAAGTGGTAGAGAAGAGAACCTAGAGCCCAACCTTTAGTCTCTGGACCCCTGAAGTGGTAGAGAAGAGAACCTAGAGCCCAACCTTTAGTCTCTGGACCCCTGAAGTGGTAGAGAAGAGAACCTAGAGCCCAACCTTTGGTCTCTGGACCCCTGAAGTGGTGGAAAAGAGAACCTAGAGCCCAACCTTTGGTCTCTGGACCCCTGAAGTGGTAGAGAAGAGAACCTAGAGCCCAACCTTTGGTCTCTGGACCCCTGAAGTGGTAGAGAACAGAACCTAGAGCCCAACCTAGGTCTCTGGACCCCTGAAGTGGTAGAGAAGCGATCTTAGAGCCGAACCTTTAGTCTCTGGACCCCTGAAGTGGTAGAGAAGAGAACCTAGAGCCCAACCTTTGGTCTCTGGACCCCTGAAGTGGTGGAGAAGCGAACCTAGAACCCAACCTTTGGTCTCTGGACCCCTGAAGTGGTAGAGAAGAGAACCTAGAGCCCAACCTTTAGTCTCTGGACCCCTGAAGTGGTAGAGAAGAAAACCTAGAGCCCAACCTTTAGTCTCTGGACCCCTGAAGTGGTAGAGAAGAGAACCTAGAGCCCAACCTTTAGTCTCTGGACCCCTGAAGTGGTGGAGAAGCGAACCTAGAGCCCAACCTTTGGTCTCTGGACCCCTGAAGTGGTGGAGAAGCGAACATAGAGCCCAACCTTTGGTCTCTGGACCCCTGAAGTGGTGGAGAAGAGAACCTAGAGCCCAACCTTTGGTCTCTGGACCCCTGAAGTGGTGGAGAAGCGAACCTAGAGCCCAACCTTTGGTCTCTGGACCCCTGAAGTGGTAGAGAAGCGAACCTAGAGCCCAACCTTTAGTCTCTGGACCCCTGAAGTGGTAGAGAAGAGAACCTAGAGCCCAACCTTTAGTCTCTGGACCCCTGAAGTGGTAGAGAAGCGATCTTAGAGCCCAACCTTTAGTCTCTGGACCCCTGAAGTGGTAGAGAAGAGAACCTAGAGCCCAACCTTTAGTCTCTGGACCCCTGAAGTGGTAGAGAAGAGAACCTAGAGCCCAACCTTTAGTCTCTGGACCCCTGAAGTGGTAGAGAAGAGAACCTAGAGCCCAACCTTTAGTCTCTGGACCCCTGAAGTGGTAGAGAAGAGAACCTAGAGCCCAACCTTTGGTCTCTGGACCCCTGAAGTGGTGGAGAAGAGAACCTAGAGCCCAACCTTTGGTCTCTGGACCCCTGAAGTGGTAGAGAAGAGAACCTAGAGCCCAACCTTTAGTCTCTGGACCCCTGAAGTGGTAGAGAACAGAACCTAGAGCCCAACCTTTGGTCTCTGGACCCCTGAAGTGGTAGAGAAGCGATCTTAGAGCCCAACCTTTAGTCTCTGGACCCCTGAAGTGGTAGAGAAGAGAACCTAGAGCCCATCCTTTGGTCTCTGGACCCCTGAAGTGGTGGAGAAGCGAACCTAGAACCCAACCTTTGGTCTCTGGACCCCTGAAGTGGTAGAGAAGAGAACCTAGAGCCCAACCTTTAGTCTCTGGACCCCTGAAGTGGTAGAGAAGAGAACCTAGAGCCCAACCTTTAGTCTCTGGACCCCTGAAGTGGTAGAGAAGAGAACCTAGAGCCCAACCTTTAGTCTCTGGACCCCTGAAGTGGTAGAGAAGAGAACCTAGAGCCCAACCTTTAGTCTCTGGACCCCTGAAGTGGTAGAGAAGAGAACCTAGAGCCCAACCTTTGGTCTCTGGACCCCTGAAGTGGTAGAGAAGAGAACCTAGAGCCCAACCTTTAGTCTCTGGACCCCTGAAGTGGTGGAGAAGAGAACCTAGAGCCCAACCTTTGGTCTCTGGACCCCTGAAGTGGTGGAGAAGCGAACCTAGAGCCCAACCTTTGGTCTCTGGACCCCTGAAGTGGTAGAGAAGCGAACCTAGAGCCCAACCTTTAGTCTCTGGACCCCTGAAGTGGTAGAGAAGAGAACCTAGAGCCCAACCTTTAGTCTCTGGACCCCTGAAGTGGTAGAGAAGCGATCTTAGAGCCCAACCTTTAGTCTCTGGACCCCTGAAGTGGTAGAGAAGAGAACCTAGAGCCCAACCTTTAGTCTCTGGACCCCTGAAGTGGTAGAGAAGAGAACCTAGAGCCCAACCTTTAGTCTCTGGACCCCTGAAGTGGTAGAGAAGAGAACCTAGAGCCCAACCTTTAGTCTCTGGACCCCTGAAGTGGTAGAGAAGAGAACCTAGAGCCCAACCTTTAGTCTCTGGACCCCTGAAGTGGTAGAGAAGAGAACCTAGAGCCCAACCTTTAGTCTCTGGACCCCTGAAGTGGTAGAGAAGAGAACCTAGAGCCCAACCTTTAGTCTCTGGACCCCTGAAGTGGTAGAGAAGAGAACCTAGAGCCCAACCTTTAGTCTCTGGACCCCTGAAGTGGTAGAGAAGCGATCTTAGAGCCCAACCTTTAGTCTCTGGACCCCTGAAGTGGTAGAGAAGAGAACCTAGAGCCCAACCTTTAGTCTCTGGACCCCTGAAGTGGTAGAGAAGAGAACCTAGAGCCCAACCTTTAGTCTCTGGACCCCTGAAGTGGTAGAGAAGAGAACCTAGAGCCCAACCTTTAGTCTCTGGACCCCTGAAGTGGTAGAGAAGAGAACCTAGAGCCCAACCTTTAGTCTCTGGACCCCTGAAGTGGTAGAGAAGAGAACCTAGAGCCCAACCTTTAGTCTCTGGACCCCTGAAGTGGTAGAGAAGAGAACCTAGAGCCCAACCTTTGGTCTCTGGACCCCTGAAGTGGTGGAGAAGAGAACCTAGAGCCCAACCTTTGGTCTCTGGACCCCTGAAGTGGTGGAGAAGCGAACCTAGAGCCCAACCTTTGGTCTCTGGACCCCTGAAGTGGTAGAGAAGCGAACCTAGAGCCCAACCTTTAGTCTCTGGACCCCTGAAGTGGTAGAGAAGAGAACCTAGAGCCCAACCTTTAGTCTCTGGACCCCTGAAGTGGTAGAGAAGCGATCTTAGAGCCCAACCTTTAGTCTCTGGACCCCTGAAGTGGTAGAGAAGAGAACCTAGAGCCCAACCTTTAGTCTCTGGACCCCTGAAGTGGTAGAGAAGAGAACCTAGAGCCCAACCTTTAGTCTCTGGACCCCTGAAGTGGTAGAGAAGAGAACCTAGAGCCCAACCTTTAGTCTCTGGACCCCTGAAGTGGTAGAGAAGAGAACCTAGAGCCCAACCTTTAGTCTCTGGACCCCTGAAGTGGTAGAGAAGAGAACCTAGAGCCCAACCTTTAGTCTCTGGACCCCTGAAGTGGTAGAGAAGAGAACCTAGAGCCCAACCTTTAGTCTCTGGACCCCTGAAGTGGTAGAGAAGAGAACCTAGAGCCCAACCTTTAGTCTCTGGACCCCTGAAGTGGTAGAGAAGCGATCTTAGAGCCCAACCTTTAGTCTCTGGACCCCTGAAGTGGTAGAGAAGAGAACCTAGAGCCCAACCTTTAGTCTCTGGACCCCTGAAGTGGTAGAGAAGAGAACCTAGAGCCCAACCTTTAGTCTCTGGACCCCTGAAGTGGTAGAGAAGAGAACCTAGAGCCCAACCTTTAGTCTCTGGACCCCTGAAGTGGTAGAGAAGAGAACCTAGAGCCCAACCTTTAGTCTCTGGACCCCTGAAGTGGTAGAGAAGAGAACCTAGAGCCCAACCTTTAGTCTCTGGACCCCTGAAGTGGTAGAGAAGAGAACCTAGAGCCCAACCTTTGGTCTCTGGACCCCTGAAGTGGTGGAGAAGAGAACCTAGAGCCCAACCTTTGGTCTCTGGACCCCTGAAGTGGTAGAGAAGAGAACCTAGAGCCCAACCTTTGGTCTCTGGACCCCTGAAGTGGTAGAGAACAGAACCTAGAGCCCAACCTAGGTCTCTGGACCCCTGAAGTGGTAGAGAAGCGATCTTAGAGCCCAACCTTTAGTCTCTGGACCCCTGAAGTGGTAGAGAAGAGAACCTAGAGCCCAACCTTTGGTCTCTGGACCCCTGAAGTGGTGGAGAAGCGAACCTAGAACCCAACCTTTGGTCTCTGGACCCCTGAAGTGGTAGAGAAGAGAACCTAGAGCCCAACCTTTAGTCTCTGGACCCCTGAAGTGGTAGAGAAGAGAACCTAGAGCCCAACCTTTAGTCTCTGGACCCCTGAAGTGGTAGAGAAGAGAACCTAGAGCCCAACCTTTAGTCTCTGGACCCCTGAAGTGGTAGAGAAGAGAACCTAGAGCCCAACCTTTAGTCTCTGGACCCCTGAAGTGGTAGAGAAGAGAACCTAGAGCCCAACCTTTGGTCTCTGGACCCCTGAAGTGGTGGAGAAGAGAACCTAGAGCCTAACCTTTAGTCTCTGGACCCCTGAAGTGGCAGAGAAGAGAACCTAGAGCCCAACCTTTAGTCTCTGGACCCCTGAAGTGGTAGAGAAGAGAACCTAGAGCCCAACCTTTAGTCTCTGGACCCCTGAAGTGGTAGAGAAGAGAACCTAGAGCCCAACCTTTGGTCTCTGGACCCCTGAAGTGGTAGAGAAGAGAACCTAGAGCCCAACCTTTGGTCTCTGGACCCCTGAAGTGGTAGAGAACAGAACCTATAGCCCAACCTAGGTCTCTGGACCCCTGAAGTGGTAGAGAAGCGATCTTAGAGCCCAACCTTTAGTCTCTGGACCCCTGAAGTGGTAGAGAAGAGAACCTAGAGCCCAACCTTTGGTCTCTGGACCCCTGAAGTGGTGGAGAAGAGAACCTAGAGCCCAACCTTTGGTCTCTGGACCCCTGAAGTGGTAGAGAACAGAACCTAGAGCCCAACCTAGGTCTCTGGACCCCTGAAGTGGTAGAGAAGCGATCTTAGAGCCCAACCTTTAGTCTCTGGACCCCTGAAGTGGTAGAGAAGAGAACCTAGAGCCCAACCTTTGGACTCTGGACCCCTGAAGTGGTGGAGAAGCGAACCTAGAGCCCAACCTTTAGTTTCTGGACCCCTGAAGTGGTGGAGAAGCGAACCTAGAACCCAACCTTTGGTCTCTGGACCCCTGAAGTGGTAGAGAAGCGAACCTAGAGCCCAATCTTTGGTCTCTGGATCCCTGAAGTGCTGTAGCAGCGAACCTAGAACCCAACCTTTGTCTCTGGAGCCCTGAAGTGGTAAAGAAGAGAACCTAGAGCCCAACCTAGGTCTCTGGACCCCTGAAGTGGTAGAGAAGCGAACCTAGAGCCCAACATTTCTTATTTGGAGACAATAATTTTAAAAATATAATATAATATAAAATATTTAACATTATTTTAAAATAATCATTTCTGACCTATGGAAGCGAATCATGGACGGTAGACAAACAAATGAAAAGACGATTAGAGGTCACAGAGATGGGATTTCTCAGAAGAATGTTGAAAGTTCCCTGGACAGCTAAAAAGACCAATGAAGAAATTATCAAAGAGGCCAACACAAAAAGGGAACTCCTAAAAAACATCAGAAAGAAACAATCAACATTTTTTGGGAACATCATGAGAAGAGGAAAGTTGAAATACTTGGTTACAACTGGCAAAATAAAAGGAAAGAGAGATCGCGGACGACAAAGAGAGAAAATACTGGATAGCTTGGTGTCATGACAAGGAAAACAGTCAACAACAGAACTGATACGATGCACTGTAGATAGAAGATTGTGGAGGGACATGATCGCCACGCCAACCGGTATGACACATGATGATGTTGAATAAAAAATAATATTTTCATGGAGGGAAACTTCCGAGGAGATAGATCAGCGGATTACTTCAGGGGAAGACGGTATGTTTGCAACACTTGGGAAGAAAATCACAAATAATCAACAGCAGGAAAAATTAAACAAAAAGAACAACAGACACTCCAAAGCAGGGTCGAACTCGTACTTCTCCACACGGTGCCTTGACACGAGAAACAAACGCTGGAGCACACGGCCAACTAAAGTACCTAAACAAGTATCTATAATAGACGATGTCTTTCACGCATGTTTAAAAAAAAAGTAAAGTACCACCGTCACGCCAAGTGGCGTGTAGGGAAATATGGTGTTAGTGACCATATATTTTACAGACCTTCAGCACATGATTTTTGGGGTAATGTGGTCGGTAATACGCCCGTACTGCTTTACTTTTCCAGAAAAAAAAATCTGGTACCCATTTAAGGCTGGGTGAACCCGGAAACCGTCGATTGGGATCGAACCCTACCCCTTGTCCTTTGTAGTCCAGTTCACTAACCACTGTGCTATCGCGGCTCCCCTTCACGCATGTGTACTCATGACTATAACATTGGGTTACGATCACAACTCGGGAATAAATTATGATCTGTATTTTTCCTATTAAGACAAGTAAAGGTAAAGTACGTGATAAAGCCGTCTTAGCGCGCGAGTTTTCAACCATATGTGCTCGGCCGCTTATCCAGAAATGTTCGGAGACTTTTGGATAGTGTCGCTTCAAGCATCGAAACTCATGATGCGAGGCGGCATTCCTCACCTTCCCATGGTAATACCCTGGTACCCATTTCTGCCAACGGCTGGGTCGACCGTGGGGGTATTTTTTTATCCAACACGAGTATAAGTCACACTGCTCCCAGCGGGAGTCGAACACAGGTTGTCCGAACAACGAAAATGTGTGAACAACAACGAAAGTTGGGTGGTTTTCCCAACTAGGCTACCGAGGCCCCCATAAGACAAGTATCTCACGGATAGGTTAGGGCTGAATACTTGTGTTGCAGACAAACAGTTATAGGACGAAACAGCACGAATAGTAGTTTCCAGTGGTTTAGTGTTTGCCTGTATCGACGTGTGTGGAGATGATGCAGTTACTTATCTTTGCTCTATTTGATGGTCCCATTAAGACTTTACAGAACGAATTCTTTCAAAGCGAGCAACGGTATTGACCACGTGGCCGGATGGGTAAGGCAATTATCGTGCACTAGATATGGTGGACAGGAGCAGCGATAGCTCAGTGCTTAGTGAACTGGATTACAAAGGATAGGAGGTCGGGTTCGATCCTGACCGACGACTGCCAGGTTCACCCAGCCATAAATTGATACCGGATTTTTTTCTGGGAAAGTAAAGCGGCTCGGGCGTAATACCGACCACATTACCCCCAAAATCATGTGCTGAAGTTTTGTAAAAATTATGTTCACTAACACCATATTCCCTATACGCCATTTGGCATGATGGGGCACTTTACTTTAATTTTTCTTTTAATATGGTGGACGCTTGGTTCGGATGGAATAGAATCACTGTCAAGTGACACCATCTTTGTTAAATTTGCTAATAATGGGAGGAGGAAGAGAGAGGGAGAGAGAGAAAGAGAGAGAGAGAGAGAGATGGGGGAAGAGATAGGTAACCTTATATTAAAAAAAAACTTGCTCTGAGCTCATCGTGATCGTACTATAACATGCAGCCTTTATTGTCACGCCGTAAATACCCCACATAGACCCCTGACAGTTCCCACATAGACCCCTGACAGTTCCCACATAGACCCCTGACAGTTCCCACATAGACCACTGGCAGTTCCCACATAGACCACTGGCAGCTCCCAGATAGATCCCTGGCTAATCCCAGACAGACCCCTGGCAGAACCCTGATATACCTTTGGCATACCCAAGATACACCTTTAGTAACCCCCTGTAGACCTCTGACAGACCCTTGACATACCCCAGACATACCCTTGACATACCCCAGACAAACCCTTGACATACCTCAGACAAACCCTTGACATACCCCAGATAGACTCTTGGCAGACCCCAGATATACCCTTTGTAACCCCCTGTAAACCTTTGACAGACCTTAGACAGACCCTTGACATAGCCCAGATAGACCCTTGGCAGACCCCAGATATACATACCCTTGACATACCCCAGATAGACCCTTGACAAACCCCAGTTAGACCCCTGGCAGACTCCAGATAGAGCATTGGCCGACCCAAGATAGACCCTTGACAGACCCCGGATTGTCCCTTGACCTCGGATAGACCCTTGACTGACTCAGGACACCCTGGTAAATTCTAGATAGATCCGTGCCAGACTCCTGATAGACCCTTGGCAGACTCCTGATAGACCAAAAGGATCCCAGTCATAGACCCCTGACACACCCTCAAAGGTAGAACAAATACAGAGACAATAGTAACGGTGTTAAGTTGTAGCTAATTTAATCTTATTTGGCGATGGGTTGTAGAACGTACGTGCTATTCTTCTCGATAAGACAACCAATCCTATAGATCTCCGGGAATGTCCAGTCGCATCTCATCGCCACATTTCAGAGGAAAGACTTCAGCACAGCACACGAACTCCGTAAGACGACGATAATTCCTGTAAAAATTTTTCGAAAGTTAGTTAATATTTGTAACTGTGTGTTTGTATGTTAGTGTTACTGCATGTTTGCCCGGGGAAAAGAAACACAGCCTGGTATTTTGAGTTTTCTTTTGCCTGGGGAAAGGAAACACAACCTGGTATTTTCAGTTTTCTTTTGTCTGGGGGAGGGAAAGACAACCTGGTACTTTGAGTTTCCTTTTGTCTGGGGGAGGGAAAGACAACCTGGTATTTTCAGTTTTCTTTTGTCTGGGGGAGGGAAAGACAACCTGGTATTTTCAGTTTTCTTTTGTCTGGGGGAGGGAAAGACAACCTGGTATTTTCAGTTTTCTTTTGTCTGAGGAAGGGAAACACAACCTGGCATTTTCAGTTTTCTTTTGCCTGGGAAAGGGAAACACAACTTGATATTTTCAATTTTCTTTTGCCCGGGGAAGGGAAACACAACCTGGTATTTTCAGTTTTCTTTTGCCTGAGGAAGGGAAACACAACCTGGTATTTTCAATTTTCTTTTGCCTGAGGAAGGGAAACACAACCTGGTATTTTCAATTTTCTTTTTTCCTGGGGTTCTTTTTTAAATAAAAGGTAAGTAAAGAGCCCCCGTCACGCTAAGTGGCATATAGGGAATATGGTGTTAGTGACCCGTCACGCCAAGTGACGTATAGGGAATATGGTGTTAGTGACCATAAACTTTACAGACCTTCAGCACATGATTTTTGGGGTAATGTGGTCGGTATTACGCCCGTACAGATTTACTTTCCCAGAAAAAAATATGGTACCCATTAAAGGCTGGGGGTAACCCGGAAGCCGTCGGTTGGGATCGAACCCTACCTCTTGTCCTTTGTAGTCCAGTTCACTAACCAGCGAGCTATCGTTATCGTCTTCTTTTTTTATGCTCAATATAAACACATACACATTCGTAAAATAGTCAACATTTCGTGGACATCACATGACGTCACGCGGGGATTAGCCACCAACACAACGGTACTTTTACTCACAAGGCGTCATTAGAACCATATTGTTTGCGTGGTGTGTGTCTATGTGTGTGTCTGTGTGTGTGTTTTAAAGATGAAGGGAGAAAGAGAGTCACAATGTCCACTCAATTTATTTAACTGCATTAAAGTATAATAACAATAGTAATCATCTCGACGCTGCAAGGCAAATCAGGAAAGAAAGAAGAAAAAAAATGTTCGGAATGAATTAAATGTTCAATTTCAATAACCCTTAACAATCAATATTATCCTCAACATACGTTGCGAGAACACCAGGGAGGCCCAACGAACGAGCACGAAAAAGATGGATTGACGGAATATTAGAAGCACTAGGAAACATAACAGCAGAGGCGAACAGAAGAGCAAAAGACCACAAATTATATCTCCCCTCGACGCTGAAAGGCAAATGAGGAAGGAAAGAAGAATATGAAGAATGAGTATTTTAGAAAGTGGAATACATTTAAAACAAAACATAAAATATTTATACATAATTTATAAGCTTTTTACAATGATGTTATAGCTGGCTATTGAGCCGGACACTTACTGAGAGAGAAACCAGAAACCAGTTTGGCGCGTAGGGGAGGTAACTAATTGAGAATATCACTTTTTTGGATTTGATTAATTTAGAAAGGTTTGTGCTAGAAGATCTGTCTGATCATTTTGACCTTGATAAAGTAATACCCGGAGTCGATGTGCTTGGATCTTTAAGCCGTTTCACTGTTTGATGTCGGTCCTTTCTTGCACTCGTGACTCTAATTGTGATGAGTGACGTACAGCGAGGCCTTGTCGCGGTCTCGTGGGCTGTCATAGCGATTACCGGCTCAAGTCCTGACACCTCAAGTCGAGGCGATAGCGAGTGCCAGACAGCGACAACGAGAAAGAGAACGAGGGGAAGAGGGGTGCTGCGAAGAGAGAGGGAGGGGCGCAAGAGAGAAAACTATAACGCTTTAGTTATCCTTTAGCTGGTCCAAAGATTGGTGTCGCAGTCGTTGACTAATTGTCTCTCCCCAGAGTGCCCCCGATCACTGAGAGCATCCTCCAGATCTGCCAGCCGAACACATTTAACCAGTGAAACGGCAAGTTTTATAGATACAACGTTCTCTTCCCCTTCACCGCTTCATCTTCTTCAGAATTCTCCCATCGACTGCTTCTCTTGATCGTCCGCCCTTAAAACAACGTTAACTGGACGTAGATGCTTTGCGTCGCTAGTTTACAACAAACCGCGATATCAGCGCGTTTCAGACCAATACATCCGTCTTCAGCATAACAATTTTCTGGCCGGAGTTACCTTCCATCTTCAAACTATACCCGCTTGCGTTCACGCGATGACGTCGTCATTCGACATGACAGTGCATATATGCCTTTGTGTTGTAGTTTCTAGTAGAATTATGACAGTTGCGTTTTACTTCCCAGCACATCCGACATCAGCACGGTTTTTTTAGTACCTGGTTACTTTCCCTCTCGATCCCTAATGTTTAGTCTGTTTCTGTGGGCACTGCGGAGAGGTGGAGTAGGGTCTGGGTAGTTTTAGTTCACGTGCTCTAATGCAATCTATGAGTCACTGACGGCTTCCTGCTCTGTTGCTGTCAAGTACCCCCTGCACACCCCCCCTTCCCCAGTACTCTTTAGATTGGGTCAGTTAATCTGATTTACAGGGGTACCACGAGGAGTTGAAGTATGGGGTCTCAGCTTTGTCGTTCACTGATCTCGACGCACGCAGCTAGTTAGCGGAAGTTAGCTATGAGTCCGCTGTCCGTTCTAGACCAGTCGCTAGTGAGCGTCGTCGCCTTCAAGAATGTTATTAATTTATCTCTATTGCTGTTTTATAACTGTTTACAATGTTATCAATTAACACTGTTGCTGTTCTATAACTGTTTACAATGTTATCAATTAACACTGCTGCTGTTTTATAACTGTTTACAGTGTTATGAATTTATCATTGTTGCTGTTTTATAACTGTTTACAATGTTATCAATTAACACTGTTGCTGTTCTATAACTGTTTACAATGTTATCAATTAACACTGTTGCTGTTTTATAACTGTTTACAATGTTATCAATTAACACTGTTGCTGTTTTATAACTGTTTACAATGTTATCAATTAACACTGCTGCTGTTTTATAACTGTTTACAATGTTATCAATTAACACTGCTGCTGTTTTATAACTGTTTACAATGTTATCAATTAACACTATTGCTGTTTTATAACTGTTTACCACGTTACCAATTTACCACTGTTGCGGGAGCTGTTTATACAATATTATCTGTGCCAGCCAGCATTTGACATTTTATTGACAACTAGGATAAATACAAAACCGCGACAGAAGAGCGAGTGCTGCTAACGGCGAGAGTTCGTTCATCGGACACAAAATATGTTCAACTTAAACAGTGTTTGTCGAACTCTCGTATTTCGCTCACCTTTCGCTCACCTCACACGGTTGTTTATCTCCAGGTTTCTAGAAGTAAGTTAAAGGACACGACCTTAAGACTATCACTGACATGTGGCTGGGAGATGCGTGTGTCCGAATGACCAACTTAAACCTATTTGCGTTGGAATATTTCGCTAATTTCTAGCCTACCCTAGGTTATACTGTCCCAAATATATTTAGAATAATTCAGATTACGTCACTTCGACCTGGGAAATTCGTCATGTCTTGGTCACTAACACCAGGTCAAATACACCAAAACAAGAAAGAACAAGGGGTAGATAACTGTAATTTGATTTAGAGGTTCACGACCGGTATAGACGATGTGGTGTAAATGGAACAGTCACGTCGGATAATTCGATTCCTGGCATCAGATGGAGAGGATGCAACATTAGACTAGTAGATTGTTGATAAGATGGTACGGAGCAAGATAGCTAGAGGATGGTGAGTACAGAGACAGAAAGAATCGGTAACTAAAAGATGGGAAACAGAGATAGATAAATAGAATAGATGCACAGAGAGAGATAATTATATAGAGTAGATACAAAGAGAGATAATTATATAGAGTAGATACAGAGAGAGATAATTATATAGAGTAGATACAGAGAGAGATAATTATATAGAGTAGATACAGAGAGAGATAATTATATAGAGTAGATACAGAGAGAGATAATTATATAGAGTAGATACAAAGAGAGATAATTATATAGAGTAGATACAAAGAGAGATAATTATATAGAGTAGATGCAGAGATAGATAATTATATAGAGTAGATACAAAGAGAGATAACTAGATAGAGTAGATGCAGAGAGATAATTATATAGAGTAGATACAAAGGTGTGTTATTGGGGCCTCATTATGGGGGAGGTAAAGAATAGTGACACTGTGACCTTCCAGGCATGTCGTAAGAGGCGACTAAGGAGGTTGATCGATGGCTTGACAAGCTGTCATTGTAAAAAGTATTGTTATGGAAACAGCGCCATAGATTTTAGAAGCAGTGATCTCTGCAATATGTGCCATTTTGGCACGCAAGGTTTCTGTTTTTGAGATTGGGTTCTGCCCTATGTGCCGTCTTCGGCTCGAAAGGACGATAGATAGATAGATACAAAGAGAGATAATTAGATAAAGTAGATGCAGAGAGAGATAATTATATAGAGTAGATACAGAGAGAGATAATTATATAGAGTAGATACAGAGAGAGATAATTATATAGAGTAGATACAGAGATATATAATTATATAGAGTAGATACAGATATAGATAATTATATAGAGTAGATACAGAGATAGATAATTATATAGAGTAGATACAGAGATATATAATTATATAGAGTAGATACAGAGATAGATAATTATATAGAGTAGATACAGAGATAGATAATTATAGAGAGTAGATACAGAGATAGATAATTATATAGAGTAGATACAGAGATAGATAATTATAGAGAGTAGATACAGAGATAGATAATTATATAAAGTAGATATAGCGAGACAATCCAGCAACTAAAGTTTTACGGAGACATGGTACAGACAGACTGACAGACAGACTGACAGACAGACTGACAGACAGACAGAAAGACAGACAGAGGTAGCTAGATATTGTAGTTATAGAGAGACAATCTAGCAACTAAAGATTTATGGAGACATGTAGCGACAGACAGAGAGACACAGAGACAGACAGAGAGACACAGAGACAGAGACAGACAGAGAGACACAGAGACAGACAGAGAGACACAGAGACAGACAGAGAGACAAAGAGACAGACAGAGTGACAGACAGACAGACAGAGGTAGCTAGATATTGTAGATATAGAAAGACAATCTAGCAACTAAAGATTTACGGAGACATGTAGAGACAGACATAGATAACTAGATAGAGTATATACAGAGAAACAACAATGCAAGAATTGAAGTATCACAGAGACTATGGCTGAGACAGATTGAGACAGATTGAGACAGATTGAGACAGATTGAGAAGAGTTTCGTTAAAGAAACGGATGGACGCTAAAAGTAGCGCTGCAGCATCTGTGTCAGATGAGTTACTGATGATGTACAATTACGATTGAGTTATGTATTATCAACATCAAATGAGTAATCACCTGTACGATATCAGTATGAGTAATCATCTGTACAAACAAAATTAGAGAGGGGGGATATAGAGGGTGGAATGATAGAGAGTGGAAGAGGAGGAAAGGGAGGAGCTATAAAGAGAGAACAGATAGTGAGTGGAGATAGAGAGTTATATAGTATGAGACAGGGGAGAGAGGAACAGAGAGAAGAGAGAGTGTTTAGAAGAGAGGAGAAAGAGAGAGGAAAAAGGAGAAAAAGAAGAAAATAAGAGAGAGAAAAAGAGAGAAGAGAAAGAGGATAAAGAGAGAGAGAGAGAGAGAGAGAGTAGAGAAAGAAAGTAGAAAGAGGAGAGTAAAATAGAAAGGATTGAAAGAAAAGAGAGAGAGATGGAGAGATGAGAGAGACGACACCAGTGTTCATGCACGGTATAAGGTATGTGATCTGATTTACGAGATAACTTGTTAATAAGACGTTAATAAACCACTGTCTATGCTGTCCTGACGTTAATAAACCACCGTCTATGTTGTCCTGACGTTAATAAACCACCGTCTATGTTGTCAGACGTTAATAAACCACCCTCTATGTTGTCAGACGTTAATAAACCACCGTCTATGTTGTCCTGACGTTAATAAACCACCCTCTATGTTATCAGACGTTAATAAACCACCCTCTATGTTGTCCTGACGTTAATGAACCACCCTCTATGTTGTCAGATGTTAATAAACCACCGTCTATGTTGTCCTGACGTTAATAAACCACCGTCTATGTTGTCAGACGTTAATAAACCACCCTCTATGTTGTCCTGACGTTAATGAACCACCGTCTATGTTGTCAGATGTTAATAAACCACCGTCTATGTTGTCAGACGTTAATAAACCACTGTCTATGTTGTCAGACGTTAATAAACCACCCTCTATGTTATCCTGACGTTAATAAACCACCGTCTATGTTATCCTGACGTTAATAAACCACCCTCTATGTTGTCCTGACGTTAATAAACCACCGTCTATGTTGTCAGACGTTAATAAACCACCCTCTATGTTGTCAGACGTTAATAAACCACCGTCTATGTTGTCCTGACGTTAATAAACCACCCTCTATGTTGTCAGACGTTAATAAACCACCCTCTATGTTGTCCTGACGTTAATGAACCACCGTCTATGTTGTCAGACGTTAATAAACCACCGTCTATGTTGTCCTGACGTTAATAAACCACTGTCTATGTTGTCCTGACGTTAATAAACCACCGTCTATGTTATCCTGACGTTAATAAACCACCGTCTATGTTGCCCTGAGGTTAATAAACCATCCTCTATGTTGTCCTGACGTTAATAAACCCCCGTCTATGTTGTCAGACGTTAATAAACCACCCTCTATGTTATCCTGACGTTAATAAACCACCGTCTATGTTATCCTGACGTTAATAAACCACCGTCTATGTTGTCCTGACGTTAATAAACCACCGTCTATGTTGTCCTGACGTTAATAAAACACCCTCTATGTTGTCAGACGTTAATAAACCACCCTCTATGTTGTCCTAACGTTAATAAACCATCCTCTATGTTGTCAGACGTTAATAAACCACCGTCTATGTTGTCCTGACGTTAATAAACCACCCTCTATGTTGTCCTGACGTTAATAAACCACCCTCTCTGTTGTCCTGACGTTAATAAACCACCCTCTATGTTGTCAGACGTTAATAAACCACCCTCTATGTTGTCCTGACGTTAATAAGCCACCCTCTATGTTGTCCTGACGTTAATAAACCACCCTCTATGTTGTCCTGACGTTAATAAACCACCCTCTATGTTGTCCTGACTTTAATAAACCACCGTCTATGTTGTCCTGACGTTAATAAACCACCCTCTATGTTGTCCTGACTTTAATAAACCACCGTCTATGTTGTCAGACGTTAATAAACCACCCTCTATGTTATCCTGACGTTAATAAACCGCCGTCTATGTTATCCTGACGTTAATAAACCACCGTCTATGTTGTCCTGACGTTAATAAACCACCGTCTATGTTGTCCTGACGTTAATAAAACACCCTCTATGTTGTCAGACGTTAATAAACCACCCTCTATGTTGTCCTGACGTTAATAAACCACCCTCTATGTTGTCAGACGTTAATAAACCACCGTCTATGTTGTCCTGACGTTAATAAACCACCCTCTATGTTGTCCTGACGTTAATAAACCACCCTCTATGTTGTCCTGACGTTAATAAACCACCCTCTATGTTGTCAGACTTTAATAAACCACCCTCTATGTTGTCCTGACGTTAATAAACCACCCTCTATGTTGTCCTGACGTTAATAAACCACCCTCTATGTTGTCCTGACGTTAATAAACCACCCTCTATGTTGTCCTGACGTTAATAAACCACCGTCTATGTTGTCCTGACGTTAATAAACCACCCTCTATGTTGTCCTGACGTTAATAAACCACCGTCTATGTTGTCCTGACGTTAATAAACCACCCTCTATGTTGTCCTGACGTTAATAAACCACCGTCTATGTTGTCCTGACGTTAATAAACCACCCTCTATGTTGTCCTGACGTTAATAAACCACTGTCTATGTTGTCCTGACGTTAATAAACCACTGTCTATGTTGTCCTGACGTTAATAAACCGCCCTCTATTTTGTCCTGACGTTAATAAACAACCCTCTATGTTGTCAGACGTTAATAAACCACCGTCTATGTTGTCAGACGTTAATAAACTACCCTCTATGTTGTCCTGACGTTAATAAACCACCCTCTATGTTGTCAGACGTTAATGAACCACCCTCTATGTTGTCCTGACGTTAATAAACCACCCTCTATGTTGTCCTGACGTTAATAAACCACCGTCTATGTTGTCAGACGTTAATAAACCACCCTCTATGTTGTCAGACGTTAATAAATCCTCCACTTATGCTATGAGAAGTTAATAAACCTCGGCCTATGTTGTCTAAAGCAGACGCTGTGTTATCCATATTCCACGTGTATTTATTTACCTACAAGTGGACTCTCTCCCTCCTCCTTTCAACCATAGCCAACTAGATCGAAACTGGAACATATTAACTTTATAACCGCCGCATTATAAATGGTTACAACGATAATCAACATTGTCACTGAAGGACAGTTCAACTGCGTTCACTTTCGGTGTCGCTTGACCTTATGTCTTTTGGCGTGTGCTGTATCTGCTATGAACGGGACTGCAGCTGCCTTTCTTTGTTTGAATCCCTCAATGTGATGAAGAGTTTTAATTCGGATGATTCGAGTGGTGAGGGCCGTTGAGCAATTATAGGTTTTAATTCGTTTGCTGTGATACCGGGGCCTTCGACTAACCATAACCGTATCACTGAAGCTGTTCTATAAATGATAACACTAGCTGTCACCAAGTCTATGGAGTCTATTGACTTAAATCACATTACCAAGCCCAGTCAATGTTTTCTTTCACACTCACCCTCGCCCTACGTCACTCGCTCTCAAGGTGTGCCAGCACTGGTCAGACAACAGGTGTGTCTTCGCTTTTCTTATTACAATTAAATCTGCAGGTACTTTTTACTACACCTGCGACAAGTGATGGAAAAACCAATACCTGTGTGCAGGTGTGTCTGTTTGTCGTGTAGACCAAATGTAGAGCTGCTGGGATTTCATTCTTCTTCTTCTACTTCTTCTTCTTTCCTTCCTCATCTGCCTTTCAGCGTCGAGGGGAGATTTAATGTGTGGTCTTTTGCTCTTCTGTTCGCCTCTGCTGCTGTTATGTTTCCTAGTGCTTCTAATATTCCATCGATCCATCATTTTCGTGGTCGACCCTTGGGTCTGGTGCTCTCACAACGTTTGTTGAAGGCTCGTTGTGTTGTGTTGTGTTCTTTCTGCCTTGTCACGTGGCCAACCCATTTTATCTGTTGTTTACTTATTTATTCTATGGCGGGGGCTGTTCCTAGCTTTTTTCTCAGTTCTTCATTTCTAATCTTAGATCATTATAATTGTTAGATCATTACAAGTGTTAGATCAGTAGTTCTGTTTTCTTCTGTTCATGGAATTAATTTCACTGCAGTCGGGAATTCCCCATACCCGCTCCACATGTTGCCTCCAAAGCGCGCTAGCAAAAATGTTGACAAGGTCGACTACCGTATAGCCATATCGACGACACAGACGACGATTCCAACCTAGTTCCATCGCACAGAGAGAACATTGCCACTTTCTCACTCTAGTTCCATCGAACAGAGAGAACATAGCCACTTCCTCACTCTAGTCCCATCGAACAGAGAGAACATTGTCACTTCCTCAATCTAGTTCCATCGAACAGAGAGAACATAGCCACTTCCTAACTCTAGCTCCATCGAACAGAGAGAACATAGCCACTTCCTCACTCTAGTTTCATCGAACAGAGAGAACATAGCCACTTCCTCACTCTAGTTTCAAAGAAAACACAAGTTTAAAACAAACAAAGCAACCGAAACGGCTTATGTGATTGGGAGTCCATCCACTGGGATGGTGGACCCAACAGTAATAGTCGGTATCCTCTGGGAGTGTTGCCCCAACAGCAATGTCAGCATCCACTCGGAGTGTTGCCCCAACAGCAATGTCAGCATCCACTCGGAGTGTTGCCCCAACAGCAATGGTCAGCATCCACTCGGAGTGTTGCCCCAACAGCAATGTCAGCATCCACTCGGAGTGTTGCCCCAACAGCAATGTCAGCATCCACTCGGAGTGTTGCCCCAACAGCAATGTCAGCATCCACTATACTGGAAGAAGAATTCCGATGTCAAACGAAGATTCAGTCTCTCGAAGATGGAGTGTGTCAGCCGTGGTGCAGGCTTAAGTGAGACATTAGAACGCACACGCACATACCGTGTCCCGGCCATACGTCTCATCGTGTCATGCTGTTGATCATACCCCCCCCCCCTCCTCTTTTCCATCATGAAAAGAACAGAATCAAGCTCGCACGACTAAAAACAAGACGTGAACTCTGAAGAGCAATAAAAACAAATAGCAACAGCAACAACAAATGAAACAAAAGAAAAAAATATTATTTAAGACCAATAATGAAAAATAAACACGTGACAGCAACAGCACAAAACTAAGTAAACAACTAACATAATCTGACTGGGAGCGACATGATTATGGGATTAATCGTATTCGATAATCACCAGCCTTCATCATCTGTTGTGTGGGGACATTAATGTAGGTTCGTTTAATTGTGACCATTTTTGTTCTCAACTTTACTCTGGGAAACTTTGGCTAAAAATCGAACTTATCGATCGATACAAACATCAGATCAATGTGTTACAAATCAATATTTATGGACTTGACAAACTTAATGATAACAGATGGGAGATAATTGGTGGTGATAATTTATTGCTTGGTTTTGGAAGGTTCACATAAATATAGATGTGTAGATTAGGTCTGTGAGCGAGTGAGACAAGCGATGTACTGTCATGTTAGATTAAGTTTGTGAGAGGGTGAGACAAGTGATGTACTGTCATGTTAGATTAAGTTTGTGAGAGGGTGAGACAAGTGATGTACTGTCATGTTAGATTAGGTTTGTGAGAGGGTGAGACAAGTGATGTACTGTCATGTTAGATTAAGTTTGTGAGAGGGTGAGACAAGCGATGTACTGTCATGTTAGATTAAGTTTGTGAGAGGGTGAGACAAGCGATGTACTGTCATGTTAGATTAAGTTTGTGAGAGGGTGAGACAAGTGATGTACTGTCATGTTAGATTAAGTTTGTGAGAGGGTGAGACAAGTACTGTACTTTTATGTAAGATTAAGTATGTGTGAGGGTGAGACAAGTGATGTACTGTCATGTTAGATTAGGTTTGTGAGAGGGTGAGACAAGTGATGTACTGTCATGTTAGATTAAGTTTGTGAGAGGGTGAGACAAGTACTGTACTTTTATGTAAGATTAGTATGTGTGAGGGTGAGACAAGTGATGTACTGTCATGTTAGATTAGGTTTGTGAGAGGGTGAGACAAGTGATGTACTGTCATGTTAGATTAAGTTTGTGAGAGGGTGAGACAAGTGATGTACTGTCATGTTAGATTAAGTTTGTGAGAGGGTGAGACAAGTGATGTACTGTCATGTTAGATTAAGTTTGTGAGAGGGTGAGACAAGTACTGTACTTTTATGTAAGATTAAGTATGTGTGAGGGTGAGACAAGTGATGTACTGTCATGTTAGATTAAGTTTGTGAGAGGGTGAGACAAGTGATGTACTGTCATGTTAGATTAAGTTTGTGAGAGGGTGAGACAAGTGATGTACTGTCATGTTAGATTAAGTTTGTGAGAGGGTGAGACAAGCGATGTACTGTCATGTTAGATTAAGTTTGTGAGAGGGTGAGACAAGTGATGTACTGTCATGTTAGATTAGGTTTGTGAGAGGGTGAGACAAGTACTGTACTGTCATGTTAGATTAAGTATGTGAGCGAGTGAGACAAGTACTGTACTTTTATGTAAGATTAAGTATGTGTGAGGGTGAGACAAGTGATGTACTTTTATGTAAGATTAAGTATGTGTGAGGGTGAGACAAGTGATGTACTTTTATGTTAGATTAAGTTTGTGAGAGGGTGAGACAAGTGATGTACTGTCATGTAAGATTAAGTATGTGTGAGGGTGAGACAAGTGATGTACTTTTATGTTAGATTAAGTTTGTGAGAGGGTGAGACAAGTGATGTACTTTTATGTAAGATTAAGTTTGTGAGCGAGTGAGACAAGTGATGTACTTTTATGTAAGATTATGTTTGTCAGCGAGTGAGACAAGTGATGTACTTTTATGTAGGATTAAGTATGTGAGAGGGTGAGACAAGTGATGTACTTTTATGTAAGATTAAGTATGTGAGAGGGTGAGACAAGTGATGTACTTTTATGTAAGATTAAGTATGTGAGAGGGTGAGACAAGTGATCTACTTTTATGTAGGATTAAGTATGTGAGAGTGTGAGACAAGTGATGCACTTTTATGTAAGATTAAGTATGTGTGAGGGTGAGACAAGTGATGTACTTTTATGTAAGATTAAGTATGTGAGAGGGTGAGACAAGTGATGTACTTTTATGTTGATTAAGTGAGTGAAAGAGTGAGACAAGTACTGTACTTTTATTTTAGATTAAGTATGTGAGAGTGTGAGACAAGTACTGTACTTTGATGTTAATGTTAAGTATATAAAAAGCTGAGACAAGTACTGTACTGTCATGTTAATGTTAAGTATATAAAAGGCTGAGACAAGTACTGTACTATCATGGCAGCGTCGGACTGGTCGATGTCACAGCACATTGGTTGTAGTGTTTGAGGTTTATGAATCGATAGTTCGACTCGTGATCCAGCCAAACGAAACATTATCTCTGCTGCATGACGAGCATATCTGTCGAGGGTAGACTCAAATACCCGAGTGCACGTGGCACTTTAATAATGCCACTTTTTTGTGTGTACAAGCAATCTTCACTGTTATTTTTTAACAAATAATTGTCACCACTGAGCTGTTTCTGGTGCCACAGGAATAACTCAGCGAAGGGGAAAACTTCATAATTCCGGCGTGGCTCCCTACTTAGGCATATTAATGATTCATGAGAACTACAAAAATATATATATAAATACCTACTGGACATACAATGATAGGATTATATTATTAAAAATGAAGGCAAAACCATTTGACATAGCAATTAATTTTTGGGGCATGTTAAAAGACACAACAGCCTAATAAAAGTAATATTGGAAGGGAAAATACAAGGTAAAAGAGGCAGAGGCAGACCAAGACTAACATGGACGAGTAACATCAAAAGATGGACAAGTCAACCTAAGACAGTCTGCACTATCAAAGCAAGAGACAGAGTGGAATGGCGGTCCATGATAGCCAACCTTCGATGAGGAGACGGCACCCAATGATGATGATGAATGTTTCATGTTATGAGATTTCTCAGAAGAATGTTGAAAGTTCCCTGAACAGCTAAAATAGACCAACGAGGACATTCTCAAAGAGGCCAACACAAAAAGGGAGCTCCTAAAAAACATCAGAAAGAAACAATCGATATTTTTCGGGCACATCATAAGAAGAGGAAATTTTGAATACTTGGTTACAACTGGCAAAAGACAAGGTAAGGGAGATCACGGACGACAAATAGAGAAGATACTGAATAGCTTTTTGTTTTGGTATGGAAAACAGTCAACAACAGAATTGATGCGATGTACTGTGTATAGAAAATTGTGATCTTGATTGCTTACGCCAACCTGTATAGCACATGATGATGATGATAATGATGAATGTTGCACGTCAGTAATGGTATCATCCTCATCTGTTCGTTCATCTGATGACAAAAAGTCATAGTTATGCCACTTCATCGTTTGTCTTTAAAGGGCGTTATTGTTTCGTAATTATGTTGTGTCGCTGACTGCAGTAAAACTGCCATATTTTTCATTCAACACATGGCGTTTTTTGGTACCGAGTTGCCTTCCCTATCGATTAAATATTCACTTGCTCAGACGAGACTAGTCAGTCTGTTAGGGGCACAGCGAAGACGTGGAGAAGTGTCTGGTTAATTCTGATTCACAAATCCTCTCGCAAGTCATTAGATATGAGTCGCTGGCAGATTTCTATTCCGTTGCTGTCGAGCCGATAATGATATTAATTTTGCTGATCTTTTTCGTTTGCCCTGGCAGGGATATACTGCCTTTTTGAGCCTTCAACTGTGAGAGGTTGTTTTCGTGAACAGAAAAAGTAAACTCTTGATCTACGCTGTACCGTTGGCCTCCGTCTACGATAGGACATTTTTAAGGTTCATCATCGTGTGCCATACCGGTTAGCGTAGGCGATCATGTCTCTGCACAACCTTCTATACATCGTGCGTCGTATAAATTCTGGTGTTGACTGTTTTCCATGCCATGACCCCAAGCTATCCAGTATCTTCCTCCTTTGTCATCCGCGATCTCTCTGTCCCTGTATTTTGCCAGTTTTAACCAAGTATCCCAACTTTCTTCTTCTCATGATGTGCCCGAAAACTGTTGATTGTTTCTTTCTGATGTTTTTTTAGGAGCTCCCTTTTTGTTTTGGCCTCTTTGAGAACTTTCTCTTTGGTCTTCTTAGATGTCCATTGAGCTTTCAACATTCTTCTGAGAAATCCCATCTCTGTGTGCATCTCATTGTCTTTTCATTTATTTGTTTACTGTCCGTGATTTCCTTCCATATATCAGAAATGGCTCTATCTAGCACCGATAAACCCTCTTCCATATATCAGAAATGGCTCTATCTAGCACCGATAAACCCTCTTTCATATATCAGAAATGGCTCTATCTAGCACCGATAAACCCTCTTTCATATATCAGAAATGGCTCTATCTAGCACCGATAAACCCTCTTTCATATATCAGAAATGGCTCTATCTAGCACCGATAAACCCTCTTTCATATATCAGAAATGGCTCTATCTAGCACCGATGAACTCTCTTTCTCACTTCTATTGACATAGATTTGTTACATAGACGTTCTTCATTTTCTGAAATGCTTTTAAGCTTTTTAAAAAAAAATAATGCTATGTCCTTTTCAGTTGTCATTAAATATACATTATTTCTGCTCTTTTCAATTTCTTAGTCATTTTAAAACCGTGTACCTTTCAACTCATTAATAATTATAATTACGCTATGGTTATGGTTATGGAAGGCCCCGGTATCACTGCAAAGGAATTAAAATCCATAATTGCTCAACCACCCGTGCAAGTGGAATCATCCGAATTACTAACTCATCTCCCAAACAAAGAAAAGTAGCTGTAGTAACCATCATAGCAGTCTCAGCACACGCCAAAAGACATAAGGCGAAACCACATTGAAAGTGAACACAGCCATCTCTTCTCCATTATACCATATCACCATTCATCGTAAACAATCGGAATATCGAAACACGATCAAAACAGATGAAACACACAGCTCACAGTGTGCACTGAGCATTTAACTCAGTAGCTCCTGCAACAAGCCGAACTTGGAATATGAGGAAACTGCAACAAGGAACACTTTTCATACATAGCCTTTAATGGTTCCTGCCGTTATAATTACGCGTACTTTTCCACTTATCAACAAATACGCCATCCTGTATTTTATCAACTGATCAACAAATACGCCATCCTGTATTTTATCAACTGATCAACAAATACGCCATCCTGTATTTTATCAACTGGTCAACAAATACGCCATCGTGTACTTTATCAACTGATCAACAAATACGCCATCCTGTATTTTATCCACTGATCAACAAATATAAAATAATGTACTTTTCAACCTATCAATAAATAGAATATTGAACAGATGTCATTAAAAAAAACACAAGTGACGTCACTATAACCGTGTAGGTTTATATTTGACGAATATCGGTAATGAGGCCAAGATGGCGGCAGTGAGAAAATTATTGTTCTGCTGTACCAAAGAAGAAGTGAAATTCGTGGATTACAAACGTTCATTATTTGCTCTCTAAGGTAATTCATGATTACAGTGGTCTAAAATTGATATATTCATTGATTTGATCATTTTTAGTATTAAAAATAAAGTGTATGCATAATTCTTATATCATCATCATCAAGTACCGGGCCTGCTGACGTAGGTGATCATGTCTCTCCACAACTTTCGATCTGGACAGTTATTTATCATTTCTGTTGTTGACATTCTGCCAAGCCATTCTCTTAAGCTATCTGGTATCTTTTCTCTTTGCTTTCCTCTATCTCTTCGTCTCTCATTTTTTCCAGCTGTTACAATATATTCCAGCGGCTCCCTTCTCATTACATGGCCAAAAAATGATGATTGTTTCTTCCTAATATCTGAAACTAGCTATCTTTTTGCTTTTGCCTCTTTCAGAACATTTTCATTACTCTTCTTAGCTGTCCATGGTATTCTCAACATTCTTCTGTAAAACCATATTTCTACAGACCCCAGAATTTTTCTTTGCCATATTAATATTGAATAAGGAAAATATATCTTTAAACAAATATTTTTAAAAATCGTATGGTTAAAAATTAAATATTTTACCCCATAATATGTTAAATTATTCAGTTTTTGAAATACTTCATTTCCTTGTCGATAATTTACTAAAATATGTTTAATGCGAAGAGTTTAAATCTAGAAAATTCGTCTTCAACAAACACTTTCCAGATCTTCCCCATCATCTTCATCTCTGCTTCTATCTGTCTTCTCCGAGAATTCTTTGGTCTTCCTCTTTGTCTTTTCCTCTGAGGATTCCAAAAAAGGACCTGTTGTGTAATACTGTCAGTTGGCTTCCGCAGTGTGTGTCCTATCCAGCGTCGTCGTGTTCGCTGTATCACTTTATCCACTGGTATTTGACTGGTACATTTGCATAATTCTATGTTAGTGATTTGGTCCTGCCATTTCCATCCTTTTATCTGCTTAAGCATCCATTAATGAAAGTCTGTATCTTCATGATTGTCAATTTTGTTGTTTGACCACATTACATTACTGATAATATGTGAAGGCGTATAACAAATATGGGCGCTAACATCACATTCCCTATACTCCATTATTTTTCTTTTTATCTGGTAGATGTGGCTCGTCCCCCATGGTACACAATCCACCAGGGAGAGGAGAAACTCATCACTTTCCATCCCCGCTGCCTTGAAACGTAACCGTCTGAGGGTAGAGCTGTGAGAGCAAATCAGGAGGCAGCCTCTCATTCTACTCATTCTTCTTCTTCGTTTTTCTTCTTCTCTACATCTTCTTCTACTTCTTCTTCGTTTTCTTCCTCTTCGTTTTCTTCTTCTACTTCTTCCTCTTCGTTTTCTTCTTCTTTTCTTCTTCTTCTTTTCTTCTTCCTCTTTTCTTCTTCTTCTTTTCTTCTTCCTCTTTTCTTCTTCTTCTTTTCTTCTTCTTCTTTTCTTCTTCCTCTTTTCTTCTTCCTCTATTCTTCTTCTTCTTTTCTTCTTCTTCTTTTCTTCTTCCTCTTTTCTTCTTCTTCTTTTCTTCTTCTTCTTTTCTTCTTCTTCTTCTTCTTCTTCCTCTTTTCTTCTTCTTCTTTTCTTCTTCTTCTTTTCTTCTTCCTCTTTTCTTCTTCCTCTTTTCTTCTTCTTCTTTTCTTCTTCTTCTTTTCTTTTCTTCTTCTTCTTTTTCTTCTTCCCTCTTTTCTTCTTCCTCTTTTCTTCTTCTTCTTTTCTTCTTCTTCTTTTCTTCTTCCTCTTTTCTTCTTCTCTTTTCTTCTTCTTCTTTTCTTCTTCTTCTTTTCTTCTTTCTTCTTTTCTTCTTCTTCCTCTTTTCTTCTTCTTCTTTTCTTCTTCTTCTTTTCTTCTTCTTCTTTTCTTCTTCTTCTTTTCTTCTTCTTCTTTTCTTCTCTCTTCTTTTCTTCTTCCTCTTTTCTTCTTCTTCTTTTCTTCTTCTTCTTTTCCTCTTCTTCTTTTCTTCTTCTTCTTCTTCTTCTTCTTCTTTTCTTCTTCTTCTTCTTCTTCTTCTTCTTCTTCTTCTTCCTCGTTTTCTTCTTTTCTTCCTCTTCTATGTTTACTTCTTCTTCTTTGTTTTTCTTCTTCTCTTTTCGTCTTCTTCGTTTTCTTCTTTTCTTCTGCGTTTTCTTCTTTTCTTCTCTCTTCTTTTCTTCTTCGTCGTCGCCATCATCGTTCAAGTATTGTGATTATACGAATTTGACTCTTTGTCCTGGTTCAAGATGGAGGGGTAAGGACAACATCATAACTCACGATAAGCTCGTCGCATGAACAGTACTCGTAGATATGCGTTTGTCTCCTGATTTTTCCCTGAAACCTGCGCCGTGGCTGACACACTCCGACTTCGGAAGGACATATCCAAGACAATCCAGACATCGCCTGCAATGAATGTTATTCTCTCTAGAAGTGTAGGCCAAAGTTGTTTTCTTTGATCCACTACTTTAGTGCTGAGGCAGGGGGTCAGTGGCCCTGACGTATGGTCAGACCCCCTGCACACGAAACGACTCTTTATCGCACTCACTGGCGCGAGCCACTTCAAAGGAAGCTACGACGCAATATTTTAACACCTTTCTATTACTTGTTAACGGGGAAGCTTACGCGCCTGCGACCTGCGGTCGCAATAGCAGGGCCGGCGCACCATCAGCTGGCCAAGACCTAGCAGTTCTACCTCCTCGTGGTCTCCCCTGGTAACAGTCTGCGTCAAAACAGACTGGCTAACAGAAGCTAGGATCAACGTGTTCCCTGTAGTAGTGGTGGCTGTTACTGGTTGAGGACCCAGTATTGCAGTACATCTGGGCTGGACTTTAATATAGTTTCCCAGCGTAGCCTGGGAAAGACGACCTCCAACCTCCAGTAAGAGCCGGGAATGTCAAGAAAGCCGTTACGACCCGCCACATCTTGTGAGTCAAAGGGCAAACAAGCTCGTATCAACTCGTGGTAATCTGTCAACATTACTTGTTAACAGACATCACAGAACACAGTTTTGATAAGGCGATTGGTATATTTTTTGATGAAACGACTGGTATATTTTTGATGTGGCGATTGGCATCTTTTTGATTTCTCAATTGTTATAATTTTAATGAAAAAAAAGATTTACAATTTAGGACTTGATGATAAATTAAAGTTTCATTCGTTGTCACCTTTATAACTTGCAGGATAAAAGAGTTCGCATATACAACGGAGTTCATGCATTTGAGATGAATCCATCTTCAGTGCTTTCGCAAGGGTGTGGCTGGCGTGCTTCATACAGATGAACATGCTGAGGAGGGGATATAAGTACTATAGAACTGTCCGTTTTTGCAATGACGATGTAACTAAACTAAACTAAACTAAACTGGGGATCAGATGCATTGTAGTGCTATGGTACTCCACAACACCCGCAGTATGTGTGTGGTAGTGTGTTAACTAACACTCGATAGCTGTCGACAGCCAGTTAAGTGTGTAGTCCAGCTGTGTTTTCCCACACACGTGCGTGTGTAACAGTGTGTCCCATTCTCTAACTATTTAAATGAAATATCGACATGTCCTGCCGGGAATACCACCTCCGTTTATTGGTCGCGACCTGCCACTGTATCCCGCTCAGGCTTGTGAGCACATTTGTGTTTGTAGCTAAAAATAGACGGCCTGCACAGCGTCAACGTGTCCCAGGTGTGCACGTGTGTTTGTGCAAGCGTGTGAACGTATTGTCTTCAAAAGTGTTATGGCTCCGGAAGTGTCGATTAAAGCTTGTAAAAGTAATCTCGCACTTTTCCGGAACGTCTTTGAAGCCATGTTTGTACACGTGACACTGATGTTGTTCGTATTATTGGTATGAATATGCGTAATCATAGATAAGACTTTCGTTACAGTATTTCTCCCATTTCTCGAGCTTGCTGGCGAGTGTGCGGGAAATTATATTCGTGGATAATAAAGGCCGCATACCCAGTGCAGTCGGCACAATGTGACAATTTAGTCCGCCGGGAAATTGGGGGACTATAATTCTGAAGAATAGAGTCCGCATATGCAAGTGCATTCGTCAGAAAGTGGTCGCAGTTTTTCTGGTCACAGTAAATGTTTGAGAGCAGCGGTGGATGAAGATGACGTAACTACCGGGTTCAATCTCACGATACGACGGTTTTCTTTTTATTTCTGACCAACATTGGCGTTCACCCAGCCCTTAAAATTAGGTACCGGCCATTTCTCTGCAACAGAGGAGGGGGTGGGCTTGCAACGGCCCACGAAGCCCATTAAAATGTGTCCTTGGCCATTAAAAATGTATGGGCACTACCGCCAAGCTCCACGTGCGCATTATGACGTCGGGAGGGCCATTTGCTTGCTTGGTAAATTCTGAGCTCCCTGTTTGTGTTTGTCAAGGAACTCATCTGACTTAACTCCCTGTTTGTGTTTATCAAGGAACTAATCTGACTTAACTCACTGTTTGTGTTTATCAAGGAACTAATCTGACTTAACTCACTGTTTGTGTTTATCAAGGAACTAATCTGACTTAACTCACTGTTTGTGTTTATCAAGGAACTAATCTGACTTAACTCCCTGTTTGTGTTTATCAAGGAACTAATCTGACTTAACTCCCTGTTTGTGTTTGTCAAGGAACTCATCTGACTTAACTCCCTGTTTGTGTTTATCAAGGAACTAATCTGACTTAACTCACTGTTTGTGTTTATCAAGGAACTAATCTGACTTAACTCACTGTTTGTGTTCATCAAGGAACTAATCTGACTTAACTCACTGTTTGTGTTTATCAAGGAACTAATCTGACTTAACTCCCTGTTTGTGTTTATCAAGGAACTAATCTGACTTAACTCACTGTTTGTGTTTATCAAGGAACTAATCTGACTTAACTCACTGTTTGTGTTTATCAAGGAACTAATCTGTCTTTAAAAAAAACTAAAAGTACCCCCGTCACGCCAAGTGGCGAATAGGGAATATGGTGTTAGTGCCCATAAATTTTACAGACCTTCGGCACATGATTTTTGGGGTAATGTGGTCGGTATTACGCCCGTGCCGCTTTACTTTCCCAGAAAAAAAATCCGGTACCCATTAAAAGCTGGGTGAACCGGAAGCCGTCGGTTGCGATCGAACCCTACTTCTAGTCCTTTATAGTCCAGTTCATTAACCACTGAGCTATCGCGGCTAAATCTGACTTAATTGTTTATGTTTGCCAAGGCACTCATCAGTCTTATCTCCTTGTTTGTGTTTTTTCTTGATTTGTTCTGACTTTTAACTTCGTTAACTTCTTCCAGCTATAGAGCGGACGCTGTTATTACAGACCATAATTCATCGACACAAGAACATGTTCTCCCTACTTGTTCCCCTGTTGGGAATTTCGTCTTTGTTGGACAGGTTGGATGATACTGGCATCGCTGGTCATAAAGGTGAAGGTTACTTTGTAACACGTGATTCACTGTTTCTAAACAGTAGCTACAGTTAATGCCATGAAAAATATACTAACATCAAAACAAATAACACCGGGGCTAAAACTAAGAATAGCAAAATGTTACATCTCAATGTTCCTGTATGGTGCAGAAGCATGGACATTAGGCAAGAAAACAGAAAAGAAAATTGAAGCCTTTGAAATGTGGGTTTATAGAAGAATATGTAGAATTGGATGGAAAGAAAAGAAAACAAACGATGAAGTTTTAAAACAACGAAAAGTAAAACGAGAACTACTAAACACAATTAGAACTCTCTCTCTCTCTCTCTCTCTCTCTCTCTCTCTCTCTGCGTTCAGGACTCAATCAGAGTAAGGATTCCAGACTCTCATATGAAGTCAGCTGTCAGGCTAAGTGTGTTGATCGCCCCCACAGACAGAACATCACAATTAGAGTCTGTCAGATCCACTCTGACTGAACCCCCGTTAATACGTTGCACTGTGTTCTGCGCCAGTGGCCCAGTGCATCCGATTTCAGCCAGCATTTTATTCGGGTTTGCTTTCCCTAGCGTTTGATTGTCCCCAATCTTCCTGCAAGGCAGCAGATTGTCTTTTCTGTAGCGGGATTCTGCCCTTAGATGGTCGCCCTCCCAGGTTTACGAGCACCATCTGCCCGAGTCACTAGAGGTGACTAACACAGACATGCACACACAAAGATGTGAGATGTGACTAACACAGACACGGACACACAAAGATGTGAGATGTGACTAACACAGACATACACACACAAAGATGTGAGATGTGACTAACACAGACATGCACACACAAAGATATGAGATGTGACTAATACAGACATGCACACAGCGATACGAGGCATGACTAACACTGGCACACATCAAGATATATGACACATGACTAACATAAACATGCACATAAAAATATGAGATATAACTGACATTGACATGCACACACAAAGATATGACACATGCCTAACATAGACATGCACACAAAGATAAGAGATATGACTAACATAGATATGCATACACAAAGATATGAGATGGGACTAACATAGCCATGCACACACAAGGATATGAGATGTGACAAACACAGACATGCACACACAAAGATATGTGATATGACTAACATAAACATGCACACAAAGATATGAGATATCACTAACCCAGGCATGCACACACAAAGATATGACATATGACTAACACTGGTACACACTAAGATATGAGATATGACTAAACACAGACACACATAAAGATATGAGACATGATTAACACGGACACACCGAGATATGAGATATGACTAACATGACACACACCAAGATATGAGCCATGGCCAGCACACACAAGCTAAGATATGAGCCATGGCTAGGACAGAAACACAGCAAGATATGAGCCATGGCTTCTTCACTAAAAAACACCAAAAAATGAACCATGTCTAGCACAGAAACACATTAAAGTGCCCATATGCTTGGGCTTGTTGTAGTCGGCAGACTCTTCTGAACGTAGGAATCACAGGTTTCGTTAAATAGTTGTCCGGAGATTTGAGAGTGCAGTCTGACCCATAGAACGTTCTCTTGCATGTACAGATTCCCGATCGACTGTTGACAGGTGTCGTTGAAACAGTTGTCCGGACATTTGAGAGTACATATGATGTCACAGCCATCAGAACACATCTGTTCGCACTGTAGCCCAAAATTACCATTGGGACAAGTGTCATTACAGGTATAGCCAAGATGTTTACATTGTAGGCATTTTCCAGATTTTTCCTCAAATAAAGGACAGACACACAGCTGTTCCCTTCTCATTACATGGCCAAAAAATGATGATTGTTTCTTCCTAATAAAATGTTGGTACTTTCAACATTCTTCTGTAAAACCACATTTCTACAGACTCAAGTGATTTTCTTGTCTGTTGTCCTATTGTCCATGATTCACATCCATATGTTAAGACTGGCTCTACATAACATTTAAGAACTCTTTTTCTTGTTTCGATTGTCAAAAATGTTTTTCATAGTATCCTCCTCATTTTCTGGAAAGCTGCTTTTGCCTGAGCCATTCTGCATCTCACTTCCTTTGTACATCTTCCATTTGAGGTTAACAAAGTGCCCAAATATTTAAATTCATTTATCTGTTTTAAAATTGTTCCACTTATCTTTATTTTGCACTGAGGTGATGTCTTTTTTGTTGTTGCTACCATTACTACTGTATTTTTACTATTAAGGCTGAGTCCTTTATATTTGCTTTTTTCCACTATAATGTCCAACATTTCTTGTAACTCATTTCTACTCTTAGCGATTAAGACTGTATCATGAGCAAACCTTAGATTATTTATTTTATGACCTCCAATGGCCGAAAAATATGGTCGACAACAAACATCATCTTCTTCGCAAGTGGTTTTGCTTCATGTCGCGGTACATCAGCTTCAGTAATATGACGGCCTGCAACGTTTTATCACTGAGTGCTTCACATTAACTTTCATGTAAACAAAACGTTACACAGCATTTGTCGTATGAAGTACTGAGAATTTCAGGCGGCATTTGGTATATCGAGTACTCACCACTTCACAAGACATTTGTTCATCAAGTACTTAGCACTTCACACGACCTCCATTGTATAAAATGCACAGTATTTCATACGTTATTAGTTGTATCAAGTACTCAGATAGATAGATAGAGAGAGAGAGAGAGAGAGAGAGAGAGAGAGAGAGATTGAGAATATTGAAAGAAAGAATTAAAGAAAGAAAGAACGATAGAGAAAAAAAAGAAAGAAAAAATATGAAGAAAGGTAAAGAATTAAATAAAGAAAGAAAGAAGAAAGGTAAACAAAGAAAGAAAGAAAGAATTTAAACTTAAATGCCGCTACGTAGCGACACATGTTAATGTTACTTAACAACTTGTCCAAAATGATATATATCAACAGAAAGAAGAAACACGTTCCATTGTTTAAAACATCTCTGATAAGTGTTGCGTGTCGCTACACTGACATTTGTTTCGTTGACAAATCGAACATTTTAAAGGTTATAAAAGGGCTATTTTTGTATTTTTGTATTTTTTTATTGGATCGTTGCAAGAAACACCCGCCATGACTCGTGCTAGAGTCCATATTTATGTCATGACCGACCGATGGAATGATGTGGTCAGCAGCACGTAAGACCGGTGAATTTTCCGGTAATTTTTTTAAAACTCTTTTTCAGATACCAAATCCATTATGATCCTAATAAATGTCACCATATTTGCGAAATGAACCCTAATTGACCTAGTCAGAAGATTGCGCACTAGCCTTATCTGATGCCACAATACTAACTTGAATCAATCGTTACGGAAACATTTTACATCAATTTTGCGTATCGTATCAAGCGTTCTGCTAAATAATAAATCTTCTCTTGGATAGATCTGATTCACCAATCCCCAAAGCAAACTATCCTTCTTTCGTCGTCCGCCCTTAAATGACGTTAAGTGGACGTAAATGCTGTGTGTTTTTTTGCAGTAAAAGTTTTGACATTCGCAAATTTTTGCACAATGTATCCGACTTCAACATTACGTTTTTGATTGCGTCATTACCGTCCCTTTCAATCTTTACCAACTTGGTCAGACTCGACAGGTTAGTTTGTTACTAGAGACCGCGCCAAGATGTGATGTAGGGTCTGCATGGTTCTGGTTCCCCGATTCTGGCTCAAACTATCAATTGTGGGATGCTGTCAGCTTCAGTTCTGTCGCCTGTCTATGCTACGGGCTTTTACTGCGTGCCATTGCTGTGTGCCTTCGCCACGAGTCTTTGCTGCATATCTTCGCTACGTGTCTTTGGTATGTGTCTATGCTACGTGTCTTTGGTATGTGTCTATGCTACGTGTCTTTGCTATGAGTCTTTGCTACATTTTTTTGCTGCATACTTTAGTCGAGTGTCTTCGCTACGTCTCTTTGCTGCGTGTCTTTGCTACGTGTCTTTGGCACGTGTCTATGCTACGTCTTTGGTATGTGTCTATGCTACGTGTCTTTGCTATGAGTCTTTGCTACATTTTTTTGCTGCATACATTAGTCGAGTGTCTTCGCTACGTCTCTTTGCTGCGTGTCTTTGCTACGTGTCTTTGGCACGTGTCTATGCTACGTGTCTTTGGTATGTGTCTATGCTACGTGTCTTTGCTATGAGTCTTTGCTACATTTTTTTGCTGCATGCCTTAGCCACGTGTCATCACTGCCTGTGCTTGCTACATATATTTGATATTTGTCTTTGCTGTGCGTCTTCCCTGCCTGTCTTTGCTACATGTCTTTGATACTTGTCGTTGCTGTGTGTCTTCGTTACGTTCGTTACTCTCGCTTCACTATAAAATCATATCATCATCATTATGTACCCTTCAAGGTTGAGGTAGGCGATCATGTCTTTCTATAAATCTCTGTCCTCAGGTGCATCGTATCAGTTCTCTTATTGACTGTTTTCATGCCACAAAACCAAGGTATGTAGTATCTTCTCTATTTGCTATCCACGATATCTCTTTCCGTGTATTTTCCCAGTTGTAACCATGTACTCTAAGTTTCCTCTTCTCATGGTGTGTTCGAAAAATCACAATTTTAATCAATATTATGCAACGTTTAACCTGGTCTAGCTTCTGTGCTACCAAGTATCCCTGTAACGTAGCTTTTCAAAATGATACAAATATCACTGTACGATCTAAACAAGTGTCACAAATGATAGATCCACCATCTATCATCATTATTCATCATCATTATCATTAATGATTCATCTATTTAAATCTCAACGCGGAACAAAGGGAAACAACTGTTATTGGGCATTTTCTATTTTTGACCAACATTTTTACTTCCGGCCTTGAACTGGCACATATTTAACTTCCGCATTAATCTTCAAAGAACTCCACAAACACTCAATTATCTACCAATAACTAAACAATAACACAATTATCTTCAAATAACTCTACAATAACACAACACAAGCCTCTATTCTCTTACTCATCTCCCTGGCTATTTTCTCGCAAACTCCTTTCAAGCTATCACTTGCTCCGTCTACTTGTCTGCTGACTTATCTGTATCCTGTCTCCGCTCTATTTATCCTGCCAGTCTGCAATATCTAGCTCAGCATAAATAAACAAGTCACATTCTCTTTTTTAAATTATGTTTAACATTGAGCCATGTTTAGCCTCAGGAAATGTCCATTCTTCAATTTTGCTGAAATTTAATTTTGTTGAAGAGTGGTTATCACATCCTGTGTAGAGGACACAAAGAATTTCCTCAATGAAAGATATATACCAAAACATGTACTTTATGGACAACTACCAGATGACAAAACTAGTGCGCTCAAAACTCTGATTTGTAGACGAAAATGGGACATGAAGACTCTGAACATAAACCCTGCAGCCTGGGAAGAAATAGCTGCAGACCGCAATCTTTGGAAACACACTCTAAAGCTACAACTCAAACGAAAAGCAGACAGATTCTTAGAAAAAGAGAATAGACGGTGAAAGAAAAGAAAATACAATTTCCTAGAGGCGCTCCAAAATCCATAGTCAAAAATGGCTGATAGAGGGGGCTTCTAAAGTCAACTATGACTGATGGAGGAGGCTACTAATGTTCACTATGACTGATGAAGGAGGCTATTAAAGTCAACTATGACTGTCGGAGGAGGCTGCTAAAGTCAACTGTGATTGATGGAGTAGGCTTGTAAAGTCAACTGTGACTGTTGGAGGAGGCTTCTAAAGTCAACTGTGACTGTCGGAGGAGGCTGCTAAAGTTAATTATGACTGTCGGATGAGGCTACTAAAGTCAACTATGACTGTCGGAGGAGGCTATTAAAGTCAACTATGACTGTCGGAGGAGACGGCTAAAGTTAATTATGACTGTCGGAGGAGGCTACTAAAGTCAACTATGACTGTCGGAGGAGGCTACTAAAGTCAACTATGACTGTCGGAGGAGGCTACTAAAGTCAACTATGACTGTCGGAGGAGACGGCTAAAGTTAATTATGACTGTCGGAGGAGGCTACTAAAGTCAAATATGACTATCGGAGGAGGCTGCTAAAGTCAACTATGACTGTCGGAGGAGGCTGCTAAAGTCAACTATGACTGTCGGAGGAGGCTACTAAAGTCAAATATGACTATCGGAGGAGGCTGCTAAAGTTAATTATGACTGTCGGATGAGGCTGCTAAAGTCAACTATGACTGTCGGATGAGGCTGCTAAAGTCAACTATAACTGTCGGAGGAGGCTGCTAAAGTTAATTATAACTGTCGGATGAGGCTGCTAAAGTCAACTATGACTGTCAGAGGAGGCTGCTAAAGTCAACTATAACTGTCGGGGGAGGCTTCTAAAGTCAACTATGACTGCTGGAGGAGGCTGCTAAAGTCAACTATGACTGTCGGAGGAGGCTGCTAAAGTCAACTATGACTGATGGAGGCTGCTAGAGTCAACTATGACTGATGGAGGAGGCTTCTAAAGTCAACCATGACTGTCGGTGGAGGCTACTAAAGTCAACTATGACTGTCGGAGAAGGCTTCTGAAGTCAACTATGACTGCTGGAGGAGTCTCCTAAAGTCAACTATGACTGATGGAGGCTGCTAAAGTCAACTATGACTGATGGAGGCTGCTAAAGTCAACTATGACTGACGGAGGCTACTACACAAAGGATGCCTGATTGACGGCTTATGAGTTCACCCAGCTTTAAATGAGTACCTGATTTTTTTTCTGTGAAGGTAAAGTGGCACTGGCGTAATACCGACCACATTACTCCAAAAATCATGTGCCGAAAGTCTATAAAAATGATGGTCACTAACAACATATTCCCTATACGTCATTTGACGTGACGGGGCTCTTTACTTTTGGTGATCGCAGCCTTATGCTTTAGTCATGAGAACACCTGCGCGAAAGACATTGCCTACGAAGCTAAATTGTCAGTTAGCTGAGTGGCAGTGTTCCCTCGCGTTTGACTTTTCGTGGCAAGGCGCAGTGCCACTGAGTATGGGTTCGGTCCTGCTTTGGTCAATATTTTGTTTTGTTGTTGATTATTTCTCAATTTTTTCAAAGTGCTGTAAACATACCTCTGATATGATTCGCTCTTTATTTTTACTTAGGGAGAGAAGATGAAGTTTGTATCTCCCTCGACACACAAACAGGAAGAATCCTTGGTAGTTAAAGCTAATACTTTCTACGAAATATCATCATCGTCATCAAGTACCGGGCCTGCTGGCGTAGGTGATCATGTCTCTCCACAACTTTCGATCTCGGCAGTTATTTATCATTTCTGTTGTTGACCTTCTGCCAAGCCATTCTCTTAAGCTGTCTGGTATTTTTTCTCTTTGCTTCCCTCTATCTCTTCGTCCCTCAATTTTTCCAGTTGTTACAATATACTCCAGTTGTTCTCTTCTCATTACATGGCCAAAAAATAATGATTGTTTCTTCCTAATATTGGAAATTAGCTGCTTTTTTCTTCGGCCTCTTTCATGACATCTTCATTACTCTTCTTAACTGTCCATGGTATTCTCAATATTCTTCTGTAAAACCAGATTTCTACAGACTCCAGTGATTTTCTTGTCTGTTGTGCTAATGTCCACGATTCACATCCATATGTTAAGACTGGCTCTACATAACATTTAAGAACTCTTTTTCTTGTTTCTATTGTCAAAAATGAAGTGCATAGTATATTCCTCATTTTTTTGAAAGCTGCTTTTGCCTGAGCCATTCTGCATCTCACCTCTTCTGTACATCTTCCGTCTGAGGTTAATAAAGTCCCCAAATATTTAAATTCATTTACCTATTTTAATATTGTTCCACTGGTCTTTATTTTGCACTGTGAAATATATTTAACTGTAAATTTTCAACAATCAATGTGTGTGTCTATGGTTGTTATAATTTGAGAACCGCTGGCTGTAGGCTGTTTTCTTCCCCGTCTCCAATAGATACAGAAAGTTAGAGAAATGTTTGTTGTTCCTGTATCATCTAAATGGCACGAAGAGAGGCTAAGGTGGGGATCTGTTTATGTTGTTCTATGAGCAAACTATGAGGTATCTTTCCTCGTATCTGGAACATTCTCCGTCCAGAAGGAAGGGCGAACACATCAGCATTTTGGTGCCGGGACACAGGGCAAGGGAAGTAATTACTAAAAGATAAGAGTGGAGTAAGGGGGTGCAATTATATTTCCGGGTTACATAAGTATGTGATATGACCGACGAGGGATGGTTGAGTTATGTTCTTTGCTAGCGGGACATGTGAGTTTTGTTTCTTGCTAGCGGTACATGTGAGTTTTGTTTCTTGCTAGCGGGACATGTGAGTTTTGTTTCTTGCTAGCGAGACATGTGAGTTTTGTTTCTTGATAGCGGGACATGTGAGTTTTGTTTCTTGATAGCGGGACATGTGAGTTTTGTTTCTTGATAGCGGGACATGTGAGTTTTGTTTCTTGATAGCGGGACATGTGAGTTGTGTTTCTTGATAGCGGGACATGTGAGTTTTGTTTCTTGATAGCGGGACATGTGAGTTTTGTTTCTTGATAGCGGGACATGTGAGTTTTGTTTCTTGCTAGCGAGACATGTGAGTTTTGTTTCTTGATATCGGGATATGTGAGTTTTGTTCCTTGCTAGCGGGACATGTGAGTTTTGTTCCTTGCTAGCGGGACATTTGAGTTCTGTTCCTTGCTAGCGGGACATGTGAGTTTTGTTTCTTGCTTGCGAGACATGTGAGTTTTGTTTCTTGCTAGCGGGACATGTGAGTTTTGTTTCTTGCTATCGGGACATTTCAGTTCTGTTCCTTGCTAGCGGGACATTTGAGTTATGCTCCTTGCTAGCGGGACATTTGAATTCTGTTCCATGCTTGCGGGACATGTGAGTTTTGTTTTTTGGTAGCGGGACATGTGAGTTCTGTTCTTTGCTATCGGGACATGGACATCTGAGTTATGTTTCCTTGCTATTGGGATATTTGAGTTCTGTTCCTTGCTAGCGGGACATTTGATTTCTGTTCCTTACTAGCGGGACATTTGAGTACTGTTCCTTGCTAGCAGGACATTTGAGTTCTGTTCCTTGCTAGCGAGACATGTGAGTTTTGTTTCTTGCTAGCGAGACATGTGAGTTTTGTTTCTTGCTAGCGAGACATGTGAGTTTTGTTTCTTGCTAGCAAGACATGTGAGTTTTGTTTCTTGCTAGTGAGACATGAGGAAGCCGCGATAGCTCAGTGGTTTGTGAACTGGACTACAAAGGACAAGAGGTAGGGTTCGATCCCAACCGACGGCTTCCGGATTCACCCAGCCTTAAATGGGTACCGGATTTTTTTCTGGGAAAGTAAAGCGGCACGAGCGTAATACCGACCACATTACCCCAAAAATCATGTGCCGAAGGTCTGTCAAATTTATGGTCATTAACACCATGTTCCCTATACGCCACTTGGCGTGACGGGGGCTCTTTACTTTTTTTTTTTAGCGAGTCATGCGAGTTTTTTTTCTTGCCTGCTAGACATGTGAGTTTTGTTTCTTGATAGCGAGACATGTGAGTTTTGTTTCTTGCTAGCGAGACATTTGAGTTTTTTTTCATGCTAGCGAGACATGTGAGTTGTTCAAAGAAGGCGTAATGAAAGCCGCATGAATTGTGGCTGTTACTCTACAGGGAGCAGGCCTAGCAACCATTTCAGGCCTTCAAGGTAAAAGTTGTAACTTTACTGCGCTTTACATCACTTTGAGTGCTGTTCATGACCGTTGTTGGAATTGCTTGACGCACGTTATTTACATGTTATAACTCATTAATGTGAACTGCTCCGTCAAGTCAGCCGCAGTTTTATCTCTTTAGGGAATTTGCACCGTGTTTCGTTCGTTGTAGGTTGCATTAACTAGAGTAATCAGGAATCTAAGAGCGCTGCCATTGTTGTATGTGATACGTCATCATTATGGCTCATCGTATATCCCAAGACCGACCATACGCTAATCTTACGGTCTGTTGTTTGATATGCGACGGGGATAATCTGACGACTAACTGTGTTTTGTATGTTCGGATTTGGAGTCAAAAACGATGTCCTAACATCATCAAGCGCTTTACATTTTAAAAATATGACGATCATCATTTTCAGGAGGACGTTAACTTCATATCAATATGGTAGATAGGCGGCAGGAACCATTGAAAGCTATGCATGACAGTGTTCCTTGTTGCAGTTTCTTCATATTCCAAGTCCGGCTTGTTGCAAGAGCTACTGAGTTAGGTGCTCTGTGCACACCGTGAGCTGTGTTTCATCCGCTTTGATCACGTTCCGATATTCTAAATGTTTACGATGAATGATGATATCATATGACAAGGAACAGTTGGCTGTGTTCACTTTCTGTGCGGTTTTGCCGTATGTCTTTTGGCGTGTGCTGAGACTGCTATGATGGGGACTACATATACCTTTCTTTGTTTGGGAGATGAGATAGTAATTCGGTTGATTCCACTGACACGGACGGTTGAGCAATTATGGATTTTAATTCGTTTGCGGTGATACCGGGGCCTTCCATATCCAAAGAACCAAAGGACATATGAGTTCTGTTCCTTACTAGCTGGACATATGAGTCAGTGGCGTATTCTCTATGATACAGCAGCTACCGCCGGTAGCCTGAACATATTAACGAAATACAAAAGAAAATGATAATTTTTTTAAAAATAATTATATTACAAATTTTCGAATATTCTGTCACACATTTCATAAGCCAATATGATTTATTTGCTTTGATTTGTATTTATTAAAGCAAGGTTTTCCTCTGGCCACTATAACGTTTGTGAATGTTATAACTATTCTACATTGAAACCTCTAGGAGCTAGCGGTACGTTTTTCCTCTATCCGAATCCAGTTTAACGACCTTGACATTAAAAAATTCCCCTCAAAATAATGTACCGGTTGTTACCTCTACACTTATGCGGTTTCATGGGTTATTTTTAGCTCTAGCCAATCAGAATCATCACAAAGTAAAAGTGAAACTGTCTGATTACTGGAACTTCCTCAGCTATTTTTAACTACGTTATGCGCATCAGCATCTGTAGAAAGTACTATTTTGCTCTCAAGAGAATCAAATCTTATTGTCGCTCAACTCAGACACAAGAACGCTTATCTGGTTTGGCAATAATGTCCATTGAGAAATCATTCCCTCAGAAACTTAGAAACCAACCCAACAGTACTTTCAATGACAAAGTCATCAAGACATTTTAGTCCCAAACAAGACGGATAGAGTTTACATATAAATAAGTAAGTAATTTAAAATGTAGTGATGTCATTAGCAAATATTACTTCATGTTAGCCTACTGAATATAATGTATGCGTTTATTTATTATGTCAGCGGTAGCCCAGACCCCAAAACCAGTTTACGCCACTGATATTGTTGTTGTTGTTGTTGCGTTCGCCAGCTTTCAACTCTGACGAAGTCCCTAGAGACTAGGCTAATTTTGCGTATTAATCCATTTTTCCCTGGCAGAATTGTGCACAGGAGTTCCTCACCGCAAAGGCAGATAACTCCGACTTCGGCGATCACGGTGTGATCCTGGTTGTGTGGTCCTGGTGGTTTGATCCTGATAGGGTATTCCTGGTGGTTTGATCTTAGCTATGTGATCACGCTGTGATCTTGGTGGTGTGATCCTGGTGGTTTGATCCTGGTGGGGTATTCCTGGTGGTTTGATCTTAGTTATGTGATCACGGTGTGATCCTGGTAGTGTGATCCTGGTGGTGTGATCCTGATGGGTACACAGACTTAGAATACTGAGTCTTTACCCCAGGCATCTCTTGGAGTGTTAGCTTATTGTCCCCTATGGTGTGAAACTCTGATAGCAGGATAACGTCTTGCATGATTGTTTCTGTGAGAGGAGATCCTTTAGTTGAAGTATAGCACTTGACAATAGAAGGTTAAACATAAAGGACCACACGCAAAGTCGAGATAAGTTTGTGAAAAGCATGTGAGGTTGAAATATGACAACGAACATTCTACAATATCAACTGAACGTGACTTTGTACCTCTTCGACTGCCTGGAGTGTCGTTTTGTTGACTTTAACAACAATGAGCAATAAACAAAAATAATAATTTGTAAACAACAAACTTCTTCTTTTCTCTTTTCACTGATACCTAAAAGGTGTCGTGGTTTATATCATTTGTCGTTCTTGAGCTGCTCGAACTGTCTGAATTAGTGATTGTCCTTTGTTGTTACATGTCTCTGTCACTGCATCTATCCATCTTCCTCTTTTCTCTTTTCACTGATACCTAAAAGGTATCGTGGTTTATATCATTTGTCGTTCTTGAGCTGCTCGAACTGTCTGAATTAGTGACTTTCCTTTGTTGTTACATGTCTCTGTCACTGCATCTATCTATCTTTTTCCGGGTCTTCCTCTTGGTATTTTTCTATGCATCTCAAGAAGAACGCCCTTGATGGTGATTGGTGAGCATTCATTCTGACCAGGTGGCCAAACCATTTAAGTTGTTGTTCTATATATTCTTGGCAGAGTTTCGTTCCTACCATTTTTCTTATCGTTTCATTTGGTATTCTATCTCTTCTTGTGTTGTTTGCTACTTTTCTCAAGCGTCGCATCTCACAATGTATTGATTTTTCTTAATTCTGATTTAGAAAGGGTCCATGTTTGACTTTCATAGCACAAAGTTGGAATAAAAATACTATTTATCATTTGTTGTTTAGCTGCCATAGGAATGTTTGGATGCAGTCCAATAATGGTGAAAGCTGGTATGTGACAGCATTTGCTTTTTGTATTCTTATGTCAATTTCTCTGTCTAGTTTTCCATCTTCTGTGAACATTGTGCCCAAATACTTGAATTTCTCTACTTGTTTTATTTCTTTATCTTTGATCTTAATGTTTAATGGGTGTTTTAATTTGCTTACTCTTATAACCTCTGTTTTTGCTGTGTTCATTTTCATACTGTAGTTTGTGCAGCTTTTATCTAGAGATGTTAAATGCTGTTGTAGCAGGTTTTCATCCTCATATATTAGACATTGGTCATCTGTGAAGAGTAGCTCGTTGATGTTGGGGGCTTCTACCTCTAAATTATTATTTAATTTCTCCTTATTGTTGGTTGTTTCCATATTTATTTTGTCCATATATATGATGAAGAGGAGTGGCGAGAGGACGCATCCTTGTCTTACACCTGTTGTAACCTGAAACCATTCTGACAGACCTTCCGATACAACAAACAAAAAGTAATAATATCGATTTCTCGTTTTTTTCGTGATCACCATGGTCTGTCAACAAAGTTGTCAGTTTGTTGAATGTTGTTCTTTCTTTCTGTTTATTTCTTGTGTCAACAAACCACGGAAATAGTATGACTGGAATATTAGAAACACTAGGAGACATAAAACAGAAGCAGAGGGTAATAGAAGAGCAAGACTGCAAATCATATCTCCCCTCGACACTTACATAAGAAAAGAAATCAGAAGAAGTTAGCAAACAATTAAAGAGAAACAACATATTTTGTATCTCCTACATTTGAATCATACCTGTTTGTTGATGATATTTTAGTAGTCTGGAGGCCGCGGTAGCAGAGTTGGAAAAACCACCCGACCGGACTACCGCCGTTCGGACAACCCGTGTTCGATTCCCGCTGGGAGAAGTGTGAATTGTACTCATGTTTGGAAAAAATACCCACACGGTCGACCCAGCCATTGACATAAATAGATACCAGGGTATTAACTTGGGAAGGTGAGGAATGTCGCCTCGCATCGTGATTTTCGATGCTTGAAGCGAAACTATCCAGAAGTCTCAGAACATTTATGGATAGGCGGCCGAGCACATATGGGTGGAAACTCGCGCGCTAAGACGCCGGTTCAAGTCTCGTACTTTACCTTTACTTTATTTTAGTGGTCTTTGATAATTTTCTCAGCAACACAATTCTGCTACAGTACTTTAACAGTGATCATAAGAAACGCTTATCGTCAAATTATTTAGAACATTTATGGTTAAATTAGAGTTATTTTACGTCAGAAAGGGTTAAATTTGTCAAATTTGGAATTTTTTTCTCACACATTTTTTTTCTCCTCATTTTTTTTGGACTAAAATATCAACAGTATAAAAATGAACTATTGTAGAATGTTCAAATTTTTGTCTAGTGTTCAAATTCTGAACCACTCCAAAAAAATATTAATTTCAAGTATGAGTGGGATGTACAGGACATCTTTATTTATAAACGTAGCAACTAAAATACTACTTTTCAATCAAATCAAGCAACTGTGCAAAGGACGTTAATTGGGTTTAGAAGCGTTGAGCTGAAGTTTACATTAAGCTGTGGTATCTGCGCCTTTCGGCCCAGCATATCCGACTTCAGCACTGCATTTTTGGTTAAGAGGGTTGCCGTTACTTTTTATTCCCTGTTCTCTTGGATTGATTGGTTAGTCTGTTACCACAGACACTACGAGGAGGTGCAGCATTGGCACCTTTAAGGCCTACTGCTGGTACTAGCAGTCAGCTATGAGTCGCTGACGGTTTGTGACTAACGCGCTTGCCACGAATTTGTAGTTTTCTTACAGTTTTATGTTTGGTCTAGACACGTTTGGAAGCTGGCCTTTCTTATTGGACTATTCTAGCTGCAGACACAGACATTTCTTGTTGGACTATTCTAGCTGCAGACACGGACATTTCTTGTTGGACTATTCTAGCTGCAGACACAGACATTTCTTGTTGGACTATTCTAGCTGCAGACACAGACATTTCTTGTTGGACTATTCTAGCTGCAGACACAGACAATTATAGTTGCACTATTCTAGCTGCAGACACATGCATTTCTTGTTGGACTATTCTAGCTGTAGTCACAGACATTTCTTGTTGGACTATTCTAGCTGCAGACACAGACATTTCTTGTTGGACTATTCTAGCTGCAGACACAGACATTTCTTGTTGGACTATTCTAGCTGCAGACACAGACATTTCTTGTTGGACTATTCTAGCTGCAGACACAGACATTTCTTGTTGGACTATTCTAGCTGCAGACACAGACAATTATAGTTGCACTATTCTAGCTGCAGACACATGCATTTCTTGTTGGACTATTCTAGCTGTAGTCACAGACATTTCTTGTTGGACTATTCTAGCTGTAGACACAGACATTTCTTGTTGGACTATTCTAGCTGTAGTCACAAACATTTCTTGTTGGACTATTCTAGCTGTAGACACAGACATTTCTTGTTGGACTATTCTAGCTGTAGACACAGCCATTTCTTGTTGGACTATTTTAGCTGTAGACACAGACATTTCTTGTTGGACTATTCTAGCTGTAGTCACATACATTTTTTGTTGGACCTTAATAGATGCAGATACAGACATTTCTTGTTGGAATTTTTCTAGCTGCTGACACATACAATTCTCATTGGACTTTTTTAGCTGCAGACACATACAATTCTCATTGGACTATTCTAGCTGCAGAGACAGACATTTCTCATTGGGCTATTCTAGATTCAGACACAGGCATTTCTCATTGGACTATTCTAACTGCAGACACATACAATTCTCATTGGACTATTCTAGCTGCAGACATAGTCAATTCTCATTAGACTATACTAGCTGCAGACACATACAATTCTTGTTGGAATATTCTAGCTCCAGACACAGACATTTCTTGTTGGACTATTCTAGCTGCAGACACAGACACTTCTCATTGGACTATTCTAGCTGCAGACACAGACAATTCTCATTGGACTATTCTAGCTGCAGACACAGACAATTCTCATTGGACTATTCTAGCTGCAGACACGGACATTTCTCATTGGACTATTCTAGCTGTAGGCACAGACATTTCTTATTACAATATTCTAGCTGCTGACACATACAATTCTCATTGGACTTTTTTAGCTGCAGACACATACAATTCTCACTGGACTATTCTAGCTGCAGAGACAGACATTTCTCATTGGGCTATTCTAGATTCTGACACAGACATTTCTCATTGGACTAATCCAGTTGCAGACACATATATTTCTCATTGGACTATTCTAGCTGCAGACATAGTCAATTCTCATTAGACTATACTAGCTGCAGACACAGACAATTCTCATTGGACTATTCTAGCTGCAGACACAGACAATTCTCATTGGTCTATTCTAGCTGCAGACATAGACAATTCTCATTGGTCTATTCTAGCTGCAGACAAAGACATTTCTCATTGGTCCATTCTAGCTTCAGACACAGATATTTCTCATTGGACTATTCTAGCTGCAGACACAGACAATTCTCATTGGTCTTTTCTAGCTGCAGACACAGACAATTCTCATTGGACTATTCTAGCTGCAGACACATACAATTCTTGTTGGACTATTCTAGCTGCAGACACATACATTTCTCATTGGATTATTCTAGCTGCAGACACAGACATTTCTCATTGGATTATTCTAGCTGCAGACACAGACACTTCTCATTGGATTATTCTAGCTGCAGACACATACATTTCTTGTTGAACTATTCTAGCTGCAGACACATACAATTCTCATTGGTCTATTCTAGCTGCAGACACATACAATTCTCATTGGTCTATTCCAGCTGCAGGTACAGACATTTTCTCTTTGGACTATTCTAGCTGCAGATACATAAAATTCTCATTGGACTATTCTAGCTGCAGACACAGACATTTCTCATTGGACTATTCTAGATGCAGACACAGACATTTCTCATTGGACTATTCTAGCTGCAGACACATACAATTCTCATTGGATTATTCTAGCTGCAGACACATACAATTCTCTTTGGACTATTCTAGCTGCAGACACAGACATTTCTCATTGGACAATACTAACTGCAGACACATACAGTTCTTACTGGACTACTCTAGCTGCAGACACAGACATTTCTCATTGGACACTACTAACTGCAGACACATACAATTCTCATTGGACTACTCTAGCTGCAGACACATACATTTCTCATTGGACAATACTAGCTGCAGACACAGACAATTCTCATTGGACTATTCTCTCTGCAGACACAGTCACTTCTTGTTGAACTTTCTAGCTGCACAGACACGTCTCATTGAACTATTCTAGATGCAGACACAGACAATTCTCATTGGACTATTCTGGCTGCAGATACAGACAATTCTCATTGGACTATTCTAGCTGCAGACACAGACATTTCCATTGGACTTTTCTATCTACAGACACAGACAATTCTTGTTGGACTATTCTAGCTGTAGACACATACAATTCTCATTTGACTATTCTAGCTGCAGACACAGACATTTCTTGTTGGACTATTCTAGCTGCAGACACAGACAATTCTCTTTGGAGTATTCTAGCTGCAGACACAGACATTTCTTGTTGGACTATCCTAGCTGCAGATACAGACACTTCTCATTGGACTATTCTAGCTGCAGATACAGACACTTCTCATTGGACTATTCTAGCTGCAGATACAGACACTTCTCATTGGACTATTCTAGCTGCAGACACAGACATTTCTTGTTGGACTATTCTAGCTGCAGACACATCCAATTCTTATTGGACTATTCTAGCTGTCGACACATACATTTCTTGTTGGACTATTCTAGCTACAGACACAGACAAAACTCATTGGAATATTCTAGCTGCAGACACATACATTTCTTTTCCACATTGAGCGTGGTATCCTGGCTCGATGTCTTCAGCATCCTGTCAGGCCGCAGGAAGACTCTGGCCCAAACACGAGAGCTTTGATTAGCTCAAACGACTCCCACGGGCAGGTCTCGACAGGGATCTATTTATGTTCACGAGGCAATTGTACTCATTTGATGGAGATCTATTCTGGAATCATTCATCATCTCTGCATCGAAGATTGGCTACCACGGCGCGCCATTCAACTCTGTCTCTTGCTTTGATGGTGCAGATTGCCATAGGTTGACTTGTCCATCTTTTGATGTTACTCGTCCATGTTAGTCTTGGTCTGCCTCTGCCTCTTTTACCTTGTATTTTCCCTTCCAATATTACTTTTATTAGATTGTTGTGTCTTTTAACATGCCCTAAACATTTCATTTGTCTTTTCTGAATTGTAGTTAGTAGTTCTCTTTTCATATTTAGTTGTTTTAAAACTTCATCGTTTGTTTTCTTTTCTTTCTATTCTTCTATAAATCCACATTTCAAATGCTTCAATTTTCTGTTCTGTTTTCATGTCTAATGTCAATGTTTCTGCAGCATACGGGAATATTGAGAGGATGTAACATTTTGCTATTCTTAGTTTCAGCTCCGGTTTTATTTGTTTTGTTGTTAGTATATTTTTCATGACATTAAAATTACTTTTTGCCATACCTATTCTTTTGTATATTTCAATTGTACATTTTCTATCACTGGTTATAGTATGTCCAAGTTAGTTGTAACTTTGAACTGTCTCTAGATGTATTCCTTCAACTTTGATATTTATTTGTAGGTTTTGAGAATTTTCTTTGTTTATGATCACCATATTCTGCAAAATATTCATATTTGTTTACCTGGCCTATATGTAGTGGGTTGTTACCCCCTATAGACAAAGATGTGACGGATGACATCATTGAATCGTGGCCGCTAGAGGGCCCCGTGTACAGGTGAGGTAGACTGGGTTACATACTTGCGTGTTATTTAGGTTAGAGTTATAAGCATTCATTTCTTCATTGCATATTTTTAAAATATATTAAAACATGGATGGTAGGTAGTGGAGATCCGCTGTTTTCACTCCCCTTACTCATGCACTCCCCAACTCCTCCACCCCATATGACCCCTCCCACCGTACCCCCCACCAACTCCACCACTCTGCTATGTATTGACCTGGTAATGAACTTGATGAAGCTGCATCGATCGTCAACACACTTTGTGGTTCTGCTTGTGACAGCTGCATATTCAGTCACGTGTCGCGGCTGTCCACCATTTTATGATGTCTGGCGGGTATGTCACGTGTCCAGCTTGTCCACTATTTTCTTTTTTTTTTCTGACGTTTTTCGTATCGTGGCTATAACTACCACTTTCACAAAATGTATCCTGACTACCACTTTCATACAGATTATCTTGACTACCACTTTCACACATTTTATCCTGACTACCACTTTCATACAATTTATCCTGACTACCACTTTCATACAATTTATCCTGACTACCACTTTCATACATTTTATCCTGACTACCACTTTCATACAATTTATCCTGACTACCACTTCACACAATTTATCCTGACTACCACTTTCACACAGATTATCTTGACTACCACTTTCACACAGATCATCTTGACTACCACTTTCACACAGATTATCTTGACTACCACTTTCACACAATTTATCATGACTACCACTTTCACACAATTTATCTTGACTATCACTTTCACACAATTTATCATGACTACCACTTTCACAGAGATTATCTTGACTACCACTTTCACACAGATCATCTTGACTACCACTTTCACACAATTTATCTTGACTATCACTTTCACACAATTTATCTTGACTACCACTTTCACACAATTTATCATGACTACCACTTTCACACAATTTATCTTGACTATCACTTTCACACAATTTATCTTGACTACCACTTTCACACAATTTATCTTGACTACCACTTTCACACAATTTATCTTGACTACCACTTTCACAGAGATTATGTTGACTACCAATTTCTCACAGATTATCTCGTATTTTCCAGATTAGTGTTAGAAGTCTCCAATTAACAAAGTAGAACACTACTCGTTCCATTGTTATTCCTTTGTGATCGGTCTCAGATGCAATTTTACGATCATTTATCTTTGGGCGAAATGTTTCATGGATTTCAGGTGAATGTTTTAAAATGTTAAGAAAACGTGGATTTATTTAGTGGCAAAAAAAGCCGCATTCGTCCCGGACGAAAAAATATGTACCTGACATCCAAAATTTGTTACTGTAAATAATACCAAGTTTGAAAATAAATTCGATTGTGTGTGTATGTGTGATATATATATATATATGTGTGTGTGTGTGTGTGTATGTGTGTATGTGCGCGTGTTTATGTGTATGTATGTGTGTTTTAACTTGACATTGCTAATGTATGCCTGTCAACATCCCTCGTGATAACTACTCTATGTTAATCTTTTATCCACTAATATAATAACTTGTAATGCCCAAACAGGCAAAAACAGCATTTCAGAAAATGAAGAACCTCTCGTGGAATGACTAGGTCAATAGAAGTGAGATAAGACAGTTCGTCCGTGCTAGATAGAGCCAATTCTAACATATGGAAGCGAATCATGGACAGTAAACAAAACGAAAGGACGGATTAGAGACCACAAAGATGGGATTTCTCAGAAGAATGTTGAAAATTCCCTAGACTGTTAAAAGACCAACGAGGAAATTCTCAAAGAGGCCAACACAAAAAGGGAGTTCCTAAAAAAACATCAGAAAGAGGTAACGTTTTTGTGTGTGTGGCAAATCATGAGAAGATGAAATATGGAGTACTTGATTACAATTGGCAAAATTGAGGGATGGGGGAGGGAAGAGGGATGAGGGACAAGAAAGAGAGAAGATACTAGATAGCTTGGAGTTGTAGCAAGGAAAACAATCAACATTAGAACTGATACGATGCTCTCCTTCTTCTCTCTTTCCTCATTTACCTTTCAGCGTCGAGGAGAGATACAATTTGTGGTCTTTTGCTCTTCTGTTCGCATTTGCTTTTCTGTTCGTTTCTGCTTCTGTTTTCTAGTTTTCTAATATTCCGTCAATCCATCTTTTTCGTGGTCGGCACCTGGGTCTGGTGTTCGCGCAACGTTTATTGGGGCTTCATTGTGTTTTGTTTTGATCTTTATGCCTTGTCACGTGGCCAAACCATTTTATCCGTTGTTTCTTTATATATTCCATGGCGGAGATTATTCCTAGCTTTTTTTCTCAGTTCTTCGTTTCTGATCTTATCTCTCAAGCTGTTTCCTGACACTCGTCTGGCACATCTTATCTCTCAAGCTGTTTCCTGACACTCGTTTGGCACATCTTATCTCTCAAGCTGTTTCCTGACACTCGTCTGGCACATCTTATCTCTCAAGCTGTTTCCTGACACTCGTCTGGCACATTTTATCTCAGTAGAGGTTGTTTTTCTTATTGTTCTCTAGGGTCCAGTTCTGGCGTTGGTAGCATAACGTTGGGATGAAGATCGTATTGTATAGTGTCCCTTTTGTGTCTAGAGTTATTTCCCTGTTGGATAATAGTGGTGATGGCTGTCCAATGATTGGACAAGCTTTGTTATATCCTGAGACTATTTCTGCTGTTTGTGAATTGTCCTTTGTCACTAGACTTCCTGGGTATTTAATTTACTCTACTTGTTTTAGTTCTTGAGTTATTGAGTTATTGAGTTATTTGCGGGTCATCATCATTGCACTCCGAATATGTCCATAGGTGCCCAGATTCCCTCCTCAGCAATTCCCTCAGTGTCCATCGACTGACGACTCCAGTTCTGTGTTGGTTGATAAGTCTTCTTACACGGCCACTATGTTTCTCATTTCTGGCTGTGCCCATCTCTCTCTGCGATCAAGACTCAGTCAGAGTAGGATTCCAGACTCTCTCATGAAGTCAACTGTCTGTTTAAGCGAATCGATTGCCCCATATAGTTTTTCTTCCAGGGAGGTGGACGTGGACCACATTGCTCTTCTCAGGTCTGTGTACTGGGGGCAATCCTGTAGAACATGTTTTGTAGTCAAATTGCCCAGTGTACAGTGGCATAGGCTGGTTGTACCTATTTTGAATTTGGTGAACATGTGATTTCTCATTCTATTGTGGCCACTGCGCAGGTGAAGTATGATGACTTGATCCCTCCTTGATAGTTGGTGGTATCCGTCACTCTCTTTATGCTTTGGGTTCTTCCTTTGTCCTTAGTTTTGTTCCACATAATATTTTTGAGATGTTGACTACTGTTTTCTAAAACTGTTTCCACTCTTCTTCTACTTCTTACTTCGTTAGGGACTTTCTAGAATTCCTCTGCTAATTTTTCTTCTAGGATTTTCCCTGATTTTTGATCTTTTAATTGTTTTATTTTTATTGTATGTTCTTTTTGTTTCCCTTGTTTGTTTCTTCTCTTTGTTTTTGGCTGTCTTAGTGTGATCATAACCATCTTATGGTCCGTGTCATCTGTGATATTAGGAGGGATAGCTCTGCTGTCGGTTATTCTTTTTTTGTTCTGTTGTCTTGTTAGTATCAAATCCATCTGGTTCTGCGTATCGTGTCATTCCACTTGTACTAGGTGTATACTTGCCACTCTGTGTTTGTAGAATGTGTTGGTGATAAACAAATCATTGTGGTTACATAGTTCCAGCAGTCTGCTTCCATTTTCATCTATTTCAGCTGTTTTATAGCCAAAGTGTCCCAGGATATCCCTGTTCTCAATGTTGCGTTTCCCAAGCCTTCCATTAAAGTCTCCTATCACTAACATGTTGCCGCTTTCATCATTCTTGTTGACAGTTTCATTTAGTGTGTCATAGAATTCTTCGCTTTTTTTTTCATTGTTGTTACACGATGCATACATCTGTATGTAAGTTGTTTTCCGATCTTCTTCTAGCAGTCTTGTTGTGATTATTCTTTCTGACTAGTATTTTATTTCAAGAATGTTCTTTGCGTGTTCTGGGTCGATGATAAGGCCTCTTACGGGTGTTGCTCTTTCTGTGTTGTCAACTCCTGAGAATATTATCCTATAGTTCATGTGTTCTGTCTTTATTAGTTGTCCTTTTACTCTGATTTCCGCTAATTCTAGTATTTTAATTTTCCTCTTCGTCATTTCTTCTATAATTTCCGCGTCTTTGTTTTTTTGTTATTCCACATATATATTGATAGTTGCTCCTTTATATTTGTGTATTCCACATATATATTGATAGTTGCTCCTTTATATTTGTGGTCTATCTCCACTTTTCTGTGGTTTCTTTGAGCATAAAACGTTTATCCCGTCAGACCTGCTGAATCTGTCGTTAAGGGCTTAATTTAAAAACACACGTTCGGGGTAGCCCGGAAATGTTTCCCCACGTGCTAGATCCCTAGGTGTCAACATACGATCTATTACGGTCTAGAAATACATTTTTAGATGGCTACCTTTTAAATGTACATATGTGATCTTGTCCGATCTTGATACGACGCACCGTGGATAGAAAACTGTGGAATAACATGACCGTCTACATCAACCGATACGGCACATGATGATGATGAAAGCCTAACAAAATTTGAAGTTCTGCTGTTGTATTAGAAAATCATGGAAGGACATGATCGCCTCGCCTACACCACCCGGTACGGCACATGATGATGACGAAAGTCTAACAAAATTTGAAGTTCTATATTTGCAGCCCTCAAGCCCATATTTTGAGAATCACTGTACACCAACATCGTAAACTATCACATTCTCATTTGCCCTTTTCTTCCGTTTGGTTTTATTATCCTCATTCTATTTGTTTATGTCATTATCAGCTCAAACAAATGACATTCCATTCGATAACCTGTAAATAATTGATCACTGTGACATATACGGTTTGGTGATAACATCTGCATATGTGTCCCAACAGTATTGTTTTCAAGTCAGTCCTGGACTGTCTCTGTACTGGGAGAACAATCTGGAAAGTGCCGGTACAACAACGGCGGAAGTACATCAAGAACTTTACAAACAAAAACACTAGTAAACCGCGATGTAGTGATAAGGTTACTGTCAAATAGTTCGGATGTAGAAATCGTGCATGTATCATTGAGCGAGTTGAGTACCTGGGCCATGGATAAGGTTTCAATCCTGCGCTAAAAAGTTCGGATACTTGACTTCCCTGGATTGAAGATTAAGTTCATAATAAGGTCAGCAGTGTTGTTGTTGTTCTTGTTGTTGTTCTTCTTCCTCTTGTTGTTCTTCTTCCTCTTGTTGTTGCTGTGTTAATCGACAAAACATATGTTGAGTTCTGTAGCAGATAAAGTTATAAACAAATAGGGGAGCGGTATTTACTTCCTAGAAATGTGGGATACAATGCGGCGTATGTATCATTACATTAAAAAAATATATATATTTTAAATATCTTGGTTCGCGAACATATCCTGTATGTGTATGGTGCAGAAACATGGACATTAGACAAGAAAACTGAACAGAAAACTGATACGATACATTTGAAATGTGGATTTATAAAAGAATAGAAGAGTTGGATGAAAAAAAAAAAAGAAAACAAACAATGAAGTCTTAAAACAACTAAAAATGAAAACAGAACTACTAAACACAGTTCAAACAAGGCAAATATGATTGTTGGGACTTGTTAAAAGTCACAACAGCCTACTAAAAGTAATTTTGGAGGGGTAATTACAAGGTAAAAGAGGCAGAGGCAGATCAAGGCTAACATGGAGGAGCAACATCAAAAGATGGACTAGTCAGCCTATGACAACCTGCACCATCAAAGCAAGAGACAGAGCAGAATGGCGCTAGGTTGACTTTTCCATATTTTGATGTTACTCGTCCATGTTAGTCTTGGTCTGCCTCTGTCTCTTTTATTTTGTATTTTCCCTTCCAATACTACTTTTATTAGGCTGTTGTCTTTTAACATGGCCCAAAAATTTCATTTGCCTTGTCTTAATTGTATTTAGTAGTTCTCTTTTTATTTTCAGTTGTTTTAAATCTTCATCGTTTGTTTTCTTTTCTTTCCATCCAATTCTACCCATTCTTCTATATATCCACATTTCAAAGGCTTCAATTTTATGTTCTGTTTTCTTGTCTAATGTCCATGTCTCTGCATTCCATACAGGAATATTGAGAAGATGTAACATTTTGCTATTCTTAGTTTTAGTCCTGATGTTATTTGTTTTGATGTTAGTATATTTTTCATGGTCATAATATAAATAATCTAAGGTATGTTGATGATACTTCTGTCTCCATTTCTCTTTCTACTGGCCATAGATTGGATTATGAAAATAACTCAAAACAACAGAAATGGGATACAGTGGTCACTGACCAAACAACTTGATGATTTAGACTTTGCTAATGACATAGCTCTCCTATCACACAGCCATCAACAGATGCAGGATAAAATGAGTATATTAGATGAGAGATCACAACAGCTAGGACTGAAGATTAATAGAGATAAGACCAACATTATGAGAATTAATACAGTTGGCAATAGCCAAATAAAACTAGGAGAAATACCTCTACTAGATGTACAATCATACATATATCTGGCAGTAATATAGATAAAGAGGGAGGAACAGAAAATGATACCAAAATAAGGATATCAAAAGCAAGAGGAGCTTTCGTTGCACTGGGAAACATATGGAAATCCAAAGAAATTAGGTTAAATACAAAAATAAAAATTTCCAACTCAAATGTTAAGGCGGTCCTATTATAATCTCTATAATAAATCCCATCTCTGTGGCCTCTAATCGTCTGTTCGTTTGTTTGTCTACTATCGCTTCCATAGGTCAGAATTGGTTCTATATAGCACCGATGAACTCTCTTTCTCACTTCTATCGACATATATTTTTTGCATAAGATATTTTTTATTTTCTGAAATGCTATTTTGGCCTGAGCTATTCTGCTTTTTATTTCTGTGGTGCATCTCCCATCTGATGTTATTATTGTGCCCAAGTATTTAACGCGTTGTACTTGTTTCAGATTTGTCCTGTTTATTTTTATGTTGCATTATGATGATTGTTTCTTTGATATGACCATTACTTCTGTTTTCCTACTATTCAGACTGAGACCTTTCTTGTTGCCTTCTTTTACTGTTATGTCTTTTATTATTGTAACTTATTCTCCAGACATAAAGATATAAAGAAAGAACGCACGGGTAGTATACCATATCTATATGCTCTTTATTTCCCTGAATCTGTTTCTTCTTTCAGTTTCCACATTATCCACTTTTTGTTTCATATTTTTTCAGCTGCAATAATTCATCGTCTGTTTGTCTTTGATTTTCCTCAAATCGATCACGGTAACTAATTACTAATTACTTGCGTATAATTTCTGTGTGTAATCAGGGGTGGAATGTCTTCCATACTTGCACTCGGCGTTCAATAAAGTAAAGAAATGATTAGTCTTTGCATGAGGGATCGGAACACAGGAAGTAAACACGAGGAAAGACAGGAAGGAAGTAAATTAATGTTGTAATAACTGTTTGTGAATGTTCTCTAGCTGTTTGTGAATGTTCTATAGCTGTTTGTGGTGAATGTTCTCTAGCTGTTTGTGAATGTTCTCTAGCTGTTTGTGAATGTTCTATAGCTGTTTGTGAATGTTTTCTAGCTGTTTGTGAATGTTCTATATCTGTTTCTGAATGTTCTATAGCTGTTTGTGGTGAATGTTCTATAGCTGTTTGTGAATGTTCTATAGCTGTTTGTGAATGTTCTATAGCTGTTTGTGGTGAATGTTCTCTAGCTGTTTGTGAATGTTCTATAGCTGTTTGTGAATGATCTATAGCTGTTTGTGAATGTTCTATAGCTGTTTGTGAATGTTTTCTAGCTGTTTGTGAATGTTCTATATCTGTTTCTGAATGTTCTATAGCTGTTTGTGGTGAATGTTCTATAGCTGTTTGTGAATGTTCTACAGCTGTTTCTGAATGTTCTATAGCTGTTTGTGGTGAATGTTCTATAGCTGTTTGTGAATGTTCTATAGCTGTTTCTGAATGTTCTATAACTGTTTGTGGTGAATGTTCTACAGCAGTTTGTGAATGATCTGTAGCTGTTTGTGAATTCTCTAATTGCTGTTTGTGTATACTTTTACAGTTTTTTTGTGTGAATACTCTTAGAACTATTTGTGAAAGCTGTTACAACTATTTGTGAATACTTGTACAAATCGGCTAGCGTGGCCGTGGGGATACATCGTTGAACAAACAATTCTCCTGCCTAGAAAAATGAAGGGTGCAAACCCGTGAGCTCCCCTGGCGATTTTTAGCCACATTAATTTCTTTAATTTCGAGCCATGATAGCTTAGTGGTTAGTGAACTGGACTACAAAGGACAAGAGGTAGGGTTGTTCTTTGTTGTTCTATAGTTGTGCTTTGTTGTTCTATAGTTGTGCTTTGTTGTTCTATAGTTGTGCTTTGTTGTTTTATAGTTGTTCTTTGTTGTTCTATAGTTGTGCTTTGTGGTTCAATAGTCCTTCTTTGGTGTTCCATAGTTGTGCTTTGTTGTTTTATAGTTGTTCTATAGTTGTGCTTTGTTGTTCTATAGGTGTACTTTGTTGTTCTATAGTTGTTCTTTGTTGTTCTATAGTTGTGCTTTGTTGTTCTATAGGTGTACTTTGTTGTTCTATAGTTGTTCTATAGTTGTGCTTTGTTGTTCTATAGTTGTTCTTTGTTGTTCTATAGTTGTTCTATAGTTGTGCTTTGTTTTTCTATAGTTGTTCTATAGGTGTGCTTTGTTGTTCTATAGTGTACTTTGTTGTTCTATAGTTGTTCTATAGTTGTGCTTTGTTGTTCTATAATTGTGCTTTGTTGTTCTATAGTTGTGTTTTGTTGTTCTATAATTGTGCTTTGTTGTTTTATAGTTGTTCTTTGTTGTTCCATAGTTGTGCTTTGTTGTTCTATAGTTGTTCTTTGTTGTTCTATAGTTGTGCTTTGTTGTTCTATAGGCGCACTTTGTTGTTCTATAGTTGTGATTTGTTGTTCAATAGTTGTTCTTTGTTGTTCTATAGTTGTGCTTTGTTGTTCTATAGTTGTGCTTTGTTGTTCTATAGTTGTGTTTTGTTGTTCTGTAGTTTTGCTTAGCTGTTCTCTAGTTGCGCGAAAAAAAAAAAAAAGTAAAACAAATTATAATTATTTTGCAAGTCTGGTCTCATGCACATTATGCCAGGTATTTAGCATCGTGACTTAGGCTTTGAGAGTTCTCTAACGTGTAGAATTTTGATACAGGTAAAGCCAAAAATAAAAAATAGCCTAAATTCGATCAAAGACTATTAAATAAGGCAGCCAAATGCCATTTTGGCAATTCACAGAATTAGATTGTCATCTTTGTTTACGGACGATTATTTCATCCGCTGCGCTTTAGATAATCTCCCTCCTTCTACCCAGTCATCTACGTTTGTGACACAACTGTTTATCATTGATACTTTAGTTCTTTTGTACATACCTTTCCAGGAAGAACAAAAAACAAGCATTCTTAGTATTAATACTTTGTACATTAAAAGTGATTAGAAAATTTAAAAAAAATTATTTTATTTAGTTATATATTTTTTTTTCTTTTGGCGCTCGCCAGTTTTCGCCTCTGACAAAGTCCATAGAGACTAGGAACTGCGTGTTAATCCGTTTTTCCCTGGCAGCCTTTTGCATAGGGATCCCTCGCCGCACAGACAGATAACACCGCCTTAGGGGGTACTCACTGTTTTCCCCGTCAATGAGTAATGGAGTAACGTTTCAAGCTGGGCCTCGCTGCTGAGACCAGGGGTAGTTGCCGAGGTGAGAAATCAGAAATAAAAATCCCAACTGGTGCAGCCGGGATTCGAACTCACAAACTCTCCAGCGTCTTGCCTGGAGACCAACCAATTGTATTTTAGAATTTAAAAACTTATGTGACTAAAAATTGAGCAATGCGCTTCAGAAACTAAAACTTGACCAAAATGTAATGTCTTTGCTGCTTGCACTGGCTATAGAAATAGCTTTCATACTTCGATATTAACTTGAGTTCAAAGTTGTGCGTTTTGTTGTTGGCGTAAAAAGTTGAAACCACTTCAATGCAATACAAGTTTTGAGAATAAGGAGAGTGTACTGGGAGATAAGCACATATATCGAATATAATGAATGTGAAACAATGTGCGGGGCCGCGTGTTATAAACAAAGAAAATAAACATAACATGTCAGCAGCTAGACTAACGGAAAAACAAGACAAGCTACATCGTTTCGGCAAAAGCCTTCATCAGCATTAAACACAAGATTCCAAGTAGAATAGACAGCTACACAGGTACACAACTATTCAGCTACACAACTACACAGCTACACAACTACACAACTACACAGTTACACAACTACACAACTACACAGCTACACAACTTCACAGCTACACAATTACATAACTACACATCTACACAGCTACACAATTACACAACTACACAGTTACACAACTACACACCTACACAGTTTTAAAAAAATGTTGGAATAGACAGTCTACCAGAAGACAGTGACTGAACTCGGGACTTCTTCTTCCATAAACGATGCATAATTTCCAAGGATTGAACTAAAATGCCAATTTGAGATGAAACCAAGCAGCTGTGCCGAACGACGGGCGAGATTTTCAGAATATTTAATGACATTAGTTGCTCGGTCTGAGTTGTGTCTTGATGGAGAGCACATGTCCTGAAATAAGAACATCAGCTAGTAATCTCACTACCAAAAGGACGCACTTTTCGGGTCAGGTAAATGGGTTTTCCTTTTATTCCCGTATTTCTGTCCTCGCTTTAAGGTTGAAGAAATAATTTCGTATCTGCACAGCAAGGAAAGCCCGGTAGCGTTACGGTTAGTGCACTCGCCTGCCCAACCTGAAGATTTGGGTTCAAATGCCAGTTGAGGGAACAAGTATAGTATGTAAAGAGTCCCATCACGCCAAGTGGCATATAGGGAATATGGTGTTAGTGACAATAATTTTTATAGACCTTCAGTGACCATAATGTTTATACACCATAGACCTTCAGTGACCACAATTTTTATAGACCATAGACCTTCAGTGACTATAATTTTTATAGACCTTCAGTGACCATACTTTTTATAGACCTTCAGTGACCATCATTTTTATAGACCTTCAGTGACCATAATTTGTATAGACCATCAGTGACCATCATTTTTATAGACCTTCAGTGACCATCATTTTTATAGACCTTCAGTGACCATCATTTTTATAGACCTTCAGTGACTATAATTTTTATAGACCTTCAGTGACCATAATTTTTATAGACCTTCAGTGACCATCATTTTTATAGACCTTCAGTGACCATCATTTTTATAGACCTTCGGCATATGATTTTTGGAGCAATGTGGCCGATATTACGCTTTAGTTTCCCAGAAGAAAATCCGGCACCCATTTAAGGCTGGGTGAACCCGGAAGCCGTTGTTCAAGATTGAACCCGACCTCTTGTCCCTTTGTAGTCCAGTTCATTAACCACTGAGCTTTCGCGTCTCCCGTTGAGGCAACAATCATAGACCTAAAGACCTCATTGAGTCCACTGAGCCACCTTTTCAGGTAGCATATCAGAGAGTGAAAGACTCTCGTGCAAGTCTGTGTTAATATAAGTGAGAAATGCAGTTCATCGGTACTGTGTAGAGCCAATTCTGACATATAGAAGCGAATGATGGACAGTAGACAAACAAAAGAAATGGCGATTAGAGGTTACGTTCTTCCTTTCAACTCCCTGTGGAGCAAATGTCTTCAACAAGACACTTTCAACTCCCTCTGGAGCAAAGGTCAACAAGACACTTTCAATTCCCTCTGGAGCAAAGGTCTTCAACAAACACTGTCAGCTCCCTGTGAAGCATAGGGCTTCAAAAACCACTTTCAGCGCTCCCTGTGGAGCATAGGTCTTCAAAAAACACTTTTAATACCGTTCTGTTTTTTGCCATTCTTTTAATATCATTCCATGTCTTCTCCATCATCTTAATCTCTACTTACATCTGTCTTCTGCAAGAATATTTTGGTCTTCCACATTGTCCTTTCCTCTAGGGATTCATAAAATAAAATAAAAATTCATGTTGTGTACTACTTCAGTTGGCTTCCGCAGTGTGCGTGTTATCCAGTACATTCGTCGTCATTTGTGCTTCTAGTGATTAGAGGTCACGGTGTTAGGATTTCTCAGAAATCTGAAATTCTCAAAGAGGCCGACACAAAAAGAAGGCAGAAAGTAAGAATGAAATAATCACCATTTTACGAGCAACTCATGAGAAGAGGAAAGTTAGAATACTTGGTTACAACTGGCAAAATTACAGAGCAAGAGAGATAGGGGACGACAAAGAGAGAATACACTATTGGTATACGGTAAATAATCAAAACATTGAGTACGATGGAACTGTGCACAACGATTCGTGGAACGAAACGATCGCTTACGCTAACCTGTATGGCACGAGATGATGATGGGAAGGAAAAGATAGTAAGGAAAGGAACCTACCACCGAACCTAAAGAAGTTGGAAAGTAGCACATTGACGTCACTAACACGTCATTAGGTAAAGGCAAGGTCAAGTACGAGACATGAATCGGCCTCTTAGCACGCGAGATTTCACCAATATGTGCTCGGCCGCATATCCAGAGGTGTTCGGAGACATCAGGATAGTGTCGCTTCAAGCATCGAATCTCACGATGCGAAGCGGTTTTCCTCACCTTTCTAGGGTACTACTACCCTGGTACCCATTTCTGCCAGCGACTGGGTCGACCGAGGGGGTATGGTTATAGTTATGGAAGGACCCGGTATCACTGCAAAGGAATTAAAATCCATAACTGCTCAATCGCCCGTGCCAATGGAATCATCCGAATTAATATCTCATCTCGCATACAAAGAAAGGTAGCTGCAGCCCCCATCTATCTATCTTTCGTTCGCCTGAAGTATTGTCTATATCTGCAATGTCGTTTCCTGTATAAATTTTACTGTCTTTTGTAATTCTTGCAGTGGCCCATATAGTTTTGTCTGTAGTGTTGTATCTATGGGCCAATGGATTTTCCTCAGTCTACTATATTCAGTGCAGTCTTGAAGTATGTGTTCAGCAGTCTGGGGTGCCTGTCCACATGTACAAGTAGTTGATGTGCCGATCTTGAATTTTGTATACATGTGACTATGGAGTCGATTGTGTCCTGTTCTTAGGCGTATAATGATAACTTGTTCATATCTATTCATATTATGAAAGGCATCCTGATTTGGAGCTTGTGGTCCTCTGATTGATTTGATTATCTGTTTCTTATGATGGTATGTAACTGGTGTATCTAGTTGTGTGCGTGTTGAACCTTCCTTTGCCAACTGATCTGCTTTCTCATTTCCTGATATTCCACAGTGAGACGGGATCCACTGCAGGGCAACCCTGTGGTGCTTGCAGAGTTCAGTCAATAAGGTCTGCAGATGTGGTAATTTTCTGGATTGTAGTGCCTGGAGTACTGATCTTGCATCTGTCAAAAACACTACAGGCTGTGGGCTAAGATTACTGTTCAGCAGTTTTTCTATTGCCAACTTTATTGCTTGTATTTCTGCATCATAATTGTGACAATATTTCCCTGTTGCTATTTTATTCATATCCCTAGTGTTATTTGGGTACTCTATATATGCACCTGCTCCCCCATTCTTTACTGCATTCTGTGCTGATCCATCTGTGTACACACGAATCCATAGGTCTTTTGGGTATTCTTCATCCAGGAAACTGAGAGTTATTGTTTTTCGCTGTAGACTATTCTGTTCCTCTTTGTCAACTATTCCTTTCATTTCTGTCCGTATTTGAACTGATAATCCTGATTCATCTGTCCAGGGAGTCTGTTCTGGTATGGGCAGAAGGGGTTTAACAACTCTTGGCATGTCTGGCGTTTGTCTACTAATACGCTTGGCTTGGTGGATAAAGCTGCTTCTCTTAAGTCGTCCCAATGCAAGATTTTGGAATCTGTCCTTCATTGGATGTCTCGGCATGCATACAAATTTTTCTGCCTGTATCAGCACCTTTGTGTCTCTCCGTTCTCTCAGTGGTGGTATCCTCCACAATTTCTCCATCTCCAATATTGGTGTTGATTTCATTGCTCCTGTGATGACCCTAAGTGCCTGGTTTTGTACTTTATCCAGTTCTTGCAATGTGGTGTTTGATGCTGAGCACCATGCGGATGATCCATATTCTAAATGTGGGCGTATACTCTGTTGGTAAACTTTACTGAGTATTTTCCCACTCGCACCCCATGTGGTTCCACACAACTTTCTTAGAATAGCCAATTTCCTCCTTGCTTTTTGGGTTGCCTTATTTATCTGCTGTTTCCAAGATAGTTTGTTATCAAATGTAACTCCGAGATATGTAGCTTGTATGTCTTCTTTCACAGGCTCATTGTTTATGTAGATGGCTCCTGCTTTTTGTTTTGGGGAGAGTGTGAAAAGTGTAGTACTGCATTTGTCTGTATTGATGCTGATACACCATCTATTTGTCCATGAATTCAGTGCATTCATAGCTCTTTGTAGCAATTTGGAGGCCACTGTTGCATACTCCTCTGTGCACCACATTACCAAGTCATCTGCATACATTGCCACTTTGATGCCATGTGGTAGTTCAGTAACTAGGTCATTGATGTAGATCAGAAAAAGTGTTGGAGATAGTACCCCTCCTTGTGGAACGCCCTGACGCAATAAGACCTTCTTACTCTTAAGACCATCCAGTTGCACTCTGGCTCTCCTGTTATGCAGGTATGCTTTGACCCATTTGTACATCCTGCCATTTACTCCATAATTTCTCAGTTTCTTCAAAAGCCCTTCCTTCCATACCTTATCAAATGCTTTCTTTAGGTCTATCCATGCTGCTAGTACCAGTTTCTTTTCTTGAAACGCATCTTCAATTTCCTGGGAAAGATAGGTTGCTTGATCTTCGGTAGAGTAACACTGTCTAAAGCCTGCTTGTTGTGGGACAAGGAGATTTTCACTTTCCAGGTACCACTGCAGTCTGAGATTGATTATACGTTCCATTGTTTTACACAAACAGCTTGTAAGGCTGATTGGTCTATAGCTGGATGTCATTGAACCATCTTTTCCTGGCTTTAGTAATGGTATCATAATTGCTTCTCTCCATGCCTGTGGCACTCTACCTGTGATCCAGCAAATGTTGTAGATCTGCAGTAGTTTTGCTTTAGCTGCAGTTCCCAAGTTCTTAATCATTTCATTGGACACTCCATCATTGCCTGGTGACTTTTTCATTTTTAATTTGGATATTGCCAGCTCTAGCTCTCTTTGTGTAATGGGTGTTTCCATTACTTCATGTGTGGTCTCTTCTTGTCTTGCATTTTGTTGTTTTAAACGGGTCTCTTGTCGTTTTTCTAGGCTAATTTCAATATTATTGTCATTTGCAAAGGAGTCTGCAAAGTAATTTGCTGCATGTTTACCTGTTAGAATGTTTCCATCCTTCTTCAGTGTAATTTTGATGTTCCTTTCTGTACCTTCATCATTCAGCTGTTTTACAAGCTTCCACACTTTTCTTGTGTCTCGTTCAAGATTCAAGGACTCTGTTTTCTCTTTCCAGCTTCTCCGTCTGGCTTGTAGTTTAGCCCGTTGAAATTTGGCTTTAGCATGCTGGTAGTTGTTGTGGTGTTCTTGGCAAGGGTTATTTTCTGCTTGCTTTCGAGATGTTTCCATGTCATTGTGCAGTTCCTCTAGTTCACTACTCCAGTATGGTTTGTAGTGTTTCCGTGCCCCTCTAGGTATTGTTTCACTGGCCGTTCTGTTTTTTGCCATTCTTTTAATATCATTCCATGTCTTCTCCATCATCTTAATCTCTACTTACATCTGTCTTCTGCAAGAATATTTTGGTCTTCCACATTGTCCTTTCCTCTAGGGATTCATAAAATAAAATAAAAATTCATGTCGTGTACTACTTCAGTTGGCTTCCGCAGTGTGCGTGTTATCCAGTACATTCGTCGTCATTTGTGCTTCTAGTGATTAGAGGTCACGGTGTTAGGATTTCTCAGAAATCTGAAATTCTAAAAGAGGCCGACACAAAAAGAAGGCAGAAAGTAAGAATGAAATAATCACCATTTTACGAGCAACTCATGAGAAGAGGAAAGTTAGAATACTTGGTTACAACTGGCAAAATTACAGAGCAAGAGAGATAGGGGACGACAAAGAGAGAATACACTATTGGTATACGGTAAATAATCAAAACATTGAGTACGATGGAACTGTGCACAACGATTCGTGGAACGAAACGATCGCTTACGCTAACCTGTATGGCACGAGATGATGATGGGAAGGAAAAGATAGTAAGGAAAGGAACCTACCACCGAACCTAAAGAAGTTGGAAAGTAGCACATTGACGTCACTAACACGTCATTAGGTAAAGGCAAGGTCAAGTACGAGACATGAATCGGCCTCCTAGCACGCGAGATTTCACCAATATGTGCTCGGCCGCATATCCAGAGGTGTTCGGAGACATCAGGATAGTGTCGCTTCAAGCATCGAATCTCACGATGCGAAGCGGTTTTCCTCACCTTTCTAGGGTACTACTACCCTGGTACCCATTTCTGCCAGCGACTGGGTCGACCGAGGGGGTATGGTTATAGTTATGGAAGGACCCGGTATCACTGCAAAGGAATTAAAATCCATAACTGCTCAATCGCCCGTGCCAATGGAATCATCCGAATTAATATCTCATCTCGCATACAAAGAAAGGTAGCTGCAGCCCCCATCTATCTATCTTTCGTTCGCCTGAAGTATTGTCTATATCTGCAATGTCGTTTCCTGTATAAATTTTACTGTCTTTTGTAATTCTTGCAGTGGCCCATATAGTTTTGTCTGTAGTGTTGTATCTATGGGCCAATGGATTTTCCTCAGTCTACTATATTCAGTGCAGTCTTGAAGTATGTGTTCAGCAGTCTGGGGTGCCTGTCCACATGTACAAGTAGTTGATGTGCCGATCTTGAATTTTGTATACATGTGACTATGGAGTCGATTGTGTCCTGTTCTTAGGCGTATAATGATAACTTGTTCATATCTATTCATATTATGAAAGGCATCCTGATTTGGAGCTTGTGGTCCTCTGATTGATTTGATTATCTGTTTCTTATGATGGTATGTAACTGGTGTATCTAGTTGTGTGCCTGTTGAACCTTCCTTTGCCAACTGATCTGCTTTCTCATTTCCTGATATTCCACAGTGAGACGGGATCCACTGCAGGGCAACCCTGTGGTGCTTGCAGAGTTCAGTCAATAAGGTCTGCAGATGTGGTAATTTTCTGGATTGTAGTGCCTGGAGTACTGATCTTGCATCTGTCAAAAACACTACAGGCTGTGGGCTAAGATTACTGTTCAGCAGTTTTTCTATTGCCAACTTTATTGCTTGTATTTCTGCATCATAATTGTGACAATATTTCCCTGTTGCTATTTTATTCATATCCCTAGTGTTATTTGGGTACTCTATATATGCACCTGCTCCCCCATTCTTTACTGCATTCTGTGCTGATCCATCTGTGTACACACGAATCCATAGGTCTTTTGGGTATTCTTCATCCAGGAAACTGAGAGTTATTGTTTTTCGCTGTAGACTATTCTGTTCCTCTTTGTCAACTATTCCTTTCATTTCTGTCCGTATTTGAACTGATAATCCTGATTCATCTGTCCAGGGAGTCTGTTCTGGTATGGGCAGAAGGGGTTTAACAACTCTTGGCATGTCTGGCGTTTGTCTACTAATACGCTTGGCTTGGTGGATAAAGCTGCTTCTCTTAAGTCGTCCCAATGCAAGATTTTGGAATCTGTCCTTCATTGGATGTCTCGGCATGCATACAAATTTTTCTGCCTGTATCAGCACCTTTGTGTCTCTCCGTTCTCTCAGTGGTGGTATCCTCCACAATTTCTCCATCTCCAATATTGGTGTTGATTTCATTGCTCCTGTGATGACCCTAAGTGCCTGGTTTTGTACTTTATCCAGTTCTTGCAATGTGGTGTTTGATGCTGAGCACCATGCGGATGATCCATATTCTAAATGTGGGCGTATACTCTGTTGGTAAACTTTACTGAGTATTTTCCCACTCGCACCCCATGTGGTTCCACACAACTTTCTTAGAATAGCCAATTTCCTCCTTGCTTTTTGGGTTGCCTTATTTATCTGCTGTTTCCAAGATAGTTTGTTATCAAATGTAACTCCGAGATATGTAGCTTGTATGTCTTCTTTCACAGGCTCATTGTTTATGTAGATGGCTCCTGCTTTTTGTTTTGGGGAGAGTGTGAAAAGTGTAGTACTGCATTTGTCTGTATTGATGCTGATACACCATCTATTTGTCCATGAATTCAGTGCATTCATAGCTCTTTGTAGCAATTTGGAGGCCACTGTTGCATACTCCTCTGTGCACCACATTACCAAGTCATCTGCATACATTGCCACTTTGATGCCATGTGGTAGTTCAGTAACTAGGTCATTGATGTAGATCAGAAAAAGTGTTGGAGATAGTACCCCTCCTTGTGGAACGCCCTGACGCAATAAGACCTTCTTACTCTTAAGACCATCCAGTTGCACTCTGGCTCTCCTGTTATGCAGGTATGCTTTGACCCATTTGTACATCCTGCCATTTACTCCATAATTTCTCAGTTTCTTCAAAAGCCCTTCCTTCCATACCTTATCAAATGCTTTCTTTAGGTCTATCCATGCTGCTAGTACCAGTTTCTTTTCTTGAAACGCATCTTCAATTTCCTGGGAAAGATAGGTTGCTTGATCTTCGGTAGAGTAACACTGTCTAAAGCCTGCTTGTTGTGGGACAAGGAGATTTTCACTTTCCAGGTACCACTGCAGTCTGAGATTGATTATACGTTCCATTGTTTTACACAAACAGCTTGTAAGGCTGATTGGTCTATAGCTGGATGTCATTGAACCATCTTTTCCTGGCTTTAGTAATGGTATCATAATTGCTTCTCTCCATGCCTGTGGCACTCTACCTGTGATCCAGCAAATGTTGTAGATCTGCAGTAGTTTTGCTTTAGCTGCAGTTCCCAAGTTCTTAATCATTTCATTGGACACTCCATCATTGCCTGGTGACTTTTTCATTTTTAATTTGGATATTGCCAGCTCTAGCTCTCTTTGTGTAATGGGTGTTTCCATTACTTCATGTGTGGTCTCTTCTTGTCTTGCATTTTGTTGTTTTAAACGGGTCTCTTGTCGTTTTTCTAGGCTAATTTCAATATTATTGTCATTTGCAAAGGAGTCTGCAAAGTAATTTGCTGCATGTTTACCTGTTAGAATGTTTCCATCCTTCTTCAGTGTAATTTTGGTGTTCCTTTCTGTACCTTCATCATTCAGCTGTTTTACAAGCTTCCACACTTTTCTTGTGTCTCGTTCAAGATTCAAGGACTCTGTTTTCTCTTTCCAGCTTCTCCGTCTGGCTTGTAGTTTAGCCCGTTGAAATTTGGCTTTAGCATGCTGGTAGTTGTTGTGGTGTTCTTGGCAAGGGTTATTTTCTGCTTGCTTTCGAGATGTTTCCATGTCATTGTGCAGTTCCTCTAGTTCACTACTCCAGTATGGTTTGTAGTGTTTCCGTGCCCCTCTAGGTATTGTTTCACTGGCCGTTCTGTTTTTTGCCATTCTTTTAATATCATTCCATGTCTTCTCCATCATCTTAATCTCTACTTACATCTGTCTTCTGCAAGAATATTTTGGTCTTCCACATTGTCCTTTCCTCTAGGGATTCATAAAATAAAATAAAAATTCATGTCGTGTACTACTTCAGTTGGCTTCCGCAGTGTGCGTGTTATCCAGTACATTCGTCGTCATTTGTGCTTCTAGTGATTAGAGGTCACGGTGTTAGGATTTCTCAGAAATCTGAAATTCTCAAAGAGGCCGACACAAAAAGAAGGCAGAAAGTAAGAATGAAATAATCACCATTTTACGAGCAACTCATGAGAAGAGGAAAGTTAGAATACTTGGTTACAACTGGCAAAATTACAGAGCAAGAGAGATAGGGGACGACAAAGAGAGAATACACTATTGGTATACGGTAAATAATCAAAACATTGAGTACGATGGAACTGTGCACAACGATTCGTGGAACGAAACGATCGCTTACGCTAACCTGTATGGCACGAGATGATGATGGGAAGGAAAAGATAGTAAGGAAAGGAACCTACCACCGAACCTAAAGAAGTTGGAAAGTAGCACATTGACGTCACTAACACGTCATTAGGTAAAGGCAAGGTCAAGTACGAGACATGAATCGGCCTCTTAGCACGCGAGATTTCACCAATATGTGCTCGGCCGCATATCCAGAGGTGTTCGGAGACATCAGGATAGTGTCGCTTCAAGCATCGAATCTCACGATGCGAAGCGGTTTTCCTCACCTTTCTAGGGTACTACTACCCTGGTACCCATTTCTGCCAGCGACTGGGTCGACCGAGGGGGTATGGTTATAGTTATGGAAGGACCCGGTATCACTGCAAAGGAATTAAAATCCATAACTGCTCAATCGCCCGTGCCAATGGAATCATCCGAATTAATATCTCATCTCGCATACAAAGAAAGGTAGCTGCAGCCCCCATCATAGCAGTCTCAGCACACGCTGAAAGGCATAAGGCGAAACCGCGCAGAAAGTGAACACAGCCATCTGTTCCCCGGCATACGGTATCATCATTCATCGTAAGCAATCGAATATCGAAACACGATCAAAACGGATGAAACGCACAGCTCACGGTGTGCACAGAGCGCTTAACTCTATAGCTCCTGCAGCAAGCCGGACTTGGAATATGAGGAAACTCGCAAAAAGGAAAAATGCAAGAAGGAACACTTTTCAGATACCGCCTTAAATGGTTCCTACCGCTTATCCGCCATATTGACCGGAAGTTCACGTCCTCCTGAAAATGTTGATCGTCCAATTTAAAAAAAAAATATACAGCGGGGGTATTTTTGTTTCCAACCACGAGTACAACCCACACTGGCTTCCAGCGGGATTCGAACGCGGGTTGTCCGAACGTCGGTAGCCCAGTCAGGTGGTTTTCACAAATGGGCTGCCGGGGCCCCAACACATCATAACCCACTGACAATTGTTTTTTTTTTGGACTCACCTTACCTTTACACTAAAGAGCAACAACTCGGAAATAGGATCTTCATTCCTTGACTTAACCATTCATCTCCTACCGATCCCAAAAATCAGCAGCCATTAATTCCCTCCAATCTTCTTCTACTTAGTACTCACCAGTTAAGTGGGCGTGGATACGTTGTGTCACTAGTTACGTCAAAGCTGCGATTTCTGCGCCTTTCGGCCCGACATATCCGTCTTCGTCATGGATGAGCAGATTATGCTCAGCAATTTTTTTTACTCCGGCCATTTTCGGACCTCTCTTTTTGATTTTAACTAATAAAGGTTCTTTAACGTGCGCGATTGCACACGAGACCTCCTGTTTTTTGCGTTTTCTGAGAGGGCTAGACATCGAATTTCACTACCCAGAGAGGGCTAGACATCGAATCTCACTACCCAGAGAGGGCCAGATATCGAATCTCACTACCCAGTGAGGGCCAGATATCGAATCTCACAAACCAGAGAGGGGTAGACATCGAATCTCATTACCCAGAGAGGGCTAGACATCGAATCTCATTACCCAGAGAGGGCTAGACATCGAATCTCACTACCCAGAGAGGGCTAGACATCGAATCTCACTACCCAAAGACCTATATGTATCATCTCTCTCGCTATATGTATCCACTATCTCACTATATGTATCCTCTCTCTTACTATATGTATCTTCTCTCTCGCTATATGTATCTTCTTCGTCACTATATCTATCCTCCTGTCAGGATTTATATATTTCTGGCCATATTTAATTTTTCTCTCTCGATCTTTATTTTAATCTGAGTTACTTTACTATTCTGTTCATGATATTTGAAAAAAAAATATTTCTCTCACTAAAATGAAGTTCCTCCTTACAATATTTATTCCCCCCCCCCCCCAAAAAAAAAAAAAAAAAAACTATATGTATTCCCCCTCCCCCTATATTTACCCCTTTACTCCTCTAAATTTATTCCCCTAAGCATTGTATTTATTCCCCTAATCCCTGTATTTATTCCCGTAATCCCAGTATTTATTCCCGTAATCCCAGTATTTGTTCTCCTGCTTATTAAACGAAATCTCTTTCTCATACATCTCATCAAATTCCATACTGCCTGGCGTGATGCCGACCACATGACCCAAAATTGTGCCGTGGTGATAGAAAAGAATGGTCACTAAAACATATTTTCCATGCGCTTAACGAGACGTGGAAGACTTTTTTCCCCACTTTTCTACTTTTCCTTATATTAATCTACCCATACACTATATTTATCTACCCGTACACTATAATTAATCTACCCATACACTATATTTATCTGCCCGTACACTATAATTAATCTACCCATACACTATATTTATCTACCCATACACTATATTTATCTACCCGTACACTATAATTAATCTACCCATTCACTATATTTATCTACCCGTACTCTATAATTAATCTACCCGTACACTATATTTATCTACCCGTACACTATATTTATCTACCCGTACACTATATTTATCTACCCATACACTATATTTATCTCTCTCACCTCTATATTTTTTCCTCCTGTACATTATCCTCATACATTCTAACCAAAAGATATACTCTGTGGACAACTAGCAGATGGCAAAAGACTAGGGGGGCGCCCAAAACTTCGATTTGTAGATGTGTGTAAACGTGACATGAAGACTCTGAACATAAACCCTGCAGCATGGGAAGAAATATCTGCAGACCGCAATCTCTGGAAATACACTCTAAAGCTTCAACTGATACAAGAAGTAGACAGATTCATGGAAAAAAAAAAAGAGAATACACGGCGAATGGAAAGAAAATACAACACATCCGGGGTAGGAGTGGAGGGGGTGGGGCGCTGCAACTATGACTGACGGATAATGATAATTATTATCTACAATCTACAAAAAGCAGAATAGCTCAGGTCAAAATATCATTTCAGAAAATGAAAAAAAATTTTATGCAATAAATATATGTCAATATAAGTGAGAAAGCGAGTTCATCGATGCTATATAGAACAAATTCTGACCTATGGAAGCGAATCATGGACAGTGGACAAACAAATGAAAAGACGATTAGAGGCCACAAAGATGGGATTTCTCAGAAGAATGTTGAAAAGTTCCCTGGACAGCTAAAAAGACCAATGAAGAAATTCTCAAAGAGGCCAACACAAAAAGGAAAGTCCTAAAAACATCAGAAAGAAACAATCAACATTTTTTGGGCACATAATGAGAAGAGGAAAGTTGGAATACTTGGTTACAATTTGCAAAATAAAAGGAAAGAGAGATCGTGGACGACAAAGAGAGAAAATACTGGATAGCTTGGTGTCATGGCATGGAAAACAGTCAACAACAGAACTGATACGATGTACTGTAGATAGAAGATTGTGGAAGGACATAATCGCCTACGCCATCCGTTATGGCACATGATGATGATTATCTACAATAGGTTATCAACATTATCACTAACTAGCTTTATGGGTTCATCATCATCATCGGGTGCCTTCTCCGCATCGAAGGTTGGCTACCATGGAGCGCCATTCTATTCTGTCTCTTGCTTTGATAGTGCAGATTGTCATAGGCTGACTTGTCCATCCTGTGCATTATCCTCATACATTGTATCGTTAATTGTACTATTTACATAATTATCTGAAGTAAATAAACTGTGTTAAGTTTTATTTCGGGTATAGACAGTGCCTTCAAATTACTACAACTATAATTGATTAATTCTGCGATAAATTATCCCAGATATGAATTTGATGTTACTCGTCCATGTTAGTCTTGGTCTGTCTCTGCCTCTTTTACCTTATATTTTCCCCTCTAATATTACTTTTATTAGACTGTTATGTCTTTTAACATGACCAACAAATGTCATTTGTCTTGCTCTAATTGTGTTTAGTTGTTCTTTTTTCCCCCTTAGTCGTCCTAAAACTTCCTCGTTTGTTTTCTTTTCTTTCCATCCAATTCTACCTATTCTTCTGTAAATCCACATTTCAAAGGCCTCAATTTTCTGTTCTGTTTTCTGGTCTAATGTCCATGTTTATGGTTTAAGAAAAAAAAAAAGATTTCTAGGGAGGCTGAAAAAATCCATAGTCTTTTATGACTGACGGAGGCTACTACTACTACTACTACATTTTTCTCCTTACTCTTATCTTTATTTCGAAAATTTATCTTTATCGTGCCAACATTTATCTTGATTTTTTTAAATACTTATCCTCCCTCCATCGATATACTATGTACCGAGTATCCATATATTTACTGAGGACACACAAAAACGCTAACCTATAATTAGAACATACAAGTGCCAACAGTCCAAACAGAGCACTAGTTTTCACAATCCGGCGTCTAGGTGAATTATTGCACAGGTCGCTGAAAGTCTCTATTGACGGCCCACAATTACCGTGCCGGCGGTTTTCTAGCGCCACCACCTGGCTGTTTGAATATTTCTGTTGACAGTGGTCTTAGCGAGCCGCAGACAATCGCGAGTGAGCGCTTGGCTCAACAACCGATATACGCGCTATGCTACATTTGCCTTCAGGGTCATAAAAAATAAAACACAGGAACATTCATGGAAAGAAAATTCATATCTGAGATAATTTATCGCAGAATTAATAAATTATAATTGTAGTAATTTGAAGGCAGCGTCTATACCCGAAATAAAACTTAACACAGTTTCTGAACTTAACACTTCAGATAATTATGTAAATAGTACAATTAACGATATAAATGTTGAGTAAAGTGAAAGAGGCGAATAAATTCAAACGGTTTATTTTTCCAGCCGACAGTCGACATAATTATCATACATCGCAGCTTATCTGGAACTCATTACTTAACTTTTCCTCTGACACGATTATAGTCCAGATATTATTTAACGTTTCCTCTAACACGATTATAGTCCAGATATTATTTAACGTTTCCTCTAACACGATTATAGTCCAGATATTATTTAACGTTTCCTCTAACACGATTATAGTCCAGATATTATTTAACGTTTCCTCTAACACGATTATAGTCCAGATATTATTTAACGTTTCCTCTGACACGATTATAGTCCAGATATTATTTAACGTTTCCTCTAACACGATTATAGTCCAGATATTATTTAACGTTTCCTCTGACACGATTATAGTCCAGATATTATTTAACGTTTCCTCTAACACGATTAGAGTCCTCATATTATTTAACGTTTCCAATGAAACGATTAGAGTTCAGATATTATTTAACGTTTCCTATGAAACGATTACAGTCTGGATTAACAGATTGGAACGTGTGTAGAATTGGCGTCCCCAATTTTAAAAGTATTAATAGGATGTGAACTCTCATATAAGACAACTTGCACATATCTCACTGAGTGCTGGAATATTAACACAAACTTTGTGCTACTGCTCAATTTGGATAAACTAAAAATAATATTTATGTTGTTGGTTCTTGTAACTTTTATTAAAACTTTGACTCTGTATTAAAAGATATTTATGTCTGAAGTAATGGTAGCAACAAAGAAAAAGACGTCACCGTAATGCACAATAAAGACAAGTGGAACAATATTAAAACAGGTAAATGAATTGAAGTATGTAGGAAGAATGTTAACCTCAGATGGTAGGTGGGTGTACAAGACAGATGAGATGCGGAATTCAGCTTTCCAAGAAATGAGGAGAATACTGTGCAATTCATTTTTGACAATAGAACCAAGAAAAAGAGTTCTTAAATGTTATGTAGAGCCAGTCTTAACATATGGATGTGAATCATGGACAATAGGACAACAGACAAGAAAACAAGGCTGTAGAAATGTGGTTTTACAGAAGAACGTTGAGGATACTATGGACAGCTAAGAAGAGTAATGAAAACGTTCTGAGAGAGATCAAAGCAAAAAGAGAACTAATTTCCAATATTAGGAAGAAACAATCATCATTTTTTGCCACGTAATGAGAAGGGAACAACTGGAATGCATTGTAACAACTGGTAAAATTGAGTGACGAAGAAATAGAAGGAAACAAAGAGAAAAGATACCAGACAGTTTAAAACAATGGCTTGGCAGAAGGTTAAAAACAGAAATAATAAATAACTGTCAAGGTGTAGAGTTGTGGAGAGACATGATCACCTATGCTAGCAGCAGGTATGGTACTTGATGATAATTACGTCTATTCATGTTGATGTTGTCCATTTGAAACTCGCCTACCAGAGCTCCGCGTTTTCTCGCTTCTCAAGTCTCGTACCCTTTGATTTCTCTACAAACTGACCCGTTTGAGTTACCCGCCGTTGTTACCTAAGTTTACGTTGAATGTGTCCTAGTCTGGCGGCCATTATTTTCTAGGGCCTTTTTTGATTCGGTCCGATAGATTACGTAAGTTCGCTCTCTTGATCTCACCAATGGAGTCGTTGTGTTCGCTAATTGTGGACTAATCTCCTTTCATCTGGTCACAAATAGTTTATTTGCCCATTCTATATTGACACAAGTCAAACTTGGATGTTAGTCACCAACTCTATGACCCTTACATCCCTGGACATGCGGAAGTACGGGGAAATGAATGAGCGGTACACCCGTGACGAAGTTTTGAAACTAAAAATAAAAAGAGAACTACAAAATACAATTCAGACAAGACAAATGAAATTTTTAGGGCATGTTAAAAGACACAACAGCCTATTAAAAGTAATATTGGAAGGGAAAATACAAGGTAAAAGAGGCACAGGCAGACCAAGACTAACATGGACGAGTAACATCAAAAGATGGACCAGTCAACCTATGACAACCTGCACCATCAAAGCAAGAAACAGAGTGGAATGGCGCTCCATGGTAGCCAACCTTCGTTGAGGAGACGGCACTCAATGAATGAACACCCGTGACAGAGCTCAAGTAATTCAAGCAATTACTAATTAATTACTAAGGCTTCACTCTCTGTGGAGGCCAAATCTACCACAACAATATAAAGACATCTATAGACTTTGCAATGTGTATGAAAACTAGGCCATTTCTGCAGTCAGCTCCTCGTTTCTATGGCATTAGAAGAACGACTAATGAGATGGTATTATATCTCTTTATTAAAACATATAGAAGTAGACGTTATGGCCCATAGACGTTCATAGAAACATTCACCTTTTCCGTCGTTTCCAAGAATTCAAATTGTCTCATTTTCCAAGATCACCACGTAGAGCTTACAAATAATATTGGCCAGCTTTGATTAAGTGACCGTGGACATTCAGAAACAGCAGCAAAAAGTCTTCTGACTAATATGACCTAATGCCCTCACCTAAGTCCTATTGCTGGCCCTATAAGATGAAACACTTCCACCAACTACCCAATGACCAGGTGAGGGTAAAGCCATGAAGAAAGCACGGATTGATTTGATTTTGACGAATTTCCTCCGCCTGTTGTGGGAATCGAACCCGGGATCTCCTTGACCAGAGGTCGACGTCCTGCCTCTAGACCCACTTCTCCCCCTCATGGTAAAGCAGTAGCGGACCTAGTCATGTCTGGACTAGATCCTGACCCCTGTTGTGGGAATCGAACCCGGGATCTCCTTGACCAGAGGTCGACGTCCTGCCTCTAGACCCACTTCTGCCCCTCATTGTAAAGCAGTAGCGGACCTAGTCATGTTCGGACTAGTTCCTGACCCCTGTTGACCCAGCTTGAAATTGATATCAGTTTGTTTTCTCCTATGAAAGAAATACGTCACTGATATAATACTGACCGCAGTCCCCAAAGATATTCTCAGCCTGAGAGACAAGATCAGAAATGACGAACTGAGAAAGAAAACTGGAATAGCCCCTGCCATAGAATATATGCATAAACTACTTATAAAATGGTTTGGCCGCGTAACAAGGCAGAGTAATCAATACACAACACAACGAGCCCTTAATAAACGCTGCGGGAATACCAGATCTAAGGGTCGACCACGAAATAGATGGATTGATTAAATATCATAAGCACTTGGAAACAACAAAGGGAGCCGCGATAGCTCAGTGGTTAGTGAACTGGATTACAAAGGACAAGGGTTCGATCCCAACTGACGGCTTCCGGGTTCACCCAGCCTTAAATGGGTACTGGATTTTTTTCTGGGAAAGTAAAGCGACACGGGCGTAATACCGACCACATTACCCCAAAAATCACGTGCTGAAGGTCTGTAAAATGTATGTTCACTACACTAACACCATATTCCCTATACGCCACTTGGCGTGACGGGGGTACTTTACTTTTTACTTTACTTAGGAAACAACAGCAGCAGAGGCGAACAGCATAGCAAAAGAGCGCAAATTATATCTCCCCTCGACGCTGAAAGGCAAATGAGGAAGGAAAGAAGGAGATACCCAAAGATATGCCGATGATAAACAAAAACATAGCCAATAACACTGTATTCCCTTTAAACCACGTAGCTTCCCTTTAAACCACGTAGCTTCCCTTTAAACCACGCAGCTTCCCTTTAAACCACGTAGCTTCCCTTTAAACCACGTAGCTTCCCTTTAAAAACCACGCAGCTTCCCTTTAAACCACGTAGCTTCCCTTTAAACCACGTAGCGTAAAGGAGTATTATCTTTTTCCTTTCCTTTCTTATTTATATGGCCTTTGGCGTCTTGACAGACGGTTGGTAGCAAGCAGTCATGATAAGTCAGTAGTTTGGTAAAATATATTTGTCTTTTGTCGGATGCTGCTTTGCTGAACTCCGTGGCTGAATCTGCTATTACTGGATAGACAGATCCATCAGGAGAACGAAGAAGATGTATTCGTTGTGCTGTGTCCTAACGAGGATGGAACTGACATTTCAGCTTGCTTGCTATGCCCTGGGCCAATCATAGGGAGATAGTGCTTTGCCCAGAGCGCACCACCCTCCTCTCGGCTCCGTTTTGAAGTGTTCCGAGGGTGGGGCGAGCTCTTTCGTTCAGAACCAAAGTTGAGTTGTATGGGATGACAGAAGATGAATACATCACTGACTACTGTACTCGGCACACAGGGTGAACCTACTGTACTCGGCACACAGGGTGAACCTACTGTACTCGGCACACAGGGTGAACCTACTGTACTCGGCACACAGGGTGAATCTACTGTACTCGGCACACAGGGTGAATCTACTGTACTCGGCACACAGGGTGAATCTACTGTACTCGGCACACAGGGTGAACCTACTGTACTCGACACACAGGGTGAACCTACTGTACTCGGCACACAGGGTGAACCTACTGTACTCGGCACACAGGGTGAATCTACTGTACTCGGCACACAGGGTAAACCTACTGTACTCGGCACATAGGGTGAACCTATTGAACTCAGCACACAGGGTGAACCTACTGAACTCAGCACACAGGGTGAACCTACTGTACTCAGCACACAGGGTGAACTTGCTGTACTTGACGCACAGGGTGAACCTACTGTACTCGACTCACAGGGTGAACCTACTGTACTCGACTCACAGGGTGAACCTACTCTACTCGACACACAGGGTGAACCTACTGTATTCGACACACAGGGTTAACCTACTGTTATCAGCACACAGGGTAAACCTACTGTACTCGACTCACAGGGTGAACCTACTGTTATCAGCACACGGGTGAACCTACTCTACTCGACACACAGGGTGAACCTACTCTACTCGACACACAGGGTGAACCTACTGTATTCGACACACAGGGTGAACCTACTGTTATCAGCACACAGGGTGAACCTACTGTACTCGGCACACGGGGTAAACCTACTGTTCTCGACACACAAGGTCAACCTACTGCACTCTCCATCTTGTTTATTTTCCCAAGAAATAATCTTAATCACTTTATACACTATTTTACTATTTATTTATCCAATTTATTATCTTTCATTTCTATATGTATAATTATATACATTCTGTCATTCCCAAGTTTTAAATCCTTCTATACGTATATTATTAATTCTGTAAAGTGTTCTCTACGCACATTAGAAAAAAAAAACATACACAAACACACGCATACATACATTTGTAAAAAAGGTTAAACTCTACAATGATCCTTAATCTGTTCTTCGCGAGGGCCTAAATCATCAGGTTTAATTACCAAGTGCAACAGTTGAACACTCCATTAACGCTCAGCGCGGAGAAGTCATGCTCGCGCTATATTCCCCCAGGAACGCTGGATTCCGTGAGCACGAAGCGCTAACCAAAAACATGTTTTGGAGTTTTGTGAGATTGAGAATGCAAGGAACTGATGAGCTATGCTTTTTGTCTTGGATTTCTTTCTCGTTTATGTTCACAGAAGTATGCCATTAAATGCTGATGATGCAAAAAAGCTGCGGGCAAGTGATTGTCTTTACAGACGGGTTGGAATTAAGGAGAATGGTTACGTGAGAGTAGATCAGTAGTACAAGGGGCGTGGCTTATGTACTTGTCAACTAGAGCGGACCAATTGTACCCGGCACACGAGGTGAGCGTGTTCTACTCGGCACACGAGGTGGACATATTGTGCTCGGCACACGAGGTGGGCATATTGTGCTCGGCACACGAGGTGGGCATATTGTGCTCGGCACACGAGGTGGGCATATTGTGCTCGGCACACGAGGTGAGCGTGTTCTACTCGGCACACGAGGTGGGCATATGGTGCTCGGCACACGAGGTGAGCGTGTTCTACTCGGCACACGAGGTGGGCATATTGTGCTCGGCACACGAGGTGGACATATTGTACTCGGCACACGAGGTGAGCGTGTTCTACTCGGCACACGAGGTGGGCATATTGTGCTCGGCACACGAGGTGGACATATTGTGCTCGGCACACGATGTGGACATATTGTACTCGGCACACGAGGTGGACATATTGTGCTCGGCACACGAGGTGGACATATTGTGCTCGGCACACGAGGTGGACATATTGTGCTCGGCACACGAGATGGACATATTGTGCTCGGCACACGAGGTGGGCCTGTTACACTCGACACACGAGGTGACCCTGTTATATTCGGCACACGAGGTGGGCCTATTGTACTGGGCACATAGTTGTTACTATGTTAAAACATAGTTGTTTTAAAACTTCATCGTTTGTTATCTTTTGTTTCCATCCAATTCTACATATTCTTCTATAAATCCACATTTCAAAGGCTTCAATTTTCTGTTCTGATTTCTTGTCTAATGTCCATGTTTCTGCACCATACAGGAATATTGAGAAGATGTAACATTTTGCCATTCTTAGTTTCAGCCCTGCTGATATTTGTTTTGTTGTTAGTATATTTTTCATGGCATTAAAATTACTTTTTGCCATACCTATTCTTTTGTTTATTTCAGTTTTGCATTTTCCATCATTGGTTATAGTATGTCCTAGGTAGTTGTAACTCTGGACTGTCTCCAGATGTATTCCCTCAACTGAGATATTCAATTGTAGGTCTTGAGAATTTTCTTTGTTTATGATCATAGTTTTAGTCTTTTTGATATTCATTTCTAGCCCATATTTTTTGCTTGTTGTGTTTATCACATTAAGCAATTGTTGTAGGTCTTTATGATTTTCTGCTAGTAGAACAGTATCATCAGCATATCTCAGGTTATTGATTATCTTTCCATTAATGTTTAGGCCTGGTATCTCTGAGATGTTTTTAAAGATTTGCTCAGTGTATAGATTGAACAAGCTTCGTGATAGGATGCATCCTTGTCTTACTCCTTTTTTTTATGTCCATGGGTGTAGAGTTCTCCTTGTTATATCTTATTATTGCTGTTTGCTCACAGTACAAATTACATATTAGTCGTATGTCTGCGTCGTCTAGGTTTATATCCTTTAGGCAGTCTATAAGTTGGTTATGGTGTATTCTATCGAAAGCTTTGGTGTAGTCTATAAAGCAGGCATATATTGGTTTGTTTACTTCTGTGTATTTTTCAATCAATGTTCTCATGCTGAATATGGCTTCTTTTGTCCCACTGTTTTTCTTGAATCCAAATTGTTGCTCCACCACAGAAATAAAAAGCAGAATAGCTCAGGCCAAAATAGCATTTCAGAAACTGAAAAATATCTTATGCAACAAATCTATGTCAATAGAAGTGAGAAAGAGAGTTCATCGGTGCTATATAGAACCAATTCTGACCTTGACAGTAGACAAACAAATGAAAAGACGATTAGAGGCCACAGACATGGGGTTTCTCAGAATAATGTTGAAAGTCCCTGGACAGCTAGAAAGACCAATGAAGAAATTCTCAAAGAGGCCAACAAAAAAGGAAATTCCTAAAAAAAAACATCAGAAAGAAACAATCAACATTTATTGGGCGCACCATGTGAAGAGGAAAGTTGGAATACTTGGTTAGAACAGGCAAAATAAAATAAAAGAAAGGTTGCGGACGACAAAGAGAGAAAATACTGGATAGCTTGCTGTCATGGCATGGAAAACAGTCAATAACAGAACTGATACGATGCACTGTAGATAGAAGATTGTGGAAGGACATGATCGCCTACGCCAACCGGGTTGGCACATGATGATTGTTTAGATAGATATCTGAGACTAGTCAAGAGTAGAAAGCATTTATTGGTTGTTTCTATAGTCTAAAGGACAAGCGTTGCAGTGGTGGGTCTACATTCTGAAGTACAAGACACTCAGTGGCGGGCCTACAGTATTTGACACGTCTCAAACATTTTCAGTACCATTTCTACCTGTCCCTTTCCACGTTCATTTTTTTATAGTTTAATCTTTCTTTTACTTCTCTTTCCCCCCCACCCCCACCCTTATGTACTTGCAACAGTATTTACTATATGTCGTCCGTGCAGACGGAACACTCTAGCAACTATTAGTTTGTAATACAATGCAGCCCAGGTAACGTGGTAAGAACAGTTGTCATCACATTTGTGAAATCTGCTGGTATAGAAGACCTAGCTAGCAATAGAAGACCTGGATAGCAATAGAAGATATCGCTAGAAGAAATCGCTAGCAACAGAAAATATAGCTAGCACTAGAAGACATCTCTAGCAACAGAAAAGATAGCTAGCACTAGAATACATCGCTAGCAACAGAAGGCATAGCTAGCACTAGAAGACATCTCTAGCAACAGAAAAGATAACTAGCACTAGAATACATCGCTAGCAACAGAAGACATAGCTAGCACTAGAAGACATCGCTAGCAACGGAAGACATAGCTAGCATCAGAAGACATCGCTAGCAACAGAAAAGATAGCTAGCACTAGGATACATCGCTAGCAACAGAAGACATAGCTAGCACTAGAATACATCTCTAGCAACAAAACACGTGGCTTGCTAGCAATAGAAGAATTGTCTGTGAGGTCTTGGTATTGCCCTGCACTGTTACGCCGGGCTTGTAGCCCAGTGCATCAGATTAACCATTGGGTAAGCTCTTGGAGCTATGGATCTTAAAGGTTCGTAAAATTACTTATATAAGCACGACTGAAGAGCAAGTATAGACATATGACTTGAAATTTGGAATATACACAAATACTGTTCCTTACATGATGATCAGTTAGGTTATGGTTATTTGAAAGCCCCGATATTACTGTAATCGAATTAAAATCCATAATTGCTCAACTGCCAGTGCCAGTGGAATCACCAGAATAAACGTCTCATCGCACTGAAAGATCCAAACAAAGAACGGTACTGCAGTCCCCTTCATAAAAGCTACAGCACACGCCAAAAGATATAAGGCCAAGCGGCACCGAAAGTGAACACTGCTTAACTGTTCTTCGTCATACGATATCATCATTCCTCGTAAGCAACCGGAATATTGAAACACGATCCAGATAAAAAAAAACACAGCTCACGGAGTGCACAGAGCTCTAAACTCAGTAGCTCCGGCAGCAAGCCGAGCTTGAAATATGAGGAAACTGCAACATAGAACACTTTTCAGACAGTGTCTTAACGGCTTCTGCCGCCTTTTCGCCATATTGACCGGAAGTCTATCTGTTAGGTTGCATCGGGTGAGTTTTGATAGGGCTGGCTAATAACAACATAACATCAACAATCCCCTGACAATCAAGATTGTATAAAATCACATCCATATTCAACAATCCCCTGACAATCAAGATTTAGCTCTCTATCCAACCCCTAGATCAGTGTCTCTGATGGTGCCAGAGCTTTATGTCCAGACAATGTTATCGTCCATTAACGACAATTCCACGTTGTACAACTTTTTCTTTGTGTTTGGATGATAATTTAACCAGATTTAATTAAGAACACAAACATGTAGAGCTTGGAGCTTGTTGACGCTAAGTACTTGGCAGATCGCATGTCCGATAACTCTGTTCAAACTAATAAAATGTTTCCAGTGGCAAATGTTATATTTTTACCCTGAAATACATAAATCATAGAAAAACAACATTGCGTGATGGGATTATTAAACCAACAAAAAATAGCAACAAAAGCAAATAGAATTTTCTGCAAAATAATTATCATCCTACTGTTGTGTTATCAGGTTTAAGCTTGGACAATCTAGAAGAATTCGTCGTCATCATCATGGAGTGCCGTCTCCGCTTCGTAGGTTGGCGGCCATGGAGCGCTATTCCGTTCAGTGTCTTGCTTTCACTCTCCGTGTCATTCTCTGGAATAGTACGTGATCAGACTCCAATCTCTTTCATGGTGATCAGCCATATTCGTCGTTCATGCCCTAAATATGCTTCTTGTGTACCACATACTTTGCTGTTTTCACTTTCTGAGCCGTTGATCATTTCTGATTCTTCCGCCCTAACTACCGTCACAGACTTTGTATATTCAGTAAGCACATTCCTGGGAAACGCCATTGTGGTCAGAATAGATGTTTGCCTCTCGAACCGAGAACGCACGTTGGCCTATCTACGATATGTCAAACACATCGACACGAAGAATAAATAATATTCCAATGAAATATCGATAAACTAGAAAATTCGGGAAAAAAACAAAACTGACGCATAGGCGTCAGCATGATGGGAAGAAATCGAAGCCAAGAACTAAGACGACAGTTATATGAATGGCCCCCGTGTAGAACATATGATTTGCCAGGTAACAAAACAGGGAGCCAGTAGTGGGGTGTGGGATACACTCCAAGGGATGGTGACAGCTTCACAAAACAGGAACACAACAAAATACTGACGTTTCGGCCCGCGATCTTCTTCAGAAAAGGGGGACATCAAGAAACAAACGATGATGCAGAAATATCTATAGCTACATGTCGGTTGATAAAGTTAGGGAGAGGTGGATAGAGAGATGAGATATAGGACGGTGAGATCGCTTGTCTACAAGTACGACGTCGGCCTCATGACTGGAAGGACGTGGGTTCAAAGCAAAGTTACTAATGGAGAATGTTTACAAAGAGCTGGAAACCAGAAATATGAGAATAATAAGGAAAAGACAATCTATATTTATTGAACATGTGATGCGAAAAGAAGGCATTGAGAATACTATAACAACAGGCAGAATGAATGGAAATAAAAGCAGAGGAAACCCAAGAAAATTAATATTGAACAGGTTATCCAAATGGCTTTTAAAAAATCACTGACTGAAATTGTGACAAGAATGTGTAAAAATAATTTTCTTCCATTGTGATCTGAAGGTTTGCTTTGTGATTTGAAGGTTTGCTGTGTGATCTGAAAGTTTGCTTTGTGATCTGAAGGTTTGTTTTGTGATTTGAAGGTTTGCTTTGTGATCTGAGGTTTATTCATAATTGCAAGCGGTTTCTTTGAATAAACTCTGGAATAGAGTAATTTTTAAATTCGATCTTGAACCTGATCAATTGTTGTCATTTCTCCGCGCTGTGTTTGTCCGTTCGTACTCACACTGTTATTATTAGATCGTCTCGTCTTTCTCGACAATCGACAAAGGCTTGAGGTGTACAATAACACCAACACATATTTATTTATATTCTATTTACAGCCCGATGGTCACAAGTTACATTAACACATGATTTATTTAGACTAGACATTCCTTCTAGGCTACTATCAACAACAATATTACTTGCTGGTTTGGATTGCCACTAAATCACGCAGTCCTAGAATAACTTAACACATTACAGGTTATGCATTTTCGCTATCTATACACAAGTCCCGTGTGGACTCACTAGATCAGTTAATCTATTCACTTAATCTAATAATGATTAGACGTTCCCAACGTCTTTTCCAGCGATTATAGTTGGCAGTCTTTCTAGTTGCTCTGCCCTGGTGAATAAATGTCTCCCTCACTTTCCGACTGTCCTTCCTTTTAATGTTCTCAATGGAACTAATCACTTCTCTCGGTGTTAAGGTCGTCTTTCTCTCCGCGTGTGTGAGAGGGAGCCGCTCGGCGTATCTGCCTCCGTTTATCTCTCTCATCGTATCTCTGCGTCTCTTCCTATGTCTCAATCTGTGTGTCTCACTTTTGGTGTCTATCATTGTCTATCTCTGTGTGCCCTCCGTTAGTCTGTAAGACTCACTTATATATTCTATCCACTTCCGGCCTCTGCCATTGTCTATCCCCAGGCATTTGTTGACCTTGCATGTATAATGTGGGTTCGTATTATGTCTACTATAACTCAACATATACAGAGTGAAAAGGGGGAGTAGACAGATCTAGAGGCTAATGAAATAGATTTCACGATAAGCTCACGTATGAGACATTCTACAAAGTCTTGACAGGAACGGTCGCTGTCCGGGCAATTGCCATCAGAAACTTACCCAAGCCTTGGATCCCAGCCTGTGCTACGGAGTTCGTGCACGTGGGCCAGGATTATCCTCGCATTTTCTCGAGATTCTCGAGGCGGATATCGGAGCACCTATGGGTTTGTTCGGTGTGCAGTGAAGAAGATCCTAATAACAGCAACAACAACAACAACGTTGTTTCTTGAAGAAGATCCTAATAACATCAGCAACAACAACAACGTTGTTTCTTGAAGAAGATCCTAATAACATCAGCAACAACAACAACGTTGTTTCTTGAAGAAGATCCTAATAACATCAGCAACAACAACAACAACGTTGTTTCTTGAAGAAGATCCTAATAACAGCAACAACAACAACAACGTTGTTTCTTGAAGAAGATCCTAATAACATCAGCAACAACAACAACGTTGCTTCTTGAAGAAGATCCTAATAACATCAGCAACAACAACAACAACGTTGTTTCTTGAAGAAGATTCTAATAACATCAGCAACAACAACAACGTTGTTTCTTGAAGAAGATCCTAATAACATCAGCAACAACAACAACAACGTTGTTTCTTGAAGAAGATCCTAATAACATCAGCAACAACAACAACGTTGTTTCTTGAAGAAGATCCTAATAACAGCAACAACAACAACAACGTTGTTTCTTGAAGAAGATCCTAATAACATCAGCAACAACAACAACGTTGTTTCTTGAAGAAGATCCTAATAACATCAGCAACAACAACAACGTTGTTTCTTGAAGAAGATCCTAATAACATCAGCAACAACAACAACGTTGCTTCTTGAAGAAGATCCTAATAACATCAGCAACAACAACAATAACGTTGTTTCTTGAAGAAGATCCTAATAACATCAGCAACAACAACAATAACGTTGTTTCTTGAAGAAGATCCTAATAACATCAGCAACAACAACAACGTTGCTTCTTGAAGAAGATCCTAATAACTTCAGCAACAACAACAACGTTTTTTCTTGTGTGAAAATCAACTATGTGAAAAAAAGTAAAGTAAAAAAAAAAATAAGCAATGTTAAAGTGAAGTAGTGTAAAATAAATAAAAATAACATAGGGAAAGTAAAGTCAAATCAAGTAAAAGTAAAATAAAGTTGAAATAACTTAGGTAAGTAAATAAAGTTAAAATAACTTAGGTAAGTAAATAAAGTTTAAATAACTTAGGTAAGTAAATAAAGTTAAAATAAATTAGGTAGAGTAAAATAAAGTAAAGTAAAAGTAACTTTTGTGAGGTAAAATAAAGCAAACAAAACTTAGGCGAAGAAAAGTAAATTAAAAATAACTTAAAGTAAAAATAATTTAGGTTAAGTAAAGTAAGGTAAAGTCAGAACAAAAATAGAGTAGAGTACAAAGTAGAGCTGACGATTTGTGGATATTCCTCGGCTAATGCCAAGTTCAGGAATGTGGAGGTGATGTACTCGTCCACATTGTGAGTTTGTGCTGGGTATTTGTAGTTGTTGGATATCCTGGTCTCTGGTTTCTTCTTTCCAAATCGATGATTTAGTTTTTGCTCTTCTTGGGTGATCCGATTGCTGTTTTCCTCTTCAGCAAATAAGGACTGGGTGTTTATGATTGTTGTGTATCCTGGGCCTGGAAACAACGAACAGAAGTGTGTTCTTGGTGTTTATGATTGTTCGGTGACCTTACGGGAGCATTGTGATTTCATTCCCTGGTGTTTATAATTTTTGGATTGCCTGTTGGTAATTTTAGCAGGTCAGTCCTTTGTGTTTGTCATTGTTGAGTTTTCCGATCAGTCTTCAGATGCGAGCATTTTGTCATTGTTTGGCATCCTGGCAACATATTTCGTGCCTCCAAAATAGAAACACGTGGGCGTTCAAACTATACGCCTAACTCTATGCTTGATGAGCTGGAACAGTCCCAGAATTTTGATTTAAGACAGCCCCCTTCCTCAGGAGCAGTCAATCACCTGCTGTGCTAATCAACTGACAAGGGTGAAAGATATACTTAGTTTGAGAACCGCTGTGTGAGATTGTAAAACGTCATATGTTTTTTTCTCTCACGAAACGAGAACCAGTCGAGGGTGAATAAACATCTGCTTTTGATGATGTAAGATCCGAAGAAATAGCGAAGGCAATCCTATTTGTTATATTTCTGGGAAAATCTGGGAATAATTGCTGTTTTTGGAAATAGCGAGAATTGAGTTCTGTATCTTTGAATGAGATGGAATACGCGTTTATGTAAGAGTGGGAAATGAACTGTGTTCCTTGATATGAGATTCTTAACAATATTCTATCGCATCAGCTGAGAATATTACTGTCGGTGAACGAAAATGGCGAGCTGAAAGGAGGTTTAATGAGACTGTCGTTAATGGAAATAGAGAGAGTGAAGTAGAGGTGGTAATGTAAAGAGTGAAGTAGAGGTGGTAATGTAAAGAGTGAAGTAGAAGTGGTAATGTAAAGAGTGAAGTTGAGGGGGTAATGTAGAGCGTGAAGCAGAGGTGGTAATGTAGAGAGTGAAGTTGAGGGGGTAATGTAGAGAGTGAAGTAGAGGTGGTAATGTAGAGAGTGAAGTAGAGGGGTAATGTAGACAGTGAAGTAGAGGGTGTAATGTAATTACGCCAAAAAATGGGTATTTTGTGTCGCCTCTTTGACTGATGTACTTAATCATTGGATCGTGAGTAGCGTGTGTAATAATTAGATCTTGAGTAGTGTAAATAATCATTGGATCTTGAGTAGCGTGTGTAATAATTAGATCTTGAGTAGTGTAAATAATCATTGGATCTTGAGTAGCGTGTGTAATAATTAGATCTTGAGTAGCGTGTGTAATAATTAGATCTTGAGTAGTGTAAATAATCATTGGATCTTGAGTAGCGTGTGTAATAATTAGATCTTGAGTAGTGTAAATAATCATTGGATCTTGAGTAGCGTGTGTATTATTTTGATCTAGTCACGAAGATATCACGGATAAAGAGCGAAGAATTAGTGTGATTCGAAACATGGACCTTTTTGTCCAGAGGTCGACACCTTACCACAATCTACAACTCACTTACCCTATGGTTATATGGTTATTTGGTTATATGGTTATGAAAGGTCCCGGTATCACTGCAAACGAATTAAAATCCATAATTGCTCAACCGCCCGTGCCAGCGTAATCATCCGAATTAATATCTCATCTCCCAAACAAAGAAAGGTAACTGTAGTCCCCATCGTAGCAGTCTCAGCACACGCCAAAAGACATAAGGCGAAACCGCACAGAAAATGAACACAGTCATCTATTCCCTGTCATACGATATCACCATTCATCTTAAACAATCGGAATATTGAAACACGATTAAAACGGATGAAACGCACAGCTCACGGTGTGCTCAGAGCACTTAACTCAGTAGCTCCTGCAACCAGCCGGACTTGAAATCTGAGAAAACTGCAACAAGGAACACTTTTCAGACACAGCCTTTAATGATTCTTGCCGCCTATCCACCATATTGACCGGAAGTTCACGTACTCCTAAAAATGATGATCGTCATATTTTTTTTTTTATGCGTAGCACTTTATGATGTTAGGACATCGTTTTTGATTCCATATCCGAACTTATGAAACACAGTTAGTCATCGGATTATCCCCGTCGCACATCAAACAACAGACCGAAAGATCTCCCTGCAATGTGAATTTGTGAAATTATAAACCAGTTCACATGTCTACCCTCTATCTCACAGTAGCCCTCTAGAACCTAGACAACATTCCTCCTGACTAGCATGAAACTCTGGGAGTCACCCGCTGCTGCAAAGTCATGAACAAATCTCCGTCATGTCGCCTTTTATCATTAGCATACGGCCGGTCTAGGGATATGCGACCAACTATCATCGTGATGACGTAGCACACACAACAATGGCTGCGCCCACAAATTACTCTAGTGAATGCAGCCAAAAAATGCACGAAACACAGTGCAAGATCCCTAAAGTGAAACCTTCGGTTGACTTGGCAGAGCAGTCCATATTAATGAGTTGTAACATGTAAATAATTGGCATCGAACAATTCCAACGGCAGCCATTGAACAGCACTCAATGTGTTGATGTAAACCGCTTATCAACTCTAGACGGGGGAAGGTCGCATTCACAGAACTTGACTTGTCAAAGAGAAATATTGTCCAGTGTATGACTCCGCACCAGATAGGATGTTCCATAGAAGATACATGTACGGATGCTATTCATGAAATGGTCAAGTGAGACAACTAAAATATCAGCCAAACAACTGTGAGAAAGGGAGTTAATTACTTTTATAACCTTTCAGCGCTTAGTTGGAATAAATATATTAACACTATGTAGAGCTGCGGCAAAGCTGTATTAGGTATAATAAATGAAGGTGATAAACACGAATATCAAATATACCAAATGTTAAATACTTTGCACGGGCCGCGAGTATAGCTGGAGAGAGCATGTCAAATAATTGTACAACGGTATAGAGTAGCTAAACTAATAGAAAGGCAAGTGAACAAAACATAAAAAAAATGGAAATGTCTTAGTTTGTTTTGTCTTTCTGTCAGTTTCGCTGCTTTATATTATTTTATGCTTACTTGACATAATACAAGATAGAAGCCGGGACATTTCAGCTTCACAAAAAAAAAAAAGACAAGAGTAAATAAAGAGCCAAAGTTTCGACCCAAAAAAGTAAGAATTCAGTAAAATTATAAAGAAAAATTATTGCATCTACGTACGGGATTGTGGAAGAGGGGTGCGGGGAAAGAGGGGGGGGGGGGTCTAGTGACAAGACGTCGACATCAGGTCAAGAAGGTACCGGGTTTGATTTCCCCCCACAGGCAGTGAAAAAAATAAAATGTGTAAAATTTAAACCGTGGCTTTACCCTCCCTTGGTCTCTGGGTAGTGGGATTTGATATCTAGCCCTCTCGAAAAAACGGCGAAAACATGAGATCCCGTGTATATGCTGCGCACGTTAACGAACGCTTGTCATTTGGAAATGGAAAAGAGTCTGCCAAAAATGGTCGTTGCTCGGGCAAAAGTAATAGGAAAAAAAAAAACTCCCCAAAAAACGTTAAAGCTCTCGACTATAAAAATATGAGTACCTCTGAAGTCGGAGCACATCTGCATGTATGGCGGGGGACACCTGAGCACTCGGCTGCCGGTGTGAAATATAAGAAGAGAGTGAAATTAATGCAAAATTCAGTTCATGATTATTTCTTGTTTGTTGAAAGATTTATATTCTATTTTGATTATTTTCGACCTGGTTGAAGACACTTCGGTCGAAACGTTCGCTCTTTGTTCAGTTTGTCTTTGTCACTCAAACTTTCAAACTGTTGTCGTTTATTGCAAAACGTGATTAAAACCTTGCATTAATTAACGTGACATGGCCAAAAATGTTTCCTTATTTATGTGGCGTGATGGCATCATAATTTATTATATCAACAGCATTGCAGACCAGTACTTCCCAGATATGAGGGGAACTAATGGCCCCAGTTAGTCATCGTTCAGTTACTTCCCATGACAACAAAGGCCCGCAACCATTAATTTGTGTTAATTATCTGAGCCGTAATTAGTGTTCGGTTTTGGTTTTTAATTAGCGGTTTTTGCTAGCACTTGCTCCAGCTCTTGTGTTAACTGTTCGCTTTCTTTGGTGTCTCTTGTTTAATTTTGAAATCTCTCTAATGTGGTTATGTGAATAATATTATTGAATGGGATTTTGCATGGTTTGATGGGATTCTGTGAGGTGATTATGTGCGATTATGAAATGTTATGTGTGGTAGTCATGGGATAACGTGGAGTGTAATGGGATTAAGTGTGCTATTATGAATTTAAGTGTGCTATGATGAGATTATGTGTGTTATGATGGGATTAAGTGTGCTATGGTGGGATTATGTATGCTATGATGGGATTAAGTGTGCTATGATGGGATTATACGTGCTATGATGGGATTATATGTGCTATGATGGGATTGTATGTGCTATGATGGGATTATATGTGTTATGATGGGATTATATGTGTTATGATGGGATCAAGTGTGCAATTTTGGGATTATGTGTGCTATGATGGGATTATGTGTGATATGATGGGATTATGTGTGCTATGATGGGATTTTATGTGCTATGATGGGATTAAGTGTGCAATTATGGGATTATGTGTGCTATGATGGGATTATATGTGCTATGATAGGATTATGATTGCCAGTGTGGGATTAAGTGTACTGTGATGAGATTGTGTGTGCTGCGATGGGATTAAGTGTGTTATGAAGGGATTGTGTGTGCTACGATCGGATTATTTGTGCTATGGTGGGATTAAGTGCGCTATGGTGAAATTAAGTGTGAGCACTTAATCCCACCAGTGAGAGATCGCGGAAGACAAAGAGAGAAAATACTGGATAGCTTGGTGTCATGGCATGGAAAACAGTCAACAACAGAACTGATACGATGCACTGTAGATAGAAGATTGTGGAGGGACATGATCGCCTACGCCAATCGGCAGGATACATGATGATGATGATGATTTTGGTATTATGTGTAATATGATGGGATTATGTGTTCTGTGATGGTATTAAGTGTTCTATGATGGGATTATGTGTTCTATGATGGGATTATGTGTTCTATGATGGGATTATGTGTTCTATGATGGGATTATGTGTTCTATGATGGGATTATGTGTTCTATGATGGGATTATGTGTTCTATGATGGTATTAAGTGTTCTATGATGGGATTATGTGTTCTATGATGGGATTATGTGTTCTATGATGGGATTATGTGTTCTATGATGGTATTAAGTGTTCTATGATGGGATTATGTGTTCTATGATGGGATTATGTGTTCTATGATGGTATTAAGTGTTCTATGATGGGATTATGTGTTCTATGATGGGATTATGTGTTCTATGATGGGATTATGTGTTCTATGATGGGATTATGTGGCTACTACGGGCTTTTGTGTGCTATGACGGGCTTATGTACGCTTTGATAGGATTCTGTGCACTACGAGGGGATTCGGTGTAGTTTGATTGTGCTATATTTGATTACATGTAATTATATGTAATGAGATGGTGAATTATTTATTTGTTCACATCCTATTTATTATTCGACCAGCGGTGCTTTGGTATGAGAAAGATTTGTGTTATGGCGGTGTATTAGACCCTCCCGATGTTGATTAATAGTCTACCGTTACCATCAAATCCGCCCCAATTTTTGATCCAATCTGATCTAGATCTTCTCTATTGCGTGAGTCATGTCAATAGCGTCTGGTCACGTGACAGCTAATGTGACATTTTATCTTGGTTTTCTGTACCACGAAAATGCGGTATCACTTTCAAATTTTCCATATAAGCAATGTTTTTTTTTGTTTTTTTTTTTATAGAAAAGACTTTGAAAAAAATGAAAAAGAAATATTGCTAAACAACCCTTATGTGACTGTATATGTCATACATACTTATGCTCGTTGATAGTCTTACTGTCTGGGTCAAAGTTGAAAATATGTCTCTGACGTGGCTTATTTGCCCTCCATTTTATTTTTGCGTTCGCCAGCTTTCACCTCTGGCGAACGGTAATCCGTTTTTTTCCTGGCAGCCGTGTGCACTGGGGTCTCTCGCCGCACAGGCAGATAACAACGTATTCGGATATACTCATATTTTTTCCGTCGATGAGTAATTAATGTTTCATGCCAGGCCTCGCTGCTGAAACCAGGGCTGGTTGCCGCAGAGAGAAATCACAAATAAAAATCCCAACTGCTACAGCCGGGATTGAACTCACAACCTCTCTGTCTCGAGCCCGGCGTCTTGTCTCGAGACCAGTCGGTCTTCTTCCTCTTCTTCTACTTCTTCTTCTACCTTTTTAGCTACCAGTAGAGCATAGGTCTTCAACAAACACTTTCCAAGTCGTTCTGTTTTTTGTCATTCTTTTAAGATCATTCCATGTCTTCCCCATCATCTTCATCTCTGCTTCTATCTGTCTTCTCCCAAGAATTCCTTGGTTTTCCTCTTTGTCTTTTCCCCTGGGGATTCCAAAAAAGGGCCTGTTGTGTAATACTTTCAGTTGGCATCCGTAGTGTGTGTGCTATCCAGCGCCATCGTCTTCTCTGTATCTCTTTATCCACTGGTGTTTGACTGCTACATTTCCATAATTCTTTGTTAGGGATTTTAGTCACTCTTCTGTTTACCATATAATAGAATAGTTGCGAATCTTGTACTTTTATTGTCCCAATGTCAAGGTGTTGCGTCAATTAAGTGTGAACTCTTAGAGGGAACTAATGATGACAACATCCTAGAGGGAACTAATGATGACAACATCCTAGAGGGAACTAATGATGACAACATCCTAGAGGGAACTAATGATGACAACATCCTAGAGGGAACTAATGATGACAACATCCTAGAGGGAACTAATATGACAACATCCTAGAGGGAACTAATATGACAACATCCTAGAGGGAACTAATGATGACAACATCCTAGAGGGAACTAATGATGACAACATCCTAGAGGGAACTAATGATGACAACATCCTAGAGGGAACTAATGATGACAACATCCTAGAGGGAACTAATATGACAACATCCTAGAGGGAACTAATATGACAACATCCTAGAGGGAATTAATGATGACAACATCCTAGAGGGAACTAATGATGACAACATCCTAGAGGGAACTAATGATGACAACATCCTAGAGGGAACTAATGATGACAACATCCTAGATGGAACTAATATGACAGGCACCGTTTGATTTCTTTGATTGTTTCCACTCTCTGACCATCACCAGCAACAGACGTGAGCTTATCAACTGATGACGTCATTATACCTACAACCCTCCTCCTCACAAAGCTGAAAACGTCACGCTATTTGGAGGTTTTTCGGGTCTCCCTTTCGCCCCTCAGGCTTACTTCTATAGATGGCGATGCTGTTGGTGCTTTAATTTTGACGTGCCCCCACTCAACCCCGCCCGCTCCCCATCCCTAATGTTTCTTCCTCATGTTCCCTGGTGGCGAATATTACTTCTGTAAGGAGAAACAATATCTAGTTCCATGTCGAGCCCAATATCCAAAATAATCAGGAAGAGGAAAGCTTGGGAAAGTGTTACCATTAATGTCAGTCGCGCTGTGTTCGAACAACTTCCGGAAAATGCCGTATTTCGCGTTACGGGTAATTACGGGCAATTAGCAGGTCAGGCTTTGGGAGACTGCTTACACAGCGGAGCCGTAGCCACAGTCAACGTAGTGTGTAATGCGTCATCACATTAAAGATATGTTACAACTCCAGGATTAGAGTCCAACATCAGGATTAAAGAATATCATCATCATCAAGTACCGTGCCTGCTAGCGTAGGTGATCATGTCTCTCCACAACTTTCGATCTCATCAGTTATTTATCATTTCTGTTGTTGACCTTCTGCCAAGCCATTGTCTTAAGCTGTCTGTTATTTTTTCTCTTTGCTTCCCTTTATCTCTTCGTCCCTCAATTTTCCCAGTTGTTACAATATATTCCAGTTGTTCTCTTCTCATTACATGGCCACAATTTGATGACTGTTTCTTCCTAATATTGGAAATTAGCTCTTTTTTTTTTTGCTTTGGCCTCTTTCAGAACATCGTCATTACTCTTCTTAGCTGTCCATGGTATTCTCAATATTCTTCTGTAAAACCACATTTCTACAGCCTCCATTGATTTTCTTGTCTGTTGTCCTATTGTCCATGATTCCATATGTTACGACTGGCTATACATAACATTTAAGAACTTTTTCTTTCTCTTGTCAAAAATGGATTGCACAGTGTTTTCCTCCTTTTTTATTTGGAAAGCTGCTTTTACCTGAGCTAATCTGCATCTAAAAAGTATAGCGGAGGAGAATGTAGACTGAAGGCAAATGGGGCGATAGAACAGGCATGAAGTTGTAGCTTCTACATATGGTTGTATGTGGGAACATATGGACCTGCGACCTGCGGTTTCATTAGAAGGGTCGGTGCACTATCAGCTGCCCAAAGCAGTTCTACCTCATCGTGATCTCCACCGATAATAGCCTGCGTCAAAACAGTCTGGCTAACAGATCGCAATATTCTAGGATAGCTATGTTCTAGGATCGCTATGTTCTAGGATCATCATGTTCTAGGATCGCCATGTTCTAGGATCGCCATGTTCTAGGATCACCATGTTCTAGGATCGCCATGTTCTAGTATCGCTATGTTCTAGGAACGCCATGTTCTAGGATCGCCATATTCTAGTATCGCTATGTTCTAGGATCGCCATATTCTAGTATCGCTATGTTCTAGGATCGCTATATTCTAGTATCGCCATGTTCTAGGATCGCCATGTTCTAGGAACGCCATGTTCTAGGATCGCCATGTTCTAGTATCGCTATGTTCTAGGAAAGCCATGTTCTAGGATCGCCATATTCCAGTATCGCTATGTTCTAAGATCGCTATATTCTAGTATCGCCATGTTCTAGGATCGCCATGTTCTAGGAACGCCATGTTCTAGGATCGCCATATTCTAGTATCGCTATGTTCTAGGATCGCCATATTCTAGTATCGCCATGTTCTAGGATCGCCATGTTCTAGGAACGCCATGTTCTAGGATCGCCATATTATAGTATCGCTATGTTCTAGAATCGGTATGTTCTAAGATCGCCATATTCTAGTATCGCTATGTTCTAGGATCGCTATGTTCTAGAATCGCCATGTTCTAGGAACGCCATGTTCTAGGATCGCCATATTCTAGTATCGCCATGTTCTAGGATCGTCATGTTCTAGGATCGCCATGTTCTAGGACCGCCATGTTCTTGTATCGCCATGTTCTAGTACCGCCATGTTCTAGGATCGTCATGTTCTAGGATCGCCATGTTCTAGTACCGCCATGTTCTTGTATCGCCATGTTCTAGTATCGCCATGTTCTAGGATCGCTATGTTCTAGGATCACCATGTTCTAGTATCGCTATGTTCTAGGATCACCATGTTCTAGTACCGCCATGTTCTTGTATCGCCATATTCTAGTATCGCCATGTTCTAGGATCGCCATATTCTAGTATCGCCATGTTCTAGGATCGCTATGTTCTAGGATCACCATGTTCTAGTATCGGCATGTTCTTGTATCGCCATGTTCTAGTACCGCCATGTTTTAGGATCGCCATATTCTAGTATCGCTATGTTCTAGGATCGCTATGTTCTAGGATCACCGTGTTCTAGGATCACCATGTTCTAGGATCGCCATGTTCTAGGATCGCCATGTTCTAGGATCGCCATGTTCTAGGATCGCCATGTTCTAGGACCGCCATGTTCTAGGAACGCCATGTTCTAGGACCGCCATGTTCTAGTATCGCTGTGTTCTAGGATCGCTATATTCTAGTATCGCCATGTTCTAGGATCGCCATGTTCTAGGACCGCCATGTTCCCAATAGTGGTGGCTATTGCTGATATAGAAGACCCAGTAATGCAGTACATATGGGCTGGACTAGAACTTTCCCAGCATAGACTGGGGTAGACGAACTCCACATTCTCCAGTAAGAGCCGGGAATGTCAAGAAAGCCATTACGACCCGGCACATCAATGAGTTAGAGATTAGCCTGCCTCATCAACTCGGGGCATCACAGCAACAACAAGACATGGTTATATAGTAGCCTGTTAGTTGTTTACTCAAGTACTATAAGAGAAATAACCACCGCAGAGATGAAATGTGTTAGATGCATGGCAGGAAACAGCCTGAGAGGTAAGATCAGAAATGTGTTAGATGCATGGCAGGATACAGCCTGAGAGGTAAGATCAGAAATGTGTTAGATGCATGGCAGGATACAGCCTGAGAGATAAGATCAGAAATGTGTTAGATGCATGGCAGGAAACAGCCTGAGAGGTAAGATCAGAAATGTGTTAGATGCATGGCAGGATACAGCCTGAGAGATAAGATCAGAAATGTGTTAGATGCATGGCAGGATACAGCCTGAGAGATAAGATCAGAAATGTGTTAGATGCATGGCAGGATACAGCCTGAGAGATAAGATCAGAAATGTGTTAGATGCATGGCAGGAAATAACCTGAGAGATAAGATCAGAAATGAAGAACTGAGAATAAAAGCTAGGAGTAATTCCCGCCATAGAATACATAAAGAATAACAGATAAAATGGTTTGACCACGTGATAACACTGTACGATCAAAACACAACACAAAGAGCCTTCAATAAACATTGCGAGAACACCAGACCCAAGGACCGACCACGAAAAAAGATGGATTGATAGAATCTTAGAAGCACTATTAAAAATATATAAATATATTGTAAAGGAAAATATAAGATAAAAGTGGCAAACAAAGACTAACATGGATGAGTAACATCAAAACATGGACAAATCAGCCTATGACAGCCAGCACCATTAAAGCAAGAGACAGAGCAAAATTGCGCTCCATGGTAGCCAACCTTCGTTGCGGAGATGGCACTCGATGATGATGATTAAAAAAACAGCAAGTAAGGTCAACAGAAGAGCAGAAGACCGCAACTTATGTCTCCCCTCGACACTGAAAGGCAAAAGATGAAGGAAAGAAGAAGAAGAAGAAGAAGAAAACGAAGAATGTACACAATCCAGGTGGAAGTCATCAATTATTGTTCACAAACAACATTATACACGTTTTAACATCTTTTCGTGCACATTCCTCTGGCAATTGTTTAACAGCCACATTGTGGTTACAGCCTTCAGCTGGATGGGCTTCAATCACAACTCATTACTTATAGCGCATGTTCATCAAAGCAGGCAGACACTACTGCTAATCCCCGCCATAGAATACGTGCAAAAACTACAAACTAAATGGTCTGGCCACGTGATAAGACAGAAAGATCAAAACCCAATATAACAAACATTTAATAAACGTTATGAGAACACCAGACTCAGTGGCCGACACCTAAGAAGATGGATTGATGGAATGTTGGAAACATTAGGAAAAATAACAGTGAGAAAAGCCAACAGAATATCAGAATAACGCAGACGATTACATCTCCCTCGACGCTGAAAGAAACATGTAGATGGATAGAAGAAGAAATGCAGCCGCTATTTTGGAAATAGATGCAATGAATTCGTCTGGTACTAGATTAATGATTATGTGTGTGCTTGTGTTTGTGTGTGTATGGTGGGAAACTTCAAAGTTAATAAGTGTCTGTGACGTCATATCATTGTTGTATCAATGGAAACACACGTCAGAATCACAACTGTTATGATGACGTAACCAACCGACTTTACCTGTCCGATGATCTCAGCTACCGGTAGCTCATCTGTCACTTTCCTCAATTCTTATGATCTTCTCCGTATCTCATCATTGCAAGTCGAACATGTCCGTAAGTGCTCAGATCCCCCATCCCCAGCATGTCCCTCAGTGTGTGGATACTGATGACTCCAGTATGTCCCTCAGTGTGTGGAGACTGACGACTCCAGTATGTCCCTCAGTGTATGGAGACTGATGACTCCAGTATGTCCCTCAGTGTGTGGAGACTGACGACTCCAGTATGTCCCTCAGTGTGTGGAGACTGACGACTCCAGTATGTCCCTCAGTGTGTGGAGACTGACGACTCCAGTTCTGTGTGAATGTCTCATTCTTCTGCGTCTCCCAGCATAGAGCTCCTGCCAAGAGTCTCCAGTCTTGACCTAACGTTCACACATTCTGGACAAGAATAATCATAATCATTGACTGAATAATTAGCTAGCCCTACTTCCCTCAGGGTATTCAGAATATCAACCCGGTCCAATTCACGTCCGCCATCCGGGACAGCCGTTCCAACCAGACTGTCAGCTCGTTCATTTCCTTTCACGCCCGAGTGTACAGGGGCGAAAATGAAAACTTTTACCAGCCAGTCTTGAGTTCTTTAGTAACACCAACCACTGTCTCCGACCCATCCCCTTTCGATCATCCTGAGCATGCTCATTGAGTCACTCAGAAAACCCACACGAGTAAATGGTTGTGTTTGGAGCCAGGTCATTGTTATTGTTTGGTTATGCTAATTTCTATGCTGAAACATACTGCAAATTAGCCCTTACGTTGATAACCTGTCTAGCTAGTTAGCCCTGATGTTGATAAGCCATATAGCTTGTTAACTTTGATGTTGATAACCTGTAGAGCAAGTTAGCTCTGATATTGATAACTTATATGGCTAGTTAGCTCCACTCTTGATAACCCATAAAGCTAGTTAGTTCTAATCTTGATAACCCATAAAGCTAGTTAGCTCCAATCTTGATAACCCATAAAGCTAGTTAGTTCTAATCTTGATAACCTATTGTAGATAATAATTAGTATTATTCGTCAATCATAGTTGCAGCGCCCCCTAGGAAGTGTTATTTTTTTCTTTCCTTTCGTCGTGTATTATCTTTTTCTTTGAATCTGTCTACTTCTTACTTGAGTTAGAGCTTTAGAGTGTGTTTCCAAAGTTTGTGGTCTGCAGCTATTTCTTCCCAGGCTGCATATTTTACATACAAAATCATGTCACGTTTACACACGGCTATCAGTTGGAGTTTTGGTCGCTTCCTAATTCTTTTGCCATCTGCTAGTTGTCCATGGATTATATCTTTTGGTATGCTGCAGTCTTCCATACGGTGTACGTGGCCAAGCCAACGTAACTTACTTACTTTACGTGTAGATGATCGCGATGCATGTGCGAGTGGATCCACGTTTGTCACTTTTTTGGACATCTCTTACTTAGATCGTGTCACAAATGTTATTGTAAGGTTTTGGACATCTCTTACTTAGATCGTGTCACAAATGTTATTGTAAGGTTTTGGACATCTCTTACTTAGATCGTATCACAAATGTTATTGTAAGGTTTTGGACATCTCTTACTTAGATCGTGTCACAAATGTTATTGTAAGGTTTTGGACATCTCTTACTTAGATCGTGTCACAAATGTTATTGTAAGGTTTTGGACATCTCTTACTTAGATCGTGTCACAAATGTTATTGTAAGGTTTTGGACATCTCTTACTTAGATCGTGTCACAAATGTTATTGTAAGGTTTTGGACATCTCTTACTTAAATCGCATCACAAATGTTATTGTAAGGTTTAGGCATCTCTTATTTAGATCGTATCACAAATGTTATCCTAAGGTTTTGGCATCTCTTACTTAGATCGTATCACAAATGTTATCCTAAGGTTTTGGCATCTCTTATTTAGATCGTATCACAAATGTTATTGTAAGGTTTTGGCATCTCTTACTTAGATCGTATCACAAATGTTATCCTAAGGTTTTGGCATCTCTTACTTAGATCGTATCACAAATGTTATCCTAAGGTTTTGTCATCTCTTATTTAGATCGTATCACAAATGTTATTGTAAGGTTTTGGCATCTCTTACTTAGATCGTATTACAAATGAAAAACTTCACAACAGGACACAACAAGCAATCGGAGTACATGTTGATCTTTTGACTATTATGAAGAAACACAAAGTGAAAAGGTTTGACCAGGTATTTTTATCATCTGGCCTGGCAAAGACCATTCAGCAAGTTACTGTCAAGGGGAGAACGAGAGGTAGGAAAAGAAAGAAACGGGAAGATAACATCAAAGAATGGATAGACCTGGACTTTACAAAGAACCAAAGAATGATCGAAGATAAAGATCCATGAATACGGTTGATAAAGTATGTCATGGTTGCGCTAACCACACCAGGCGTTATAGGTGTAAGAAGAGGATGCGGAAGAAGAGGAGGAGGAGGAGGAAGAAGAAGAAGATGAAGAGAAGGAAAAAAGAAGAAGAAGCGGAGAAGTAAGGAAAGGAAGAAGGATGATGAAGTAGGAAGAAAACGAAGGACGATAAAGTAGGAGTAAGGAGAAGAAAAAGAAGGACGACGAAGTAGGAAGAAGGAGGCAGAAAAAGAAGAAGTATGATGACGGTAGAAGAAGAAGAAGGAAGAAGAAGGAAGAAGAACGAAGGAAGAAGAAACACTAAGAAGCAAAAGGAAGAATAAGAAAGAAGAAGAGGGAAGGAGATAGACGAAGAATAATTCGTCCTGTAAAGGCAGATAAAATGTGACGGAAGTGTGCCATGAGGGCCAACTATTACCGCAGCCATGGCTGAGTCGCCGCTAAATATATCCACTAATCAGGAACTCGTTAGAATTTAGTCTCATAGTGTGTGTGGGGTGTGTGTTTGTATGTGTGTGTTTTTATGTGGGGGTGTTTGTTTATGGGTTTGTGGGTGTTTGTGTGTGCGGGTGTGTGTGTGTGTTTATGTGTGGGTGTGTGTGTGTTTGCATGTGGGTGTGTGTTTATGTGTTTATGTGTGGGTGTGTGTTTGCATGTGGGTGTGTGTTTATGTGTGGGTGTTTGTGTGTGTGTCTGTGTGTGGGTGTGTGCGCGCACGCTAGAGCGTATTTGTATGCGTGTGTGTGTGTGTGTCCTTGCGTTAGTTTTGCTTTAAAGCGGTGTGAGGGAGGTGGAGGGTTAAAGAGGCATTATGTGGGGACGCGAATTCGCTGACATCTGGTCTAGATGCAACCTCGGGTAAACTTCAAATGAATTACCGAGATAATGGTCGTATCTCACTTTTATCTCGCTGCTCTATCTACACAGTTATCAGCCCTTCTGTTGTTCATCAAACAGTTTTGTTCACAAAGTTGTTTTGTTCATAAAATTGCCTGTTAAAACTCCTTAACTCCTTATCCACATCAAAATAAGCTTTAATTTGAAAAAAAAGCCCTTTCGGAATTAATGGATAGCAGAGAGTTTTTGATGGATGTACATTTTTGCTTTCTTATTTATTATTTTTCTTGCTTGGATGAGTATTTTTCTTGTATCTTAGTTATAGCGTGAGTTTTTTTTTTCTCTTTCGTTACCTCACACAAACGAGATTATCATTGATTTTGTTTACACGTTTTCTACTTCTTCCTTTTGTTATTTGTTTCTTCAGTTTTGCCATTTCTGTTCGCGTCTTCTTCACTTGTGTATCTTCTACTTTTGCATTCAGTTTTTTGTATCTTTTCCTTCTTCTTGTCGTTCTCTTTTTTTTTATATTCGTCTGCAATTTATTCTTTCTTCTTATCTTTTACTTCTTCATTTTGTCTTATTCTGCTGCTACACAACATTGAAAAAAACGGCAGCAGAAACAACTACTACTCCTACTGCGGATACTACTACTACTGACACGGCTGCTACTACTGCTACTACTACTACTACTACTACTACTACTACTACTACTACTACTATTACTATTACTACTGCTGCTATTGCTACTACTACTACTGCTACTACAACAACTACTACTACTGCTACTACTACTACTACTACAACTACTACTACTACTACTGCTACTGTTGCTACTACTACTACTATTGCTACTACTACTATTACTACTGCTGCTACTACTACTACTGCTACTGCTATTGCTACTACTACTGCTGCTTCTACTACTACTGCTACTGCTGCTACTACCACTGCTACTGCTACTACTGCTACTGCTGCTACTACCACTGCTACTGCTATTACTGCTATTACTGCTACTGCTGCTACTACTACTACTGCTACTGCTATTACTACTACTGTTACTGCTATTACTACTACTGCTACTGCTATTACTACTACTGTTACTGCTATTACTACTACTACCAATACTACTACTGCTGTTGTTACTACTACTACTACTACTGCTACTACTATTGTTACTGCTATTGCTACTGCTGTTGTTACTACTACTACTACTACTACTGTTACTGTTATTACTATTACTGATGCTACTACTAAAAATGCTACTTCTATTATTACAGTAATTAGAACTATTGAGATCGCAGTCACATCCGATAATGAACAGTTGGCACCGAGTTTTTTTCTCTAATGGAGGACATAATGAGAATGTTCCGAGTGCATGGCGCGCATTAAAAGAAAATCATTTGGCGGCTACAAGTTTGAAGATGTAGGTCAAAGTTCCCACTGTCCAGGCAAAGTTGGTAAACAAAGGGGAAAAAAATAACGTTCCCATGTAGAGATGACGTCAATTTGGCAAACATCTGGGAACTTTGTTAACCTCAGACAGAAGATGTACAACAGAGGTGAGATGCAGAATGGCTCAGGCAAAAGCATCTTTCCAAAAAATGAGGAAGATACTGTGCAATCCATTTGTGACAACAGAAACATAGAAAAAGAGTTCTTAAATGCTATGTAAAGCCAGTCTTAATATATGGATGTGAGTCATGGACAATATAACAACAGATAAGAAAATTACTGGAGTCTGTAGAAATGTGGTTTTACAGAAGAATGTTGAGAATACCATGGACAGCAAAGAAGAGTAATGAAAATGTTCTGAAAGAGGCCAAAGCAAAAGAGAGGTAATTTCCAATATTAGGAAGAAACAATCATCATATTTTGGCCATGTAATGAGAAGAGAACAACTGGAATATATTGTAACAACTGGAAAAATTGATCGACGAAGGGATAGAGGGAAGCAAAGAGAAAAAAATACCAGACAGCTTAAGAGAATGGCTTGGCAAAAGGTCAACAACAGAAATGATAAATAACTGTCGAGATCGAAAGTTGTGGAGAGACATGATCACCTACGCCAGCAGGTCCGGTACTTGATGATGATTTTTATTTCCCGTTTACCGCGCTAGACGGTTGACTTACCACGGCAACAGCCGGGGTTCGTACCCTGGCGAGGACACCTGGGTTTTACTAATTCCCTAAAAATTAGTGGGAGCCGCGATAGCTCAGTGGTTAGTGAACTGGACTACTACGGACAAGGGGTAGGGTTCGATCCCAACCGACGGCTCCGGGTTCACCCAGCCTTAAATGGGTACCGGATTTTTTCTGGGAAAGTAAAGCAGTACGGGCGTAATACTGACCACATTACCCCAAAAATCATGTGCTGAAGGTCTGTAAAATATAGGGTCACTAACACCATATTTCCCTATACGCCACTTGGCGTGACGGGGGGGGGGGGGTACTTTACTTTTTTACTTACCGCGCTAGAGGTGCGGTGCGTTCAGCTACGTTCATTAACAACACTGTGTCCCTAGCGCTGCCTGTTTAATTGTCGGCAGCACGCCATCAAAACTCCCTCACAGAAGCCACGACCGTTTGTGTGGAAAATAAACATAAATTTGTAGCAGCTCTCTTTTCTCTAATATTTTTATTGTCTGAGGCAGGTTTTCAACGGAACGTCGTAGTTTGTCGCGTCTTTCTACATGTTGAGCTGCTCAATACCATTTTGTTTATTTTCCAATTTTTCTGCAGCTGTACTCGCGGCACTACATGATATTTAATATACTATAGATGATGTGTAACAGTGAATGTGAGAATATAAAGGAGAGTCGGGGATGGTTGAGGGGAGTGAGTGAATATAGCACGAGGAGAGGTCACGGGAAATGTGAATAGAATAGTGTTTATGCAGGATAGCGGAAGTCTCGTGACTGATTGAGAGTGTGAACTTGGAGAGGAGGAGGTAACTTATGGGATTTGTGATTGGTTAAGGGACAAAGCATGAGATGACGTAGAGTAATTTGGTTGGTTCAGAGACGAAGTATATAATCCCATGTACGAGGCTGGATAACAAAATTCACACATGGAGACTGCATGAGAACGGTGTTGCCAGGAGATGGTAGCCTGTAGTAGCTCACCGACTTCCATAGTTAGAATGAAGATTCACACAATATTAGGTATAAACAATCATCTTTTTTTGGTCATTTAATAAGAAGAGAACAGCTGGAATATATTGTACCAATTGGGAAAATTTAGGGACGAAGAGATAGAGGGAAGAAAAGAGAAAAAATACTAGATTGCTTATGAGAATGGCTTGACAGAAGGTCAACTAAAGAAATGATAAATAACTGTCGTGATCAAAGTTGTAGAGAGACATGATCACCTACGCTAGTAGGCCCGGTACTTGATGATGATGAATATTATTATCATTACTATTACTTTTATTATCTTTATTATTGTTAATCTTGTTATTATTATTATTATCTTTAATGTCATTATTATTACTGTTATTGATATTATTACTGTTATTATTAATGATATTATAATAATTATTGTTATTATTTAAGTTATTGTTAATGTTATTATTATTATTATCATTGTTGTCTTAATTATTATTACTGTTATTATTGTTATTATTATTATTATTGTTGTTATTATTGCTATTAATTTGAGAGCTAGCGTCTCCACCACCATCAGATGCGCCTCAACAGTAGTTTGTCGCCGATACTTTAGTTGACTAGTGCTTACTTTTGTCTTTCTAGGAAGATCACACACACACACACTTCTTCTATATATACATCCAAAGTGATTAGGAAAAGCTGTATCTTTAAAATAAAAATGAAACTTGTGGTTAAAAAATTGAATATTGCATCCCACGAGACTCTCAGTATTACTAATCGTTGATCTTTTTGTTATAAAAATTACTAAAAATTAATAAATGTATAAATATTGAAACATGGACATTAGATGAGAAAACAGAACACAAAATTGAAGACTTTGAAATGTGGATTTATAGAAGAATAGGTAGAATTGGATGGAAAGAAAAGAAAACAAACGATGAAGTTTTAAAACAACTAAAAAAGAAAATAGAACTACTAAATACAATTCAAACAAGACAAATGAGATTTTTGGGGCATGTTAAAGACACAACAGCCTACTAAAAGTAATGTTGAAAGGAAAAATACAAGGTAAAAGAGGCAGAGACAGAGAAGGACCAACATGAACTGTGGCATCAAAAGATGGACAGGTCAGCTTGTGACAACCGGCACCATCAAAGGAAGAGACAGAGCAGAATGGCGCTCCATGGTAGCCAACCTTCTATGCGAAGACGATACTCGATGATGATAAATATTAAATTTAGCTAGAAATGTAATATTTTGTGTTTGGTGTAAAAATAGAAACCACTCCCATAAAATGTCAATTTGAAGAATAAATGGAATGTACTAGCTTCAGGACATCGTCATCCAATAAACACTACAAATTCACACGATTATAACTAAAATACCACTGATATGAAAACACACAGTAGTGCCTAACACGCTGGACAGCTCCACCTTACAGGCTGCACTCAGTGAACCAAAATAACCCAGCCAGTGCCGGCTCAAGGTATCAGGAACTCAAACAGTTGCCCGGGATGCCCCATGTGGTGAGGGGCACCCCATGTGCTTAGGGGCGCCATGAAGGATCTTCCAGAAAAAAAAAAACAAATAAAATATTTGTTCAATCAGACGTTTTTAAGATGGCAAATAGCAGATTCATAGGAGTGGTGTTGAAAAGGTAATGCACCACATCGATTTTCTCAGCTAATAATAAACATAGAAGAATGCAATTTTGCACACTTTAAATATGACATGTTTTGATTATGTGCACCAGATTGCACTGCAATTTGCCAAATAATACGCTGCACTAAACCTTTAACATGGAGCATGTTAGCAACTTTCGTTATAAGAAGCGAATTGTGATAGGATTTCTTGTTTTGTAGAAGGAAACTGTTGTGAACATTCACAAGCACCTATGTGATGTGTATGGAAGTTTTGTGAACATTCACAAGCACCTACGTGATGTGTATGGAAGTTTTGCAGTCGACAGGAGAACAGTAAGTCGCGTGGGTTCAGAAAATAAAAGAATCGGAAAGTGGAGTTACGGAGCTTCTTGATCGGTCGTGCTGAGGATGGCCTGCCACAGCCACCAATGCAGAGATGTTGAAATAAGCTGAGGGCATTATTCTTGTTGATAGGTGCATCACTACTCAACAACTGGTCTTAAAGTTGTCAGTCAGCATTGGTAGTACAAATGCAATTATAAAGACTCTCGGATTCTCTAAGGTTTGTGCAAGATGGCTTCCACGAAATATACAAATGAGTATCGATTTAAAAAAAAAAACAATTTCTTCTGAACTGTTGGAGCGTTTCAATGTTGATGGAGAGAACTTTTTGGCTAAGGTTGTTACAGGGGACGTAACCTGGGCAGGTCATTTTGTACCTGAGACAAAAAGACAGTCAATGGAGTGACGTCATCCGCACTCACCACGAAGAATGAAGGTTAAGACATCTCCTTCAGCTGGACATGTCTTGGTCACTGTATTTTGGGACACTGAAGGTGTGATTCATGTGGATGTTATGTCAAGAGGGGAGACAATCAATTCACAAGCTTACATTAAGACATTGAAGAGGGTGTGACTCTTATGTATGTTATGCCAAGAGTAGAGACAATCAATTCGCAAGCTTACATTAAAACATTGAAGGTGTGACTCTTGTGGATGTTATGTCAAGAGTAGAGACAATCAATTCGCAAGCTTACATTAAAACATTGAGAAAGCTTAATCTATGTTTTCGCATAGTTCGGTCGCACAAGAATCCAGCAGACCTGCTTCTCCTTCACGACAATGCGCGCCCTCACACAAGAATCCAGCAGACCTGCTTCTCCTTCACGACAATGCGCGCCCTCACACAAGAATCCAGCAGACCTGCTTCTCATTCACGACAATGCGCGCCCTCACACAAGAACCCAGCAGACCTGCTTCTCCTTCACGACAATGCGCGCCCTCACACAAGAATCCAGCAGACCTGCTTCTCCTTCACGACAATGCGCGCCCTCACACAAGAACCCAGCAGACTTGCTTCTCCTTCACGACAATGCGCGCCCTAACACAATAACCCAGCAGACCTGCTTCTCCTTCACGACAATGCGCGCCCTAACACAATAACCCAGCAGACCTGCTTCTCATTCACGACAATGCGCGCCCTCACACAAGAACCCAGCAGACCTGCTTCTCCTTCACGACAATGCGCGCCCTCACACAAGAATCCAGCAGACCTGCTTCTCCTTCACGACAATGCGCGCCCTCACACAAGAATCCAGCAGACCTGCTTCTCCTTCACGACAATGCGCGCCCTCACACAAGAATCCAGCAGACCTGCTTCTCCTTCACGACAATGCGCGCCCTCACACAAGTCTGGCAACACGGGAAGCAATCACCAGATTGGGTTGGACTGTACTCCCCCACGAACCATACAGCCCTGATTTGGCATCCTCTGATTTCCATCTCTTTGGTACACTAAAGATGCCCTCCGTGGAACAAGGATTGAAGATGATGTAGAGATGATTCATGCAGTGAAGAATTGGCTACACGATCAAGACAAAGAGTGGTACAGGCTAGCAATACATGCACCTGTTGCGCGCCGGTGTACACATGTCATACTTTTTGAATTAGCGGTTCCAAACTGAAAACAAATGTGGCGCGTTACTTTCTGAATGCTCTAAGTATATAGATATGTCCCCCCCCCACCCCTGTGAACATTGTTATTATACTTAAAATTATCACCGAAGTTCAACTTGTTCAGGGCGCCAGCATAGGGCCGCCCCGGACCACATCAAGTCAACGACGAATAATGCACAGACCTGCCGTGGAAAGAGGAACGTCTTTGCAAATCTCTACCTGATGTCATCACTTTGTTCATGCGACCAACGTTAATTACGCAATGAAACAATTATTGCCGACTCGACAATGCATTTTACGATATAGCGGTTCCCCGTTTAACGATATCTTCTTTTAACGATTGTGTTTACAGTGAATATAGCACTTCTCTTAATGTCTTCGTTTTTAACGCTATGAAGAGATTAAACGTAGGCTTGCTGTAGCGTGGAATGAGAACCGGTAGGAACCACGTAAAGTGAATGAAATGTTCTTAGCCACTGAAAACGTGTTTAAGCTATTTGTCAATAGCTTTAGCTTATAGCTGTGAATTTGATATATCATTCGTTTTTAATATTTCTTTTGTTTTATATTTGTTTTCTTCTTAGAATTCACCGTAAAGTAGGCGTGGATGCAGTGTATCGCTAAGTTACAACAAAGCAACGATGTCTGCGCCTTTCGACCCGAAACATTCGTCTCAGGCTTATATACGCTTTAACAATATTTGCCTGGACATCGGACATTCTTGTTTGTCTCTTTTTCAACTTTAAACTGCCAATAATTCTTTAACGTATGCGAGTGCACATGGGACCTCCTGTTTTCTGTGGGTAGTCCAGTGGTAAGATATTGGCCTCAGGACAGTAAGGTCCCTGGTTCGATTAAACCACAAGCTGTGGGAGTTTGTAAAAAAAAAAAAAAAAAAAAAAAAAATCCAGCTAATGATTTCTTCGTGATTAAACTTTCCCTGGTCTCTGGGTAGTGAGATCCGAAGCCTAGCACTTTCTTTCTCTTTTATATTTCTGTCTCCATTTATGGCATTTCCTTAGATCTTAGATTTTACCAGTTGGTCTGACAACAGAATGGCACTTTTGTTCAGCTTTGTGTTCAATCCTCCATAGCGATGGCCGCATTTCTTTTCTTCGGTTCGCCAACTTCTTTACCTCTGACGAAGTCCCTTGAGACTAGGAACTGAATTTTGCATGTTAATCCATTTTTCCCTGGCAGCCGTGTGCACAGGGGTCCCTCGCCGCACAGACAGGTAACCCCCGACTCGGAGGTACTCATATTTTTCCGTCCATGAGTATTTGAAGTTTCAAGCAGGGCCTCGTTGCTAAGACCAGGAGTGGTTGCCGGAAAGAGAAATCACAAATAAAAATCCCAACCGGTGCAGCCGGGATTTGAACTCACCATTTCTCTGTCTCGAGGACGGCGTCATGCCTCGAGACCAACCAGCCCCCTGGCCGTATTTGAACAACACAATAACCAGGCTTTCTTTTCGTGGGCTGTGTGGTCTAGGGGTACGACATCTGCCTCAACACAGGAAGATCCGGGTTTCAAAGGCCACTAGAAGTAGTGATGATTTTCCAAAAATAGAACAACAATTCATCATTGGTGTCTTTATGACTTTACCCTCGAATCAATTCAGAAGAAGAGCTATGTTTACAGCACTCGGAAAAAAATTACAGATAATCAACAACAGAAAAAAAAGAACAATATATGGTCCGAGGCAGGATCGAAACCGTACTCAGTGGCACAGCGCCTTGCCACGAAGAGCCAAATGCTAAGGAACACACAACTTTATCCTCCCCTGACGTTTTGGGTAGAGAGATCCGACGTCAAGCCCTTTCAAACAACGGCAATAAACAGAAGGTCCCGTGTGCACGCGCGCACGTTAAAGAACTTTTGGCAGTTAAAATAAAACAGAGTAGAGCATTAATGTGACCCCTGCCCGTGCCACATTGTCAGCAGTAACCAACCCACACCGTATGTCATCGACAGGGATACGGAGTTCGTGCACGTGGGTCAGGTTTCTACTCCGATTTTCTCGAATTTGTCGAGGGTGATATCGGAGCACCCATGGGTTCCTTCGGTGTGCAGTGATGGTGATAATACTAGCAACAAACAACCGAAATATAACCATATTTTTGTTGTGAGCTTTTGACCGATTCTCTATTCACCCAGCCTATATTTAGCATATATATGGATGTGAATCATGGACAATAGGACAACAGAAAAGAAGATCACTGGATTCTGTAGACATGTGGTTTTACAGAAGAATGTTCAGAATACCATGGACAGCTATGAAGAGTAATGAAAACGTTCTGAAAGAGGCCAAAGCAAAAAGAGAGCTAATTTCCAATATTAGGAAGAAACAATCATCATTTTTTGGCCATGTAATGAGAAGAGAACAACTGGAATATATTGTAACAACTGGGAAAATTGAGGGACGAAGAGATAGAGGGAAACAGAGAGAAAAGATACCAGACAGCTTAAGAGAATGGCTTGGCAGAAGGTCAACAACAGAAATGATAAATAACTGTCGAGATCGAAAGTTGTGGAGAGACATGATCATCTACGCCAACAGGCCCGGTACTTGATGATGATTATATTTATAAGGTATTTATAAATACAAGGTAAAAGAGGCAGAGGCAGACCAAAACTAACATGGACGAGTAACATCAAAAGATGGACAAGTCAGCCTATGGTAACCTGCACCATCAAAGCAAGAGACAGAGTGGAATGGTGCTCTATGGTAGCTAACCTTCGATGCGAAGACGGCACTCAATGAGGATGATGATATTTAGCAGATGTACTGGAGACGTCGCTTCCTAGTAATTCTGTCCTCTCATCGTACCGGTAGCAGCTGATGTTCCAAACCACGCCGTGCCAGGAATCTCTTTGCTAGAATATTGTACTTCCTGTATGTAAAACTCTCAGTCAACTTAATTCTCTATCTACTAGGCCCTATCACTTTGACTCTCTATCCACTACATTCTCTATCCACTTGACTCTATAAATATCTCTTTATCCACTTGACTCTCTATCCACTACATTGTATATCCACTTGACTATCATTTTTGCTCTCTATCCACTACATTCTCTATCCACTCGACTATCAATTTGACTCTCTATCCACTTAACTCTCTATCCACTACATTGTCTATCCACTTGACTCTATCCACTTGACTCTCTATCCACTACATTGTCTATCCACTTGACTCTATACTTGACTCTATATCCACTACATTGTCTATCCACTTGACTCTCTATCCACTACATTGTCTATCCACTTGACTCTCTATCCACTACATTCTCTATCCACTTGACTCTATCAATTTGACTCTCTGTCCACTACATTCTCTATCCACTTGACTCTATCAATTTGACTCTCTATCCACTTGGCTCTATATAAATTTGGCTCTATCACACTGACTCTCTATCCACTTGTGTTATGCTCTTTGTCGAGCCCTGATGACAGACATTGAACGATAGTAGCCTCGTAGTTCTAGCTAGCTAGGCTTCTTCATTCCTTACCCAAATTATGAGACACGTACTTTACTTGTATCCACTGCCTATAAATGTGTGTGAGTGTGCAGGCAATCGCCCTCGCTGCTCAGCTCGTGTTTTAGCTCTAACAACCTTTCTAACAACATTTCTATGTTTTCTTGCTAAAGTCGGATGTATAGGGACGAAAGGCGCAGATAGTATCTAGTTACGCCCATTTAAGGTACTTTTAAAAGGAGGTAGTGGCGGCAGGCGACGAAGAGGATTATGTCCGGGTGAACGCGGAGTAAAAGAACACATTTTTTTGTATTTTTTTTTCTCTAGTGAAATTAATGATTTAAAATAAATTCAATATCATCATTAAGTGCCTATCTGCTGGCGTGGTGATCATTTCTCTCCACAACTTTATATATCTATTGTAGTTATCCAGTTTGATGGTTGACTTTCTACCAAACTATTCCCCTACACTCTCTTATATCTGTTCTCGCTGTTTTCTTCTACCTGTTCTTTTACTTTTTTGAATTATCACAAAACATTTTATCCGGCTGTTCTCTTTTTCTTTGAGTGGCCACCAGAGATGATTGTTTCCTAGTGACTTTTGGGAAGTTTTTTTTTCGCTCTGGTCTCTTTATGGATATCTCCGTTACTAATTGTTTAGCTGTCTCTTATCTAATGAACATTGTTCTGTAAAACCATCTAATCAACATTGTTCTGTAAAACCATCTACTCTACATTCCTCTGTAAAACTGTATACTCAATATTCTTCTGTAAAACCCTCTATTCATCATTCTTCTGTAAAACGATCTACCCAACATCCTTCTTCTAAACTACCCACTCAGCATTCTCCTGTAAACCCACATTCAGCAGCATCCAACGATATCCTTATCAGTTTTTTGATTGTCCAGTAATCACTTCCATAATATGACTAGTACAGGCCACAACATACAAGTATTCAGTACTTCATTCATGATTTTTTAAGAGATTTACCTCCATTCCCCCACCCAGCTTCACCTTTACGCTTAATTCCCACCCTGTCTAACTACTCGTGGGAGCCGGAACAGAAAACTTAGGATAACAATTGTTATTTTCCGGTTGTGTCGCGCTCGCTGTCCAGCTCGTTAAATGTTGTCTTCGGTATTGCTCACGAGTTGAACGCGGTTCCTAATTTATGGTAACGGAGGGTTATAAACCTGGACAAATTTGGCGCCGGAACGATGTTGGTGTAGCGGGAAATGGTGCTTCATGTTGTTACAGTGCAGTTCTAGTTGACGAGTCACGTTCGGATGGTTGGGCGACAGTGCTGAAGTAATAGTCGTTGGTTTTCTGGAGTTCAGATCTTGATGGGCCTCGTTCTGAAATTAACGGAAGCGGATGTGATGTTAGAAGGGTTCCGGTACAACGGATGTACACTTTTCCACGTGATTGGGTTGTTCGATTAACAACTTTTACTTTTAAACGCTCAATGGGATTAAGTTGTGGTTTGTGGTTTGTCATGATTATTCCAGGCAATATAAGAAGGTAGTTCACAATTCCTTTCCTTCTTGGCAGTGACTGAACTAGTCGGAGGTCTCAGCCATTGTCTCTATACATGAGATCCTCTGTCTGCCATCGCGGTGTGGGGACCATAACCGGCACTACTTGTCGGCTGCTCCCACAACACCATCCACCACCTGCTCCAATGGCTTCACATAACCCTCATAGGGGGGCTAAACGGGAGCTCCACCTTGCCCAGGGGTGTCCCGAAGACTAGCGGAGGACAGGAGACGTCTTACTCCTCCTTTGGTAGGGCAGAACTCTACTCCGCTATATAGAACCATTTCTGACCTATGGAAGCGAATCATGGACAATAGACAAACAAATGAAAAGATGATTAGAGGCCACAGAGATGGGATTTCTCAGAAGAATGTTGAAAGTTCCCTGGACAGCTAAAAAGACCAATGAGGAAGTTCTCAAAGAGGCCAACACAAAAAGGCAGCTCCTAAAAAACATAAGAAAGAAACAATCACCATTTTTGGGCACATCATGAGAAGAGGAAAGTTGGAATACTTGGTTAGAACTGGCAAAATAAAAGGAAAGAGAGATCGCGGACGACAAAGAGAGAAAATACTGGATAGCTTGGTGTCATGGCATGGAAAACAGTCAAGAACAGAAATCATATGATGCACTGTGGTTAGAAGATTGTGGAGGGACATGATCGCCAACACCAACCGGTACGGCACATGATGATGATGATGATGATGGGAGTAAGAGAAAGAGTGTTATAATTGTAATGTCACTCAAGGTGTGTGTGTGTGTGTGTGAGAGAGAGAGAGAGAGAGAGAAAGAGAGAGAAAGAGAGAAAGGAGAGGTTAGAGTGAGAATGTGAATAACAGTGTGATTTATAAATGAAGGGTCGAGAATACGATAGGGGAGGAGATTGGAAGGAGAAGAGCGGGGGTGAAAGGGAGGAGAACAAAGAGGAAATAAGGAGCCGTGGAGGTATAACGAGAGGTAAATATACATGCATACGTAAAACATACACACCCATACACATACTGACACGTGTATATATATATATATATATATATATGTGTGTGTGTGTGTGTGTGTAGACAAGGGAATCACAAATATTTGGGTGGATTGATTGGTGCGTGGATTGATGGGTGCGTGGATTGATGATTAGATGGGTGGGGGTGGATTGATGATTAGATGGGTGGGTGGATTGATTGGTGCGTGGATTGATGGGTGCGTGGATTGATGATTAGATGGGTGGGGGTGGATTGATGATTAGATGGGTGGGGTGGATTGATGATTCGATGGGTGGGGTGGATTGATGATTCGATGGGTGGGGTGGATTGATGATTAGATGGGTGGGGTGGATTGATGGGTGGGGTGGATTGATGGGTTGGGTGGATTGATGACTAGATGGGTGGGGTGGATTGATGGGTGGGGTAGATTGATGATTATATGGGTGGGCTGGATTGATGGGTGGGTGGATTGATTGGTGCGTGGATTGATGGGTGCGTGGATTGATGATTAGATGGGTGGGGGTGAATTGATGATTAGATGGGTGGGGTGGATTGATGATTCGATGGGTGGGGTGGATTGATGATTAGATGGGTGGGGTGGATTGATGGGTGGGGTGGATTGATGGGTTGGGTGGATTGATGACTAGATGGGTGGGGTGGATTGATGGGTGGGATGGATTGATCATTAGATGGGTGGGGTGGATTGATGATTCGATTTGTGGGGTGGATTGAAGGGTGGGGTGGATTGATGATTAGATGGGTGGGGTGTATTGATGGGTGGGGTGGATTGATGATTAGATGGGTGGGGTGGATTGATGATTAGATGGGTGGGGTGGATTGATGACTAGATGGGTGGGGTGGATTGATGATTCGATGGGTGGGGTGGATTGATGATTAGATGGGTGGGGTGGATTGATGGGTGGGGTGGATTGATGGGTTAGGTGGATTGATGACTAGATGGGTGGGGTGGATTGATGATTAGATGGGTGGGTGGATTGATGATTAGATGGGTGGTGTGGATTGATGATTAGATGGGTGGTCTCATCTCATGTTTTCTCTCTACATCTCCTATCTCATGTTTTCTCTCTACATCTCCCATCTCATGTTGTCTCTCTACATCTCCTATCTCATGTTTTCTCTCTACATCTCCTATCTCATGTTTTCTCTCTACATCTCCCATCTCATGTTTTCTCTCTACATCTCCTATCTCATGTTTTCTCTCTACATCTCCTATCTCATGTTTTCTCTCTACATCTCCCATCTCATGTTTTCTCTGTACATCTCCTATCTCATGTTTTCTCTCTACATCTCCTATCTCATGTTTTCTCTCTACATCTCCCATCTCATGTTTTTTCTCTACATCTCCCATCTCATGTTTTCTCTCTACATCTCCCATCTCATGTTTTCTCGCTACATCTCCCATCTCATGTTTTCTCTCTACATCTCCTATCTCATGTTTTCTCTCTACATCTCCCATCTCATGTTTTCTCTCTACATCTCCCATCTCATGTTTTCTCTCTACATCTCCTATCTCATGTTTTCTCTCTACATCTCCCATCTCATGTTTTCTCTTTTTCCACATCTCCCATGTCATGTTGTCACTCTCTACATCTCCCATCTCATGTTTTCTCTCTACATCTCCCATCTCATGTTATCTCTCTACATCTCCCATCTCATTTTATCTCTCTACATCTCCCATCTCATGTTCTCTCTCCACATCTCCCATCTCGTGTTTTCTCTTTCTACATCTCCCATCTCATGTTCTCTCTCTCTCTACATCTTCCATCTCATGTTGTCTCTCCGCATCTCCCATCTCATTTTGTCTCTTCACATCTCCCATCTCATGTTGTCTCTCCACATCTCCCATCTCATGTTGTCTCACTGCATCTCCCATCTCATGTCGTCTCTCTCTACATCTCCCATCTCATGTGGTCTCTCCACATCTCCCATCTCATGTTGTCTCTCCACATCTCCCATCTCATGTTGTCTCTCCACATCTCCTATCTCATGTTATCTATCAACACCTTCCATCTCATGTTCTCTCTCCACACCTCCCATCTTATGTTCTCTCTCCACACCTCCCATCTCATGTTCTCTCTTCACACCTCCCATTTCATGTTGTCTCTCCACATCTCCTATCTCATGTTCTCTATCAACACCTCCCATCTCATGTTCTCTCTCCACACCTCCCATCTCATGTTCTCTCTCCACATCTCCTACCTCATGTTCTCTCTCCACACCTCCCATCTCATGTTCTCTCTCCACACCTCCCATCTCATGTTCTCTCTCCACATCTCTTATCTCATGTTCTCTCTCTCTCTACACCTTCCATCTCATGTTCTCTCTCCACACCTCCCATCTCATGTTCTCTCTCCACATCTCTTATCTCATGTTCTCTCTCCACACCTCCCATCTCATGTTCTCTCTTCACACCTCCCATCTCATTTTCTCTCTCCACACCTCCCATCTCATGTTCTTTCTTCACACCTCCCATCTCATTTTCTCTCTCCACACCTCCCATCTCATGTTATCTCTTTCCACACCTCCCATCTCATGTTATCTCTTTCTACATCTCCCATCTCATGTTATCTCTTTCAACATCTCCCATCTCATGTTCTCCCTCCACATCTCCCAACTCATGTTCTCTTTATACATCTCCCATCTCACGTTCTCTCTCCACACCTCCCATCTCACGTTCTCTCTCCACATCTCCCATCTCATGTTATCTCTTTCCACATCTCCCATCTCATGTTATCTCTTTCTACATCTCCCATCTCATGTTCTCCCTCCACATCTCCCATCTCATGTTCTCTTTATACATCTCCCATCTCACGTTCTCTCTCCACATCTCCCATCTCATGTTCTCTCTCCACACCTCCCATCTCATGTTCTCTCTCCACACCTCCCATATCATGTTCTCTCTCCACATCTCCCATCTCACGTTCTCTCACCACACCTCCCATCTCATGTTCTCTCTCCACATCTCCCATCTCATGTTCTCTCTCCACATCTCCCATCTCATGTTCTCTTTCTACCTCTCCCATCTCATTTTATTTTTATGAAATCTCAAAACCGCCATTTTTTTCTTCTCTCTCTTTCTCTCTCTCTCTCTCTCTCTCTCTCTCTCTCTCTGTCTGTCATATTTATATATATTCTACCCTCACTTCATCTCTTGAAATCTCTCCCTCTCTTTCACCATTACTCTCTTTCTCTCCGTTATTTATCAGTAACCTTCCCTTCTCCCTCCCTCCCTCCCTCCCTCCCTCAGTCAGTCTTTAGCTAGACACGGCCATCTTCACCCCACGAACATCAAAATTTCACTTGTTTCTTGTCTCACAAAAAGAATAGAACAATTTAAGAACATTTGCAATGTTCCAATTAAGTAATTTATTTTCTTTATTTCATTTCAGACATTACTAGACGAACTTCATATTTTGATTGGAGTTTGTTTCTACTACTGGACCCACCGACTGGTAAGTTCTGGCAATTTATTTCTGTCTAGATTAAACTGTCAAAAATGACGTGCAAAATGAATATAAACGTCACGTCCAGGTGGATATATATATTTTTTTTCAGGAACGTTCAGATTTTTAATGAAAATATTGTCATTTTACTTTCTCCTTCTCTCTTTCGTCCGTTAACCCATATCCTCTCTCCTCTGTCTATTTCATCAGTGTAGCTACGGTTTTGTTTCTCTCTATTCCACCAATTTTATCCTCCTTATTACTCCAGAATATAAAAAAAATGTTTTATTTTTCTAGTGGTGGTGGATGCTCAGACTACCTTTGTTTTGCTGAATAACATACACACACCCACATACATATACTTACTCACACGTACATACATATAAACACGTACATGTACAGACATGTGAACACGTACAGGCATATGAACATGTACAGGCATATAAGCACGTACACAAACAGACATATGAATACGTACAGGCATATAAACACGTACACGTAGACATATGAACACGCACAGGCATATGAATATGTACAGGCATATAAACACGTACACCACAGACATATGAACACGTACATGCATATAAACACGTAAGTCATATAAACACGCACAGATATATAAACACGTACAGGCATATAAACACGTGCAGACATGTAAACACGTACAGACATTACACACGTACATGTGCGGACATATATTAATGTTACGGTGTTTAGTAATTCTTCCAGAGACCCATACAGTTTGGCCTGTAGTGTTGTATATGTGGTGGACCAATGGATTTTCCTTGGTCTAGTATATTCAGTACAGTCTTGAAGTATGTGTTCAGCAGTCAGGTGTGCATGTCCACATGTACATGTGGCTGAGGTGTCAGTCTTGAATTTTGTTATCTTTTCTTTCCTATTCTTTCTTTCCCCTCCCTAACAATAGATTGTTCTGCCCGCCACGTGAGTATCGACCATTTTAACTATCTACCAAACGAACATAGCATATTCTTGACATGCGCTCGTCAATAATTCACGGTTTCTCTCTCTCTCTCTCTCTCTCTCTCTCTCTCTCTCTCTCTCTCGCTACATACATAACATCAATCCGTCCATAAATGTACCTTCGTTTTCATTCATTTCATCCATAAATTTCTTTTCTATTATTTCAGTTCATCCAGAGCTCTTCATCTCCTTCCATTCATAATTCGTCATCAATATTCTCTCGCCTTAATCTTTATCTATGTGGCACATTCCTCTCGCATCTCGCGAGGGAACAATTTCTTTTGAGCAGTAATTATCTAATTGTCTGTCTGTCTGTCCGTCCGTCCGTCCGTCCGTCCGTCCGTCCGTCCGTCTGTCTGTCTGTCTGTCTGTCTGTCTGTCTGTCTGTCTGTCTGCCTGCCTGCCTGCCTATTTTTCTGCATATCTATCTGCCTTTCTGCCTGTATGACTGTCTGTGTATCTATCTGTCTGTCTGCCTACCTGTCTGACTGCCTGCCTGTCTCACCATCTTCCTGTCTATCTGTCTGTCTATGTCTTTCTGCTTGTATGACTGTCTGTCTATATCTCTGTCTGTCTATTTGTCTGTCTTTCTGTCTGTCTGTCTCATTATCACTCTGTCTGTTTATCTACCTACCTGCCTGCCTCAGTCTATCTCTCCAACCTTCTGTCTGCCCATCTGTTCGTTACTCTTACTTTCTCTTTCTCTCTTCAACAAATTTCACCGATATCTCTTGGGGGGACTGGTTGGGCCCGAGACAAGATGCCGGCCTTGAGACAGAGAGGTTGTGAGTTCAAATCCCAGCTGAGCCATTTGGGATTTTTATTTATGATTTCTCTCTGTGGTAACCACCCCTGGTCTCACCAGCGAGACCCGGCTTGAAACGTCAATTACTCATCGATTGTAAAAAAAATATGAATATCTCCGAAGAAGATCTGCCTGTACAGCGAGGAACCCCTGTGCAAACGGCTACCAGGGAAAAACGGATTAACACGAAAAATTGAGTTCCTAGTCTCTAGGAACGTCGCCAGAAGTGAAAGCTGGTGAAAGCAACAAAAAAATATCTCTATCTCTTATGATTCATTCAGTAACTTGTTCACATCTTGTCTCTGTTTCTTATGATTCATTCAGTAACTTGTTCACATCTTGTCTCTGTTTCTTATGATTCATTCAGTAACTTGTTCACATCTTGTCTCTGTTTCTTCACAAATACACAGTCTACTCACTTTATAATCCTCCTATATCTTCTTTACCCAATACACCTCTCTCTCTCTATTTTTTTCTCTCTATCATTCTCTCTCTCTCTAATACATCCTTGAAAAAAAAATTATCTCTCCTTCTCACTTTCTTTGTTTTCTTCTTTTAAAACTTTCATGACATTTTCTGTACTTACCAATTAATTCCACTATCATTATGTTGTGCGTATTACAAAAAAAAATGTTAGATATGCACAGTTTTGGGAGCCGCGATAGCTCAGTGGTTAGTGAACTGGACCACCACGGACAAGGGGTAGGGTTCGATCTCAACCGACGGCTTCCGGGTTCACACAGCCTTAAATGGGTACCGGATTTTTTTCTGGGAAAGTAAAGCAGCACGGGCGTAATACTGACCACTTTACCCCAAAAATCAAGTGCTGAAGGTCTGTAAAATATAGGGTCACTAACACCATATTTCCCTATACGCCACTTGGCGTGACGGGGGTACTTTACTTTTTTTTTTATGCACAGTTTTATACGTATCTTGTACCCACCTCCCCGTAATTTGAGAACCTTTCCCTTTTATTTCTCACTTGGCTGCTTGGTCAGCCCGCCTACCAATTTTAGTTCAATCAGTACCTGACCAAGCTCTGGACCTCAGGGAAGTGACTTTTTTCCGCCATGTAGTTAGATTTCTGTGTATATCCTTATATATTTTTGTGTTGTCGTTTATTGTTTCAGCTGAAGTCCTACTTGGCCGAAACGTCTCCGATTTTTGTTTTATTTCTCACTGACGTAAAGTTGTTGCCATACCACTTTTTTTCTCTCTTTTTTTTTGCAAAAAATAAAAAAGTTTATTATTATCATCAGCTTTACAGCAGCTCCCATCTTGATGCGTCTTAAGGCCTTTACCCATAACACAAAAAAAAAATACCCTCATCATTCACGAACAGTCTGAGAGATAAGATCAGAAATAAAGAACTGAGAAAAAAGCTAGGAATAGGTCCCGCCATAGAATACATAAGGAAACAACAGATAAAATGGTTTGGCCACGTCGCACGACAGAAAGATCAAAACACAACACAACGAGCCTTCAATAAACGTTGCGAAAATACCAGACCCAAGGGTCGACCACGAAAAAGATGGATCGACGGAATACTAGAAGCACTAGGAAACATAATGGCAGCAGAGGTAAACAGAAGAGCAAAAAGACCGCAAATTATATCTCCCCTCGACGCTGAAAGGTAAATGAGGAAGGAAAGTAGAAGATTTACGAACTGTGTCAAGCACAAACTTGCGAAAGTCTCTCACTTCCTGTCACCTTCCATATCTTCATGACTCACACTCATCTCCACAACCCTCGCTTCCTCCTCCAGGTTTCACCCCCCACATCCCTCTCTTTCGCAACAACAACGACATCCACCACACATCCACACACACACACATTTTAGTCGTCTATTTACACAACCCATCTCTAACACGAATAATAACAAAAAAATGATCTCCCTTGTCGTCAGTGTTCTGACCTCTTCACCGAAATGGAATTTAATTTTTCATGACGCTGGTCTCCCTTTTGTTGTCTTGTCTTATGTGGGCGTTACCCTTATGGTCGCTTTGTCCTGGAAAACCAATATCCCTGCTAGTGTATTATCGCTATCATCGATCTGTCTCTGAATAGGCCCTTAACTTCGTTGGTTTAGCTTGCATCTCGATGAATGCAAAAGGCCCTTATGTTGAATCATTTCAAAGAAATTCATGAAACATTTACCATAGTCGTTGTTAGAAATGAGGATAGCTGATATTGTTGTAAGAGCGCCAGTCATACCTAGCGACTCAAAGAACGCGTAAGAACGCACGCATTTGCTAATGTTCTTTATCAATTTAGCAAAGTGCTAAATGCCCTCCATGGTGGAGTTCTACGGCTAATTACTGGCTATCCTGAAGACTTAATTTGATGGCTTCATACATTATTGAAGCATATCAGGACTTGAGGTCTTTATATCTTGAAAGATCGCCTGTGTAAAAGATCGCTAATTGGTCGCAATCTATCTATCTATCTATTGACCTTTCGAGCCGTAACCGGCCCATAGGGCGTAGACCAAGATACACCTTCTCCTATATGAATTTTTGTTCTAGCAGTTTTCTTTTAAAGATATTTTATCAAATCTCGCCATCTGTCTCTGTTCTGTGCAAGCAGTTCTATCTCATTGAGGGAGCCGATTCCTGCTGCTCTTGCCTCTCTCATCAATGTTCTTCTCAGTGTCTCCCTGGGTCTTCCTCTTTTTCTTTTACCTGTTGTTTCCCATATGAGGGCTTGCTTTGCTATTCGATTATTATCTCTTCTCATCACATGTCCAACGTATGACCATCGTCTTTTCTTTATTACTGAAGATATTAGTGGTTGATTGGCGATTTCTCTAATTTCCTCGTTTGTTTTGAATTCGTTCCATTCTATACCAAGTATTTTCCTTAGACATTTATTTTCGAATGCGTTCAACTTTGTTTCTATATCTCTTGTTGTTTTCCAGCTTTCACACGCATACGTAAGGGTTGATAGTACATTTGATTTGAATAGCCTAAGTTTTGTGTTTGTGCTAATGAGTTTTGATTTCCACAACTTTTCAAGGCTTCTGAAAGACATTGCTGCTTTAGCCAGTCTGATTCTAATTTCTTTGCTCGTATCCCCTTCTCGATCAATGTGACTTCCAAGATAGATGAAGTGATCGATCTCTTCTACTGGTTTGTTTTCCATGTATATTTTGTCACTTGTTGGAATTAAACTTTTCATGACTTTAGTCTTTTCATGATTGACCTCAAGCCCAATTTTGCTGGCTATTGATGATAGTTCATTTGTGTTTTCCTGCATCGTTTTTATCTGATTGCTGATGAGAACTATGTCATCAGCAAAGTCCAGGTCCTCCAAATGGTCTCCTTGTATCCATTCGATGCCTTTATTACCAGTGCAGCATTTCTTCATTATGAAGTCCATAACAATTCCAAATAACAAGGGCGATAAAATACATCCTTGTTTAACCCCAGTTTCTATTGGGAAACATTCGCTCAGTCCTTCCTCTGTTCGAACTGCACATGTGTAACCATCATACATGTCTTTGATAATATTTATGATTTTTGATGGTAAGCCATATTGCTTCAGAATTTTCCACAAAGAATCTCTATGAATACTATCAAATGCTTTTTTGAAGTCGATGAAGTTAAGTACAAAAGGTTTTTGCTTTTCAATGTGTTCCTCCAATATAAGTCGTAGAGTGAAAATGTGGTCAAGACAGCTTCTCCCTTTTCTAAACCCAGCCTGTTCTTCACGCATTACTGTATCTATTGAATCCTTTATTCTATTTAGGATGATTTTACAGAATAATTTTGAGGCAACTGACAAAAGTGTCACGCCTCTCCAATTGTTACAATCTCTAAGATTGCCCTTTTTTGGGATCTTAACAATGATTCCTTTTTTCCATTTATGAGGCGTCTTCTCTGTTTTCCAAATGATGTTGAACATTTTTTGGAGATGTATTAAATTATGGCTATCAATTGCCTTGAGGATCTCAGCTGGAATTGGTCGCAATAGGGCGTTGATAATCTATATCCCGTGAGTCGATTACACAAACATGTCTTTCAAAGTTTAATTTCATTACATACTTTTCAATTGTTCCTGTACTTACCTTTTCTTTTTTTTCCATTATTTTTTTTTTTCCTGTGACTGCACTTGAATATTTCCTGCTAAAGAAAAATAAATAAATAACTTTAGAATCTACATGTCTGATCGGGGGACTGGTTGGTCTTGAGGCAAGACGCCGGCCTCGGGCACAGAAAGGTTGTGGGTTCACACCTCGGCTACACCGGTTGGGATTTTAAATTATGATTTCTCTCTGCGGCAACCACCCCTGGTCTCAGCAGCGAGGCCCAGCTTGAAATGTCAGTTACCAATCGACGGAAAAAACATGAGTACCTCCGAAGTCGGAGTTATCTGCCTGTGCGGCGAGGGACCCACCCCTGTGCACACGGCTGCCAGGGAAAAATGGATTAACACGCAAAATTCAGTTCCTAATCTCTAGAGACTTCGTCAGAGTTGAAAGCTCGTGAACGCAACAACAACAACACTATGTCTGATAAGATATCGTGTCTTCCTTAATAGATATGGAGTGTGGATGGCCAAAACGAAAACTCGTCGAGCTCCAAGCCTAGAGATCGTAGGTTCGAATCACGAGAGGGTAAATAGTTCATTTTCTGTCGGGCGTGAAATAGAAACAGCACCTATAGTAGTAATGAGTAGTCTTTAGTTGTAGGTAGTAGTTAGTTGTAGGTAGTAGTTATTAGTAATAGGTAGTAGTTAGTTGTAGGTAGTAGTAATAAGTAATAGGTAGTAGTTAGTTGTAGGTAGTAGTAATTAGTAATAGGTAGTAGTTAGTTGTAGGTAGTAGTTATTAGTAATAGGTAGTAGTTAGTTGTAGGTAGTAGTTATTAGTAATAGGTAGTAGTTAGTTGTTGGTAGTAGTAATTAGTAATAGGTAGTAGTTAGTTGTAGGTAGTAGTAATTAGTAATAGGTAGTAGTACTAGTAGTAGGTAGTAGTTAGTAGTAGTAAATAGTAATAGGTAATAGTAGTAGTACTAGTAGTAGGTAGTAGTTAGTAGTAGTAATTAGTAATAGGTAGTAGTAGTATTACTAGTAGTAGTTAGTTGTAGGTAGTAGTAATTAGTAATAGGTAGTAGTAGCAGTACTAGTAGTAGGTAGTAGTTAGTAGTAGTAATTAGTTATAGGTAGTAGTAGTAGTAGTAGTACTAGTAGTAGTTAGTTGTAGGTAGTAGTAATTAGTAATAGGTAGTAGTACTAGTAGTAGGTAGTAGTTAGTAGTAGTAATTAGTAATAGGTAGTAGTAGTAGTAGTAGTACTAGTACTAGTAATAGATAGTAGTTAGTAATAGTAGTTAGTAATAGGTAGTAGTAGTAGTAGTAGTAGTACCAGTAGTAGGTAGATGTTAGCATTAGTTACTAGTCAGCAGTAGTACCAGTGATAGTGACAGAAGGAGGGCAATTCTGTTTATTGAAAAGCAAGAGAGAACATTTGATGTGAATGTAGTCAACAGTAACCGTGAGACTATGGAGCTTGCTGTATACAATGAGAGAATATTGATTAGAATAATGAGAGAATATTGATTAGAATAATGAGAGAATATTGATTAGAATAATACGTGCTGTGAGTAAGTATCGAGCTACTGGAATGATAGCATAAATACTCTAAATCAGCGGTTCTCTAACTTTTCTTTTACGCGGGTCCGTAGTCACGGCACAGTTGACTCCATGTGGCGGTACAGCTGATCCACTGTGACGCCATAGCTGACCCCCTGTTGCAGCACCGCTGACCCACTTTGAGGGCACCGCGGACACACACACACACACGTACCACAGTTCGAGAAATGCTGCTTTAGATAATTTAAGAAACGGTGACGTGAAAGAGCAGGAAGAAACATATCTTGAGGCTACATCGAGGGCTTTGAGGTAGCTTCTGCTTTCCCCTTTTTCTCCTATTTAATTTTCTACTAATCCTGACATCACTGTTGACTGGCTTTTCAAATTTTCTTATTTAAGAGCCATAATCAGATTAAAGGATTTTTTTTTTTTGGTGATACTTAAAAAGAACCACACGTAATGTGATTGAATTCGACCCTCGGAGCTCTATCGGAAATGACTAGTTCCAACACGTTAATGGGGGTCTAATAAGACATGATGGGTACATGTCAGTGGACTGCTGGGCGGTGGACTCTTTAATGGCGGACATTGAATATGATGAATCTTTTAGACTAAGATATCCAATGTTGGAGCCTCGGTGGCTGAGCGGTTAGTGTGCTCGCTTCCTAATCAAAATGAGTCCGGGTTTGATTCCCAAAAGTGTTGGATTTTTTTTATACCGACGAAGATCCCGGGAGGGAACGGTGATAGCTCAGTTGTTAGTGAACTGCACTACAAAGGACAAGAGGTAGGGTTCAATCCCAACCGACGGATTCCGGTTTCACCCAGCCTAAAATTGGTACCGGATTTTTTTTCTGGGAAAGTAAAACGGCCAGGGCGTAATACCGACGACATTACCCCAAAAATCATCTACGAAGGTCTATAAAATTGATGGTCACTAACTCCATATTCGCTTAGCGGGACTGGGTACTTTACCTTTTGTTACTTTTATGGCTCCCGGGTTCACCCAGCATCTAAAAATGGGTACCAGGGATTTTTTCTGGGTAGGTGAAATCGGCCTGTTGTGATGCCGAACACATCACCTAAAAATGTGTCGTGGTCATAGAAAAATAAGGTCACTAACAACATAGTGCTCATACGCTTAGTAGGGCAGAGGACGGAACCTTTACTTTTTGTACTTTTTCTCGATGTTGGTCTGTACAGCTAGGACGTGTGAGTGTGGGGAGGAATCTCTGGCCGAGCTTGTTGTGAGTGTGGGGAGGAATCTCTGGCCGAGCTTGTTGTGAGTGTGGGGAGGAATCTCTGGCCGAGCTTGTTGTGAGTGTGGGGAGGAATCTCTGGCCGAGCTTGTTGTGAGTGTGGGGAGGAATCTGTGACCGAGCATGTTGTGAGTGTGGGGAGGAATCTCTGGCCGAGCTTGTTGTGATTGTGGGGAGGAATCTATGGCCGAGTTTGTTGTGAGTGTGGGGAGGAATCTTTGGCCAAGCTTGTTGTGAGTGTTGGGAAGGAATCTTTGGCCGAGTTTGTTGTGAGTGTGGGGAGGAATCTGTGACCGAGTTTGTTGTGAGTAAGGGAAACAGATAGAGTGTGTGTGTGTGTGTGTGTGTGTGTGTGTGTGTTGAGAGAGAAAAGTAGAGAGACAGAGTTAAAAGAGAGAGTTGAGGTAATGAAAAGAGGACAGAGAGAAAGCTAAGAGAGAGAGAGAGAGAGAGAGAGAGAGAGAGAGCTTGACAGGTCCACTTCTGATGATCAGATTGCCTCCTGTTGCGAATCTCTGTATAAAGTTTCCTATTATTTTTAGAAATGTTTGTTAAAAAATCTTATTTCTAACAAGAAATTATTATTGTTAATAATCTTATTCTAACTAAAATAAATATTATTTAAAATCTTATTCGCATAATGCAATTCTCAATACAATTGTATTGATCAAATTCCAACATCTTTAGTCCAGTTAGTACTTCGACCGCTCAGTTAAACTGAAACATAAAATAAACAGAAAATGGTATTGAGCAGCTAGACTAAAAGAAAGACAAGAAAAGCTACAACGTTTCGGCAAAAGCCTTCATCAGGTATGTCAAACAAACTACACAAATTAAACAAAAAAATCCGAGTTAGGAAACAATGCGACACCGCTAACAAAATTGTGGAAAGAATGGCGGAGAAAAACCGTGGTCGGGATTTTGAGAAGTTAGGGGGTAGCAGACATAGTAGATGTAAAAGAACACTGACGGTGAGAGATTACAAGGACAAAACAATAATTAGCAGCAATTTATAAAGGAGAAAAGCACATACTGTTTATTAATTGTTATTTTCTATATATGTGCTTATCTCCAGTTAACGTGAACACCAAAGTCAAAAGAAATCGCCGGCGGCACGGCTCTCACTAAAATGCGCCAGAACGTGAGTGATCACTATTGACGTCAGAACATAAAGTTTTTGGCCCAGTCCTTGTCTTTGCCGGACCACAGAGAGCACGGCCATGTCAGTTCGCTGGTAGACGAGATACCTTCATATTTTAATTCCTTTCGACGAGATACCTTCATATTTTAATTCCTTTCGACGAGATACCTTCATATTTTAATTCCTTTCGACGAGATACCTTCATATTTTAATTCCTTTCGACGAGATACCTTCATATTTTAATTCCTTTCGACGAGATACCTTCATATTTTAATTCCTTTCGACGAGATACCTTCATATTTTAATTCCTTTCGACGCGACGAGATACCTTCATATTTTAATTCCTTTCGACGAGATACCTTCATATTTTAATTCCTTTCGACGCGACGAGATACCTTCATATTTTAATTCCTTTCGACGCGACGAGATACCTTCATATTTTAATTCCTTTCGACGCGACGAGATACCTTCATATTTTAATTCCTTTCGACGCGACGAGATACCTTCATATTTTCATTTCTTTGGCAGCTATTCGATTTCTCCTGCCATAAAAAATAGTCTAGAGGTACGATGTCGGTCTAGGTACTGGAAAGAACCGGCAGGTTCAAAGTCCTCCAGAGACGGTAGTGATTAAAAAAAAAAAAACATGAAAATTTAACTCGTGGTTTCCTCATGGCATTACTTCTCCCTGATCTCTCGGATAACGGCAATAAAATGGAGGTCCCGTATGAACTTGCGCACGTTAAAGAACTCTTGGTAGTTAAGGGCCATAAATATGGCCGCTGACAGAGCAAAATTATCAGATAAAACCAACAAACACATCGAGGATCCCAGACCGTGCTACGGAGTTCGTGCACGTATATCAGGGTTCTCCACGCATTTCTCGAGTTTCTTGAGGTGGACACATCGAATGGCCTTTGGATTCTTCCGGTGTGCAGTGATGATGATCCTAACATCATCAACAACAAAATAGTAGAAGGCGGCAGTTAGTGATAAATACAATTCAGCAGAAGGGAGAAACTAGGTAATATTACAATATTCATATGTCAATAGAAGGGAGAAACTAGGTAATATTACAATATTCATATGTCAATAGAAGGAAGAAACTAGGTAATATTACAATATTCATATGTCAATAGAAGGAAGAAACTAGGTAATATTACAATATTCATATGTCAATAGAAGGAAGAAACTAGGTAATATTACAATATTCATATGTCAATAGAAGGAAGAAACTAGGTAATATTACAATATTCATATGTCAATAGAAGGGAGAAACTAGGTAATATTACAATATTCATATGTCAATAGAAGGAAAAAACTAGGTAATATTACAATATTCATATGTCAATAGAAGGAAAAAAAAACTAGGTAATATTACAATATTCATATGTCAATAGAAGTGAGAAAGAGTGTTCATCGGTGCTACATCAGAACAAATTCTGACATAAGGAAGCGAATTATGGACAGTGGAGAAACAAATGAAAAGACGATTAGAGGCCACAAAGATGGGATTTCTCAGAAGAATGTTGAAAGTTCCATGGACAGCTAAAAAGACCAATGAAGAAATTCTCAAAGAGGCCAACACTAAAAGGGAGCTCATAAATAATCATTAGAAAGAAACAATCGACATTTTTCGGGCACATCATGACAAGAGGAAAGTTGGAATACTTGGTTACAACTGGCCAAAGACAAGGTAAGAGAGATAGCGGACGACAAATAGAGAAGATACTGGATAGCTTGGTGTCTTGGCATGGAAAATAGTCAACAACAAAACTGATACGATATTCTGTGGATAGAAGATTGTGGAAGGACATGATCGCCTACGCCAACCGGTATAACATATGATGACGATGATGATAATATTACAAAGATACACATTACACATTATAGAGACGACATCTACAAAGATACACATTACAGAGACGACATCTACAATGATACACATTATAGAGAAGACATCTACACAGATACACATTATAGAGACGACATCTACAATGATACACATTATAGAGACGACATCTACAAAGATACACATTATAGAGACGACATCTACACAGATACACATTATAGAGACGACATCTACCCAGATACACATTATAGAGACGACATCTACACAGATACACATTATAGAGACGACATCTACAAAGATACACATTATAGAGACGACATCTACAAAGATACACATTATAGAGACGACATCTACACAGATACACATTATAGAGACGACATCTACAAAGATACACATTATAGAGACGACATCTACACAGATACACATTATAGAGGCGACATCTACAAAGATACACATTATAGAGACGACATCGACACAGATACACATTATAGAGACGACATCTACACAGATACACATTATAGAGGCGACATCTACAAAGATACACATTATAGAGACGACATCTACAATGAGCTTCACAACGGCCAGTAGCTGAATGGTCAATGCTAACAAGGAAATGACGACTAATTTGGAGACAAAATATGGAATATCTATGACGACTTCCTGATAACGACAAAATTAATGGAGCCAATTCGTCTATCTATATCATCTGCTGAACATAGGAAACTGAATGTCGAACAGGAGAGAAAGAGAGTAAGAATGAAAGAAAAAAGAATATGAGAAAGAACGTGGAAAGAAGGAATTTAAAAAAAAATAATATGTGAAAGAATGACAGAATGAAAAAATGAACGTAAGAAAATGAAAAATACAAAAAAAAAAAAAAGAGCGGAAGAAAAGAAGAAAGAAATATTAGAAATAAGCAGATGAATGGAGGGAGGGAAAGAAAAGATAAGAAAGAAGGAAGGAAAGATAAGGAAGAAGAAAAAATAGAAGGAAGGAAAGATAAGAAAGAAGGAAGAAAAGAAATGCAGAAGGAATTAAAGAAAGGAAAGATCGAGAACTAATCCAGGATGAAAGAAGAACAGTGAAGTAATTAAAGAAGAAAACGTTGAAAAAAATGAACATGAAAATATAGGAAGGGAATATAATTCCATAATAAACTAGGCTCGTGACCAACTATTAAAAGTGACATGACTAATCTAATTCCAGATCAGGTAATCAGGTTTTGTTAGGACAGTCAAATGTCAACATGTTTACGGTAATTATACACTCCCTAGAGACCCATAGAGGCCTGCCTATTCTCTTCTTTAATCTGGTCATTTTGCTGAACTACTGTCATTAATATTCTGGTCATTATTTTGATTTAGATAATGAGGAATTAATTTTAATTGAGATCATAAGGAAGGAGAACATATGATGGAGAATGAAAAGAAAAATAAGAAAATAAAGAAGTCAGAATATAGCAATGAAATTTATTAGAAAGTTAAATCAGAAGTAAATATTTAAGAAAATGGGAAAGAACTGTAAATACTCACAGAAGAAAGATTTAATTAGAGCAAGATCAAAGTAGGAAGGTTGGACATAATCAAAGAGGAGATGAAAGACATGGGAGAATTTTGAGTAGAATATGAAAGCCAAAAGGGATATATACCGACAGGATGATCTACTAAGATCTGTGTTCATAGCTCTACCAAAAAAATATGGTGCCGTGGAATGCGAAAATCATCGTACAAATACATACGTTTTATGAGGAATATGTCTATGATATTAATGAATCATCATGCGAAGAGTGAGAGAGATAATCCGACCAGAAATTAATGATGAACAGAGTGGATATGTTGGAAGTATAGGTAGGAGCGACATATCATTCTTCATTCATTATCCTTCCAGTGCAGTTAGACGTGACATTGGGCCCGTAGTCTCCCCCGTCAGTTGGACGAACTATTTGATTATAGAGATTAGTCTATGCCTGCCAACCTTGCATCTTTTGTTAAAGTTCTTTTCAGTGCTTCTTGGAGTCGTCCTCTTTTTCTCTGATCTGATGATTCCCATTTGAGAGCTGTTTATTCATCTACATGCCTAACATATGCCCATCTTCTTTTCTTAAATGTAGACGAGATCAATCTTTGTATGGTTGTTTCTCTTGTTTCATAATTAGTCATTCGTTCCATTTAACACAAAGTATCTTTCTGGAGCATGTCTCCGGTTGCGTTGAGTTTTTCTGTCTCATCTCCTGTGTCGTTATCTAGCATCCACACACACATAAGTGAGGCTGCATTATACGTTTGATTTTTTCTGTCTCATCTCCTGTGTCGTTATCTAGCATCCACACACACATACGTTTGAGTTGACAATTCTCAGTTTTGTTTTCGGACTGAGCATCTTTGATCACCATATTCTTTCACGGTTTTCAAAACTTAAACCATTGCTATTCTGTTTAAGATCTTATTTCTAGTTTCTCACTCTTGAACTATAATGCTACCAAGGTATATAAAGTAGATCAATAGAGCTACCAAGGTATATAAAGTTGATCTATGCTGCTACCAAGGTATATAAAGTTGATCTATACCACTACCAAGGTATATAAAGTTGATCTATGCTGCTACCAAGGTATATAAAAATGATCTATACCACTACCAAGGTATATAAAGTTGATCTATACTGCTACCAAGGTATATAAAGTAGATCTATACAGCTACCAAGGTATATAAAGTAGATTTATACAGCTACCAAAGGTATATAAAGTAGATCTATACAGATACCAAGGTATATAAAGTAGATCTATACAGCTACCAAAGGTATATAAAGTAGATCTATACTCCTACCAAGGTTTATAAAGTAGATCTATACTGCTACTAAGGTATATAAAGTAGATTTATACTGCTAGCAAGGTATATAAAGTAGATCTATACAGTTACCAAGGTATATAAAGTAGATCTATACGACAACCAAGGTATATAAAGAAGATCTATACAGCTACCAAGGTATATAAAGTAGATCTATACGACTACCAAGGTATATAAAGTAGATCTATACTGCTACCAAGGTATATAAAGTAGATCTATACTGCTACCAAGGTATATAAAGTAGATCTTTACTGCTACCCAGGTATATAAAGTAGATCTATACTGCTACCAAGGTATATAAAGTTGATCTATACTGCTACCAAGGTATATAAAGTAGATCTATACTGCTAGCAAGGTATATAAAGTATATCTTTACTGCTACCAAGGTATATAAAATTGATCTATACTGCTACCAAGGTATATAAAGTAGATCTATACAGCTACCAAGGTATATAAAGTAGATTTATACAGCTACCAAAGGTATATAAAGTAGATCTATACAGATACCAAGGTATATAAAGTAGATCTATACAGCTACCAAAGGTATATAAAGTAGATCTATACTCCTACCAAGGTTTATAAAGTAGATCTATACTGCTACTAAGGTATATAAAGTAGATTTATACTGCTAGCAAGGTATATAAAGTAGATCTATACAGTTACCAAGGTATATAAAGTAGATCTATACGACAACCAAGGTATATAAAGAAGATCTATACAGCTACCAAGGTATATAAAGTAGATCTATACGACTACCAAGGTATATAAAGTAGATCTATACTGCTACCAAGGTATATAAAGTAGATCTATACTGCTACCAAGGTATATAAAGTAGATCTTTACTGCTACCCAGGTATATAAAGTAGATCTATACTGCTACCAAGGTATATAAAGTTGATCTATACTGCTACCAAGGTATATAAAGTAGATCTATACTGCTACCAAGGTTTATAAAGTCGATCTATACTGCTACTAAGGTATATAAAGTAGATTAATACTGCTAGCAAGGTATATAATGTAGATCTATACTGCTACCAAGGTATATAAAGTAGATATTTACTGCTACCAAGGTAAATAAAGTAGATCTATACTGCTACCAAGGTATATACAGTAGATCTATACTGCTACCAAGGTATATAAAGTAGATCTATAGAGCTACCAAGGTATATAAAGTAGATCTATACTGCTACCAAGGTATATAAAGTAGATCTTTGCTGCTACCAAGGTATATAAAGTAGATCTATACTGCTACCAAGGTATATAAAGTAGATCTATACTGCTACCAAGGTATATAAAGTAGATCTTTACTGCTACCAAGGTTATAAAGTAGATCTATACTGCTACCAAAGGTATATAAAGTAGATCTATACTGCTACCAAGGTATATAAAGTAGATCTATACTGCTACCAAGGTATATAAAGTAGATCTATACTGCTACCAAGGTATATAAAGTAGATCTATACTGCTACCAAGGTATATAAAGTAGATCTATACTGCTACCAAGGTATATAAAGTAGATCTTTACTGCTACCAAGGTATATAAAGTAGATCTATACTGCTATCAAGGTATATAAAGTAGATCTATACCGCTACCAAGGTATATAAAGTAGATCTATACCGTTGTAGATAGTAGACTCAGAAGAAGATGGATAGACGCAGCGACAGAGACATGTAACAAAAAATGGACAATCGATAATTCAGAAAGTTCGAGCAGCGCAAGAACGACAAATGATATAACCACGACGCCTTTTCAGTACCAGTGAGAAAAAGAAAAGAAAAGAAAAGAAAAGAAAAGAAGTAGATAGTTTAAATCTTCTTCCTCTTTCCTTCCTCATTTGTCTTTCAGCGTTGATGGGAGATATAATTTGCCGTCTTTTGCTCTTATGTTCGTCTCTGCTGTTCTAATGTTTCTTATTGTTTTTAATATCTCATCAATCCATATTTTTTGGTGGTCAACCCTTGAGTCTGAAGTTCTCATAACGTTTATTAATGGCCTGTTGTGTTGTTGTTTTGGTCTATATGAGAGTATATGTATTGGCAGTAAATATCAGAGAATAATAAAGATTATGTGCTGGCTGGATGGAATCAGAAATATTCTACGTGGCAGTCAGACTACATAATTAGCAATCAGGCTACATAATTAGCAGTCAGGCTACATAATTAGCAGTCAGGCTACATAATTAGCAATCAGGCTACATAATTAGCAATCAAGCTACATAATTAGCAGTCAGGCTACATAACTGGCAGTCAGCCTACATAACTGGCAGTCAGGCTACATAATTAGCAGTCGGGCTACATAATTAGCAATCAGGCTACATAATTAGCAATCAGGTACATAATTTAGCAATCAGGCTGCATAATTAGCAGTCAGGCTACATAACTGGCAGCCAGGCTACATAGTTAGCAATCAGGCTACATAATTAGCAATCGGGCTACATAATTCGCAATCGGGCTACATAATTAGCAAAAGACGGAAAATTGCACATTCTGTCACACTGTGACGTAACAGCACAATTTGTAAAACAAAAAAAAAGAACGAGAAGATGCTATGTATTAAAAAAAACGGCTCTAGAACAAGAAATCAAATGGGAGCGTTTCAACAAATGAAACAAAGTGCGAACCAAGGATTAGAACTATCACCATAATTGTTATATATGTATATATATAGGCTGTAGTAAGATCGATAACGGACATGCTCAGAATATCAGTCGGTGGTCATAAAGTCAATAATTAATAATCTGTGGTTTGCTTATGACTGTATGATAGTTATGTAAAATGATTACAATTATGGTCATAGACATAACAAATTAAAATAAGGACTAACTTCAACAGCAAGAAGATAGATGTGATCGTTGCAACAAAGACTAACTTCAAAACCAAGAAGACAGTTGTGATAGTTGCTACACAGACTATCTTCAACACCAAGAAGACAGTTGTGATAGTTGCTACACAGACTAACTTCAACACCAAGAAGACAGTTGTGATAGTTGCTGCACAGACTAACTTCAACACCAAGAAGACAGTTGTGATAGTTGCTGCACAGACTAACTTCAACACCAAGAAGACAGTTGTGATAGTTGCTGCACAGACTAACTTCAACACCAAGAAGACAGTTGTGATAGTTGCTGCACAGACTAACTTCAACACCAAGAAGACAGTTGTGATAGTTGCTGCACAGACTAACTTCAACACCAAGAAGACAGTTGTGATAGTTGCTGCACAGACTAACTTCAACACCAAGAAGAAAATTGTGATAGTTGCTACACAGACTAACATATCTCCTAAATGCTCAGTTAAGTAAATGTGACATTACTGTCCAAAAACAAAGTCCATGAATTCAAATGAATGACTTCTCCATCTGTGAATATGACTGGAAACACCTGACAAGAGATCGCACATCATGGCGAGCCTGTATTTTAAAAAAAAAAAAAAAAAAAAAAAAAAAAAAAAAAAAAAAAAAAAAATTGCACATCGAGGCTGTACTTATGGCAAGAAGAAAAAACACTAATGATAAAAAAGATGTATAACCTTGTGGATCGGTGGGCCTGACTTGTTCATTCTGTGGCCCAGTGTGTTTGTCAAAGCAAACATTGGTAGAATCAGCCACCAGAGAAGCTGTTCGACAATAACAAAACCTCCCAAAAAAATACAATAGCCTCCACTAATCGGTCTGACAAGACAACAAGCGACACATATATATATGAACTCAAATACCAAGGAATAAGTTCAGTTGGTAGATGTACAACATAGATGAGGTGCAGAAACCGTCAAACAAATTTTGCATTGATATATGTTATAGAATCAATGTTATCAATCAAAATAAGAAAAATTAGTTCTACCTTGCTATGTAGTTAACCATTGTACCATGATTGTGCCCATGGAGCATTAAAGAAACTGATCTCGGTACAGCGATAACCCATTGCGTTGCTCTCCGTATATCGCTATTCGTAACAAAAACCACAAATAAATGCACACAATTTGTCTCCACAAGCGAAACAAAGACATTTTAATTCAGTTATTCAAATACTCCATTCACATCTCTAACAATTGTTGTCCCTACCCTAGTCTGTCGTTCCTCTCTTTATGCTTTCCTTTCAGTAACCTTTTAATTATGCTCTGGTTTTATTTTATTCTGTTTTTTGCTCATGCCGTCTACCTCATATAATTTTCGCAAAAATCGAAAGTCTATCCACGGTGACACGGTCCCCGTTCCTGAGCAAATCGATAACAGATCGATAATCGATCTCATCCCGTGAGCGAAACGATTTTTTTAAAGTTTCAAGCTGTGTTGGTAGGGTGTTTTCTACTGTTAATGGTGGAGTGTGTGTTGGCGTGAGTGGGTGTTTGTCTACTGTTAATGGTGGAGTGTGTGTTGGCGTGAGTGGGTGTTTGTCCACAGTTAGTGGTGGAGTGTGTGTTGTCGCGAGTGGGTGTTTGTCTACAGTTAGTGGTGGAGTGTGTGTGTGTTGGCGTGAGTGGGTGTTTGTTACAGTTAGTGGTGGAGTGTGTGTTGGCGTGAGTGGGTGTTTGTCTACAGTTAATTGTGGTGGTGTGTGTGTGTTGGCGTGAGTGGGTGTTTGTCGACAGTTAATGGTGGAGTGTGTGTGTATGTTTATGTGTGTCGGCTTTAGTAGGTGTTTGTCTATGGTTAATAGTGAAATGTTTGTGTGTGTATGTGTGTAGGCGTGAGTTGGTGTAGATGTGAGTCGGTGGATGAGTGGGTGTTTGTCTACAGTCAATGGGGAAGTGTATGTGTGTGTATGTGTTGGAGTAAGTTGGTAAACAAGATTTTTGCTGAGGGGTGTAAGAAATAGAGGGAATGAAGAAGCGTGTGGAGAAAGAGAGGGAAGGAAGAAGCGTGTGGAGAAAGAGAGGGAAGGAAGAAGCGTGTGGAGAAAGAGAGGGAAGGAAGAAGCTTGTGGAGAAAGAGAGGGAAGGAAGAAGCTTGTGGAGAAAGAGAGGGAAGGAAGAAGCGTGTGGAGAAAGAGAGGGAAGGAAGAAGCGTGTGGAGAAAGAGAGGGAAGGAAGAAGCGTGTGGAAAAAGAGAGGGAAGGAAGAAGCTTGTGGAGAAAGAGAGGGAAGGAAGAAGCTTGTGGAGAAAGAGAGGGAAGGAAGAAGCGTGTGGAGAAAGAGAGGGAAGGAAGAAGCGTGTGGAGAAAGAGAGGGAAGGAAGAAGCTTGTGGAGAAAGAGAGGGAAGGAAGAAGCTTGTGGAGAAAGAGAGGGAAGGAAGAAGCGTGTGGAGAAAGAGAGGGAAGGAAGAAGCGTGTGGAGAAAGAGAGGGAAGGAAGAAGCGTGTGGAGAAAGAGAGGGAAGGAAGAAGCGTGTGGAGAAAGAGAGGGAAGGAAGAAGCTTGTGGAGAAAGAGAGGGAAGGAAGAAGCTTGTGGAGAAAGAGAGGGAAGGAAGAAGCGTGTGGAGAAAGAGAGGGAAGGAAGAAGCGTGTGGAGAAAGAGAGGGAAGGAAGAAGCTTGTGGAGAAAGAGAGGGAAGGAAGAAGCTTGTGGGTGAGGAGAAAGAGAGGAACAAAAGAGGAAATAGATAGGACGATGACGGAAGAAAGAACATTCTTGAAGGAGAATGAGAGAAGAACGGAAGATGAATGAGTAGAAAAGTGCGAGTGAAAGAAAGATATTTGTGTGAAGAAGATAGAGAGAACGATTGGAGGGAGGTAGATGGAGATAAGGTTTGGTGGAAAGATAAGGAGTGAGGGATAATAATTAATTAGACAAGGTAAAAGAATGAGAAAGAGATTTTTAAAAATGCAAAAGAGGAGTGAAAGTGAATTGAAGATAGGAATTAAATTATTGATGGAATAACAGAAAAGGACGAGGAGAAAAAAGAAGAGCAGGAAGTAGAAGAAGAAGAGGTATATGCAGAGAGGAAAACAGATGTGGTTGTGGTGAAAGAAAGAGTAAGAAACAAATAAAAAAGAAGAAAAAATGAGAAACAGAGAAAGAGAGATGAATAGAGCAGAAAAAGAAATAGAAAGAAGTGAAAGGAGAAAAGTACGGGGGATTTAGTAATAGTGTTTAACTTTAAGATTAACTATAAGACTAACGTATAATATTAACTGCAATATTAACTATAAAATTAACTATAAGATTAACTATGTATGAACTGTAAGACTAACTATAACTGTAAGATTAACATATAATATTAACTGTAATTTTAACTATAAGATGAAGATTAATTATAAGATTAACGTATAATATGAACTATAAGACTAATTATAATATTAACTATAAGATTAAGATTAACTATAAGATTAACTATAAGATTAAGATTAACTATAAGATTAAGATTAACTATAAGATTAACTATAAGATTAATATTAATTATAATATTAAGATTAACTATAATATTAACTATAACATTAAGATTAGCTATAAGATTAACTATACGATTAAATGTAGAATTAACTATTAGAGAGAAAAGAGCATAACTAGAAAGGTGTTGACAGTTGAAAATAAACACTTACATTATGGCAGTGTCTCGGGTAGCTAGGAGTCGCTGCCTCCTAATATTATATTACTCTTTCACAGGCTCAACACCGTAGCAAGCTGCACATTCTAAGTCATTTTACCATGTGATACTGCCAATATAACAAGCCAAGATACCACTAAATAACAAATGGCAAAATTAGCGGTTCTTAAAATTTTCTCCCCCCAACGGACCCACTTTAATATTTATAGAAGTGGGGGACCATCAAGACTTGACTCACGTTTCAAGATCTTTAAGTGGATGAAATACATATTCAGTGTCTGGTGAATGATCGTCACATTTAGAAAGAAGTAAGTAAGAAGAGAATCACTAGCGTCGAGTTTTTGGAAAGTATGAGTCAAATCGTTCTTAAATGTTTTATGTAGAGCCAGTCTTAACATATGGATGTGAATCATGGACAAAATGAGAACAGACAAGAAAATCACTGGACAGCTAAGAAGAGTAATGAAAACGTTCTGAAAGAGGCCACAACACCCAGTAACAACTGGGGAAATTGAGGGACAAAGAGATAGAGGTAAGCAAAGAGAAAAAATACCAGCCAGCTTAAGAAAATAACTTGGCAGAAGGTTAACAACAGAAATTATATATAACTGATGTGATCGAAAGTTGTGGAGAGACATGATCACCTACGCCAGCAGGCTTGGTACTTGATGATGATGATGATATAAAATATCAGTGGACAAAGAGATATGACGAAGAGGATGGATAAGGCACACACCGCGCAAGTCAACTGAGAATATTACACGATTAGGCCCTTTTATGGAATTTCCAGAGACAATGAGGAAGACTAAAATGTTCTTGAAGAAGACAGATGGAAGCAGAGATGAAGATGATGGGGAAGACATGGAACGATCTTAAAAGTAAGACAACAAACAGGGCGACTTGAAAAGTGTTTGTTGAAGACCTATGCTCCAAAGGGAGCTGAAAGTGTTTGTTGAAGACCTATGCTCCACAGGGAGCTGAAAGTGTTTGTTGAAGACCTATGCTCCACAGGGAGCTGAAAGTGTTTGTTGAAGACCTATGCTCCACAGGGAGCTGAAAGTGTTTGTTGAAGACCTATGCTTCACAGGGAGCTGAAAGTGTTTGTTGAAGACCTATGCTCCACAGGGAGCTGAAAGTGTTTGTTGAAGACCTATGCTCCACAGGGAGCTGAAAGTGTTTGTTGTAGATCTATGCTCCACATGAAGCTGAAAGTGTTTGTTGTAGATCTATGCTCCACATGGAGCTGAAAATGTTTGTTGAAGACCTATGCTTCACAGGGAGCTGAAAGTGTTTGTTGAAGACCTATGCTCCACAGGGAGCTGAGTGTTTGTTGTAGATCTATGCTCCACATGAAGCTGAAAGTGTTTGTTGAAGACCTATGCTCCACAGGGAGCTGAAAGTGTTTGTTGAAGACCTATACTCCACAGGGAGATGAAAGGAGGAAGAAGAAATTAATATGAATCTTCCAGTATTTTTTTTGAATGATCCCATACTAATTAAAATACTATTATTATTATGTATTATTATTATTATATATCAATAAATGCAAACCACATGAAAACACCATAGTTCTAAGGGATTTTAACGCTAAAGTAGGAAAGGAAAGAGATGAGGAAGTAGTTGGTCATTATGGCTTAGGCGAGAGGAATGAAAGAGGTGAGAAACTTATTGACTGGGCAAGAACACACAACATGATGATAGGAAATACCTGGTTTAAGCAACATCCAAGACGTCTGTGGACATGGAAAAGCTCTGGGGACAACGCACGTAATCAAATTGATTATATAATGATAAGCAATAGATTTAGAAACAGTCTGGTGTGTGTGAAAACTAGACCATGGGTAGATTGCAATAGTGATCATGTACCAGTTGTGGGAAAGCTTAGAGTAAAATTAAAAATAACAAAACGAACCTCAGAAAACATTCAAGTTAAATTTAGATTTACTAAAATCAGAAAAGAAGCTGCAAGGCAAATATAAAATCACAATTCAGAACCGGTACAATGCAATAGAGAAGATACAAAGCATTGATGAACGGTGGGAAATGTTAAAAGAATCAATGCAAAAAACATCAAAAGAGTTCATACCCCCAGTGAGAACAATTTCAATAAACAAATGGATGACAGACAAAATTTTGCAGCTAATGGATACAAGTAGAAGAAATACAGAAAATAAAGATGAGTATAAGAGATTAACTAAAGAAATTGTAGTAAAATGCAATGAAGCAAAAGAAGCATGGTTAAAAGAGAGATGCAAATAGATTGAATTGCAACAAAAAGGAGATGCTAAAGCTCTATACAAACAAATTGAGGAATTAACAGGAAGAAAAACGCAATCAAAAACTGGATGTTTAAGATCAAAGGAAGGAGAACTGTTGATTGATCAAGAAACAATAAGGGAACGATGGACAGAATACATTAAGGATCTTTATAATGATGAACAAACAGAAGTAAATATTAAGGATAATGGAGAAGGACCAGAAATACTCAGAGAAGAAGTGGAAGACGCCTTGCGCAATATGAAAGTAGGCAAAGCTCCTGGACCAGATAATGTAACTAAAGAAGAAATTGAAGCCATGGGTGATTTTGGAATAGAAATAATAACAAAAATGTTGAATGATATCTACAACAGCGGATATATACCAGACGACATGTTCAAATCAATATTCATAGCCCTACCAAAGAAATCGGGTGCGATTGAATGCGATGATCATCGCACAATAAGCCTTATGAGTCATATGACTAAGATATTACTAAGAATCATCATGCGAAGAGTGCGAAACAAAATCAGTCCAGAAATTAGCGATGAACAGTGTGGTTTTGTTAGAGATAAAGGAACAAGCAATGCCATTAATATCATAAGATCTTTAGTAGAAAGAGCCATAGAGGTGAAAACAGATCTATACCTATGTTTCATAGATTACACCAAGGCATTTGACAAAGTAAAGCACCAAGAAATAATCAACATTTTAGAAAGCATAAACGTAGACAGCAAAGATCTAAGAATAATAAAGAACATGTACTGGCAATAAACAGCGGCCATAAGAACTGGAAACCAATTGGGAATGTTTCAACAAATAAAACAGGGTGTTAGACAGGGTTGTGTACTGTCACCAGATTTGTTTAATATTTATAGTGAGATTATTTTAAGATCCATAAGGGACATGCCTGGAATAACAATTGGAGGTCATAATATAAATAATCTAAGGTATGCTGATTATGCAGTCTTAATCGCTAAGAGTGAAAATGAGTTACAAGAAATGTTGGACATTATAGTGTAGGAATGCAAAATAAAGGACTCAGCCTTAATAGCAAAAAGACAAAGGTAATGGTAACAACAAAGCAAAAGACATCGCATCAGTGCAAAATAAAGACAAGTGGAACAATATTAAAACAGGTAAATGAATTTAAATATTTGGGAACTTTGTTAACCTCAGACGGAAGATGTACAAAAGAGGTGAGATACAGAATGGCTCAGGCAAAAACAGCTTTCCAAAAAATGAGGAAGATACTATGCAATCAATTTTTGACAATAGAAACAAGAAAAAGAGTTCTTAAATGTTATGTAGAGTCAGTCTTAACATATGGATCCGAATCACGGACATTAGGACAACAGTATCACGATACCAAGCTGTCGAGTATCTTTTCTCCTTGTCTTCCGCGATCTCGCTCTTCCTGTATTTTGCCAGTTGTAAGCAAGTATTCCAACTTTTCTCTTATTATGATGTGCTTGAATAATATCGATCGTTTTTTTTTCCCTTATGTTTTTTTTAGGAGAGTCTTTTTTGTGTTGGAGTCTGAGATTTTCCTTGATTTGTGTTTTTAACTGTCCAGAGAACTCTCAACACTCTTCAGAGAAATAAAGCAGGTCTCCTATCGTCGATTCATTTGTTTTTCTGATATCCACGATTGACTTTCATAGTTTAAAAACATTTATTAAGAAATGGATCTCGAATCTCTTTTTTGTTTGCACCAGGAAGAAGAAATTATTCACGAAACTTATGTTGAAAACCTTCTAAATGTCGTGGAAGTAGTAATACGGAACTTATGTTGAAAACCTTCTAAATGTCGTGGAAGTAGTAATACGGAACTTATGTTGAAAACCTTCTAAATGTCGTGGAAGTAGTAATACGGAACTTATGTTGAAAACCTTCTAAATGTCGTGGAAGTAGTAATACGGAACTTATGTTGAAAACCTTCTAAATGTCGTGGAAGTAGTAATACGGAACTTATGTTGAAAACCTTCTAAATGTCGTGGAAGTAGTAATACGGAACTTATGTTGAAAACCTTCTATATGTCGTGGAAGTAGTAATACGGAACTTATGTTGAAAACCTTCTATATGTCGTGGAAGTAGTAATACGGAACTTATGTTGAAAACCTTCTATATGTCGTGGAAGTAGTCGTTTGTCTTTCTCAGTTAATTCTTCATCGGTGGACTCAAGATGTACATGTGAGATTAATAAATGTGCTAGAGTTCTGGTTCACTAATCGATGATACCACAGTTACAGTATCAATCATTGCTTCGATCTTGTAGTTAACTTGCGACGACAACAACAGCTAACATTTATACTTGAACATTAAAGCTGAGAATATTTAAATTGTTGAAAATATTGGACAGATTTGCTGGTTTGTCCACGGAGAAAAATCTATGAAACCATATCAATGGAGTGGAAATTACTTGTACACGAAGAGCAATCTTCTCTCTCTCCATTTCCGTTATCGAAATAACACTTCTAACATCACAGGAACTAGAATTTCTTTGATTTTTTTTTTAACAGCCATGCCATGTAGCTATTGAACCCACGATTACTACATCGCCAAAAATGTGTGCTACTGACGCTCTTCTATAGTATTGCTACTTCTAATTGCTACTGTTGCTACAACTACTATTATTAACGATACTCATATATTACATGTTATTACTAATTCTGTTCTGTAAGTATAAAATAATTGCATTGCGTGTGCACATATACTGATGCCTCGTACTCCAAAATTACTGTGTTCCAGAAGGCAGTTCTAACTATGGATTGTTCAAAGTCCGAATCAATTTTCCCCATTAAAAATAAAGGAAAGTGAATTAATCCGTTCCCAACCCCTAATCAATATACACTCTTAAACAGCATAAACAACAAAAGTAATTCAAGATAACATTAGATAATTCAGTGTTCTAAATATTAACAGAAAGCGCGAAAACAATAAATAAAATACTAGAAAGAAAATGAAAATTGCATTCACTGTAACTTAGCGAGGTGTGATGATGTTCTGTGTTGCAGGCAGCACACGTCTTCTTATCTTCCAAAGTCAGAGTGTGCTTATCCTTTTCTTTGATAATGGGAAAGGGACGTGACGGGCAATTCGAGATCAAAAGGAAAAATAACTGTTTCTATGGAAGGATGAAGAGGAAGAGTGATAAGTGATAACAATTTTTGAAAATCGCAGCCTGCAACTCAAAAGTCTCAGTTCCTGGGTACAGTAACTTACAGTTATTACAAATTTAACACAAATACGGAAAGCTATGTACAAATAAAATAGTTACTTAATCAGGAATCAACGCTGGTTTTTATTTACTTAAAAAATGTATTTCAAGACAGATTATGTCCTTAAACGCGTTCCGGAGCGTTCTGGTTGAAAAAAAAAATCTATTATCTACGGATTTTGAATATAGAAGCATCGTTCGAACTTGAAATAAGTATTCTCTACGCGTTACCCTTCCCGTTGTGCAACGTTCGAAGTTGGGGTTGTTTGAAGGCACCATTATATTATATAATGTTTATATAAGCCCATGTGCTTACATACATGAGTAGATACACATGCACGCACGTAATTATTGTAACATATTTGTTTATATAAACACCATGTAGGTTATATTTGTAAAATAGTAGTTAGAGTGACAGTTACCTCCCACCAGTTTAATGAATTGAACTTTATCCCCATGAAGTTTTTATTCCATTTCCTCCATAATTGCATATCTCTCTCTGTCTCTCCTTAGTTCTCTCTCTCTCTCTTTCTCTCTGGTTCTCTCTCTCTCTCCCTAGTTCTCTCACTCACTCTCTCTCTCTCTGTCTCTTTCTCTCTCGTTCTCTCACTCTCTCTCGTTCTCTCACTCTCTCTCTCATTCTCTCTCTCCCTTGTTCTCTCACTCTCTCTCTCTTTCTCTCTCTCGTTCTCTCTCTCCCTAGTTCTCTCACTCTCTCTCTTGTTCTCTATCCCTTTCTTTGTATGTGCGTGTGTCTCTTCTATTTATCCTGTCACCTTTCATAATCAACAAACTGACGTTCTTTCTCCGAGCTATATACTATTTACAAACATCACTTATTATCTTTTCTTCCAGTACTTTTATAATCCTATCTTCCCCATACATCACGTAACCTCATCAATTCTTTCACTACAGTAATTCTCCTCTCACGCTTGCCTGCCACTATCAGTTACTAACGAATTTAAAAAACATATTTCTTTCTCGGTCTGACGGGTGGGACTTCCATTCTCCATTGATCTTTTCACCCAGACTCTCGTGTTGAGTTTAACATTTTAAGTTCCCTTGTGGGATATAAGATATATAAGATTGCCTCGAGAAACCGCCCTCGACCATCAGCTCGGACATTGTCCTCACGGACGGTCTGTAATTATTGCAGTTAAACACGGCTCTCGTGGGTAGAAGAGCGCCGATTGGTTTCTAATTTCGCTGATCTCGTCCACTAATGCCAGCTTGTCTGGTATTTTCCTCGTGTCTGGTTGTTGGGTGGCAAACGGGCACATCTCATCTGTGACAACTCAACCTGCGAATGATCTTAGCGATAGCTTTAAAACGCTAATTGTAGCATTGGACGCTAAGACGCGTACCGTAAGAGTACGGTGTGGGTGAAACAAAGTTGTGAAGGTGTCTTTTCGATTTTCATCATCGTGGACCATAAAAACAGATGAGTCGTTGCGGATGTCGGATAGACCTTCCTCGCTTCATTTGGCTGTGGGTGGGTTTCATGGAGTTAGCACGGGGCAAAGAATTACGTTCTTGGTCGCTATAGAAAAATACAGGTGAATCAGAACAGTGAGAAGAGAATCAGAAAAATGAAATGAGAAACAGAATAACGAAAAGAGAATCAGAACAGTGAAATGTGAAATAGAATAGCGAAAAGAGAATCAGAGTAGTGAAATGTGAAACAGAATAACGAAAAGAGAATCAGAACAGTGAAATTTGAGACAGAATAACGAAAAGAGAATCAGAGTAGTGAAATGTGAAACAGAATAACGAAAAGAGAATCAGAACAGTGAAATTTGAGACAGAATAACGAAAAGAGAATCAGAACAGTGAACTGTGAAACAGAATAACGAAAAGAGAATCAGAACAGTGAACTGTGAAACAGAATAACGAAAAGAGAATCAGAACAGTGAAATGTGAAACAGAATAACGAAAAGAGAATCAGAGTAGTGAAATGTGAAACAGAATAACGAAAAGAGAATCAGAACAGTGAAATGTGAAACAGAATAACGAAAAGAGAATCAGAACAGTGAAATGTGAAACAGAATAACGAAAAGAGAATCAGAACAGTGAAATGTGAAACAGAATAACTAAAAGAGAATCAGAACAGTGAAATGTGAAACAGAATAACGAAAAGAGAATCAGAACAGTGAAATTTGAAACAGAATAACGAAAAGAGAATCAGAACAGTGAAATGTGAAACAGAATAACGAAAAGAGAATCAGAACAGTGAAATGTGAAACAAAATAACGAAAAGAGAATCAGAACAGTGAAATGTGAAACAGAATAACGAAAAGAGAATCAGAGTAGTGAAATGTAAAACAGGATAGCGAAAAGAGAAGAAGAAACAGTGAAATGTGAAACAGGATAGCGAAAAGAGAATCAGAACAGTGAAAAAAGGATCAGGACAACTCCTTACATTTGAACTTTGAAGTATTACCTACTCTTTAGCAACGCTTATGCCCCTTGAAGTATCGTAAACTTTTTACCAGCAGCCATTGGTAAATTGCCCCAACACACCTAAATTGCCCCAACACACCTAAATTGCCCCAACACACCGAGTAACGTATAGGGAATATTTTTTTAAGTGCCCATATTTGTTGTATAGACCCTCGGCACATTAGTTATCGGTTAACGTGGTCAGCATTGCTCCTGTGCCGCTATGCTTTCCCAGAAAAAAAATCCGGTACCCATTTAAGGCTGGATGAACCTGGAAGCTGTCGATCAGGATCGAACACGACCTCTTGTCCTTAATAATTCAGTTCACTAACTACTGAGCTACCACGACCGTTCTATATTTACCAATACTGCTAATTTATCTCTCCAATTGTCGACTACTTTTTACTTACAAATACTCGCTGAATTGACGGAGGTGTTTTCGATAATCAGGCACGTGATCGCCTAATAAACAAAGATGAAAGAGAAAACATAAAAAAGCGCACATTCTCCTCAAATCTGTTCCCTAGTATCCACATTCGATTCCTTTTCATGTTTGGCCGATCACACGTGGTGTCGCCTCTGTAAAAACAAAAGAAAATGTAAAATTTATGTTATGTTAATATGTTATGTTGGTATGTTATGTTAATATGCTATGTTAATATGTTGTTATGTTAATATGTTATGTATTGTACATGATGGTAATAACTTGACTCATAACCAGAGGGTATTCCGTTCCAATCACAAATCGAGCGATGCTTCTTTTTTTCAGTGACCCTTATCTAAACACAAGGTTAAAGAAATCGAGCACTTAGCACTATAGGAGATGGGTGATTGAAAAGAAGATTCAAGTATAAGATGCGCACGTTAAGAACCAATTGAAAAGATTGGTACATGTGCCGCTGTCAGAAGCAATTTTCAAAATAGAAAAGTGTAGATGTTAGTGTCGAGATGTGTAAGATGTCGGGTTTCTGGATAAGGTGTTTTTTCTGTTTTGAATCCTACCACATGCGGTGTGTAGTGAGATCCGATGTCTAGCCCTATCTGTGTAGTGAGATCCGATGTCTAGCCCTATCTGTGCAGTGAGATCTGATGTCTAGCCCTATCTGTGTAGTGAGATCCGATGTCTAGCCCTATCTGTGCAGTGAGATCCGATGTCTAGCCCTATCTGTGTAGTGAGATCCGATGTCTAGCCCTATCTGTGTAGTGAGATCCGATGTCTAGCCCTATCTGTGTAGTGAGATCCGATGTCTAGCCCTATCTGTGTAGTGAGATCCGATGTCTAGCCCTATCTGTGTAGTGAGATCCGATGTCTAGCCCTATCTGTGTAGTGAGATCCGATGTCTAGCCCTATCTGTGTAGTGAGATCTGATGTCTAGCCCTATCTGTGCAGTGAGATCTGATGTCTAGCCCTATCTGTGTAGTGAGATCCGATGTCTAGCCCTATCTGTGCAGTGAGATCCGATGTCTAGCCCTATCTGTGTAGTGAGATCCGATGTCTAGCCCTATCTGTGCAGTGAGATCCGATGTCTAGCCCTATCTGTGTAGTGAGATCCGATGTCTAGCCCTATCTGTGTAGTGAGATCCGATGTCTAGCCCTATCTGTGTAGTGAGATCCGATGTCTAGCCCTATCTGTGTAGTGAGATCCGATGTCTAGCCCTATCTGTGTAGTGAGATCCGATGTCTAGCCCTATCTGTGTAGTGAGATCCGATGTCTAGCCCTATCTGTGTAGTGAGATCCGATGTCTAGCCCTATCTGTGTAGTGAGATCCGATGTCTAGCCCTATCTGTGCAGTGAGATCCGATGTCTAGCCCTATCTGTGCAGTGAGATCCGATGTCTAGCCCTCTCTGTGTAGTAAGATCTGATATCTAGCCCTTTCTGTGTAGTGAGATCCAATGTCTAGCCCTCTCTGTGTAGTGAGATCCTATGCGTAGCCCTCTTTTGATAGTGAGATGCTAGTCTAGCCCTCTCTCTGGGTAGTGAGCTCCGATGTCTAGCCCTCTCTCTGGGTAGTGAGCTTCGATGTCTAGCCCTCTCGATTAGCCCCGATGGTCACGTGTGCACTCCCGCATTTTAGTTGTTTAAAGTTGAAAAAAGGCAAGGCAAAATGGCCGCGGTGGCAGCAAATTTGTTGAAAACGGATGTGTCGGGCCCGGAAGAAGCAATTACAGCGGCTTTGTCGTAAACACCACGCATCCAGCGACTCTTAACGCGTGAAGAAGATGAAGAACTAGTGTAATTCTTTCCATCTTTCACTCGAATCAACCGACTTTCAGTAATTACCCCGGAAGTCCTCGCCTGTGCTACGGTACTCGTGTGCTGGACACTGTTCAAGTGTCATTGTGATGGTGCTAAGACAGCAGCGACCTCATCTACCTTCCTTTCTCTTACATTAACAGCTTTCACAAATATCTTACTTGTAGTTGTAGTTAATCGATGGCTCCGGTATCACTGCAAACGAAATAAAATCCACAATTGCTCAACCGCCCGTGCCAGTTGAATCATTCGAATTAACATCTCATCTCATTGAAGGATCCAAACAAAGAAAGGTAGCTGTAGTCCCCATCATAGCAGCTACAGCACACGCCAAAAGACCTAAGGCGTAACCGCACCGAAATCTTACCTACACTTTCATCCTAGTCTTATCGTCATAAGAACATGAAAGAAATAACTTTTGTCTTCTGTCACTAGTTTTCCTCCCTTATCATACGTTCTCTCTCTCTAACACTCTCTGTGTCCACTCCACCTCACTCAAATTTTCACTTTCCTCAACCTTATTACCGCCCTCGACATCCCCTCACAAAGCGCGATCCCTTCACCACGAGTCTTGTCTCCTTCACTTCCCGACCACCAACAATGGCGGATGACATCAATCCCATATTTCCTGTCTGCCGTCCATTGTTCACATGCCAAGGGCAGGTAATCAGTTTATTGTTTATTTTATGCCAGCTTTGAGCTCTTGTCTAGGTTCTCTCCACAATTTTCAAAGTTGAAGGTCATTTATTATTATTACTTTATTCTGTTGTCGAGTCTTCAAATTTTGTCTGGCGTTTTTCTTTTTACGTTTTATTTATTTTTTTTGGTAATGAATTTTAATACAGGAATTTGCAAGAGTGCGCTCACGTCAACAAGGCAAGGGTTTTTCTTCTAGGGTGTTATATATATTATTATATAATTAAAATTTTTTTTTTTTTAAATTTATTTTTTTATGGGGGGGGGGGGAGCCAAATGAGATTCTGAATGCCACAAGCAAATGATGAGAAGACTTGTCATATAGAAATATAGAATAATTGTCATATAGAAGACTTGTCGCATGTAAGATTTGTCATACATGAAAAATGTCATATAGAATAACTGACGTATAGAAAAACTGTCATATAGAAGAGCTACCTTATAGAAAAATTTTTGTTATAGAATAACTGAGTATAAAAGAGCTACCTTATAGAGGAAATGTCATATAGAATAACTACGTGATAGAGGCGATTTCATATAGAATAACTGACCTACAGAAGAACTGTCATACAGAACTACCTTATAGAGGAAATGTCATATAGAAAAACTGATGCATAAAGAAGTAGTGTCGCATAGGAGAAGTGTTATTATATAAAGGAAATGTGGCTGAGGAGAAATGTCATATAAAGAACTGTCATATAGAACTGTTGCCAGGGAAGAAATTTCATATATAACTGTTGCGTTGAAGAAATGCCATATAAAAGAACTGTCATATAGAACTGTTGCCAGGGAAGAAATTTCATATATAACTGTTGCGTTGAAGAAATGCCATATAGTCATATAGAACTGTTGCCAGGGAAGAAATTTCATATATAACTGTTGCGTTGAAGAATGCCATATAAAAGAACTGTCATATAGAACTGTTGCCAGGGAAGAATTTCATATATAACTGTTGCGTGAAGAAATGTCATATAAAAGAACTGTCATATAGAACTGTTGCCAGGGAAGAAATTTCATATATACTGTTGCGTTGAAGAAATGCCATATAAAAGAACTGTCATATAGAACTGTTGCCAGGGAAGAAATTTCATATATAACTGTTGCGTTGAAGAAATGCCATATAGAAGAACTGTCATATAGAACTGTTGCCAGGGAAGAAATTTCATATATAACTGTTGCGTTGAAGAAATGCCATATAAAGAACTGTCATATAGAACTGTTGCCAGGGAAGAAATTTCATATATAACTGTTGCGTTGAAGAAATGCCATATAAAAGAACTGTCATATAGAACTGTTGCCAGGGAAGAAATTTCATATATAACTGTTGCGTTGAAGAAATGCCATATAAAAGAACTGTCATATAGAAGACCTGTCCAATAGGAGAAATTTCATAAAGAACAATTATCATGTGGAAGAAATGTCATATTACACGCAAAATTCAGTCCCACAAAATCGAGTGGGTGGGACTTCGTCAGAGGTCAAAGCTGACGAAAGCGAACGAACGAACGAACGATATGGAATATACTGTTATATAGAAGAAATGTCATATGGAATATACCGTTATATAGAAGAAATGTCATATGGAATATACTGTTATATAGAAGAAATGTCATATGGAATATACTGTTATATAGAAGAAATGTCATATAGAAAAAAGTATTATATAGAAGAACCTGTCAAAGAATGAAAGTCGTTTATAACTTTTATATAGAAGAACTGTCATATAAAAAAAAAATGTCATATAGAAGAAATGTCATATAGAAGATCTGTCGTATAAAAAATGTCATATAGAAGAAATGTCATATAGAAGAACTGTCATATAAAAAAAATGTCATATAGAAGAAATGTCATATAGAAGAACTGTCATATAAAAAAAAATGTCATATAGAAGAAATGTCATATAGAAGATCTGTCGTATAAAAAAATGTCATATAGAAGAAATGTCATATAGAAGAACTGTCATATAAAAAAAATGTCATATAGAAGATCTGTCGTATAAAAAATGTCATATAGAAGAAATGTCATATAGAAGATCTGTCGTATAAAAAATGTCATATAGAAGAAATGTCATATAGAAGATCTGTCGTATAAAAAATGTCATATAGAAGAAATGTCATATAGAAGATCTGTCGTATAAAAAATGTCATATAGAAGATCTGTCGTATAAAAAAATGTCATATAGAAGATCTGTCGTATAAAAAAATGTGACTAAGAAGAACTCTGTCATGGAAGAAATGTCACATAGAAACATTATCTCTTGGGTAGTGAGATCCGATGTCTTGTCCTTTCTGATTAAGACAATAAACAGGAAGTCTCGTGTGCACTCGCGCACGTTAAAGATCTCTTGGCAATTCAAATCAAGAATAGGTGGTCTTAAATACGACAGCCGTCAGGGCAAAATTGTCAACAAAGACCTACACAAAGCGTGGATACCAGGCGTGCTATGGAGTTGGTGCAAGTCGGCCTGGGAGTCTCTCGAGATTCTAGTTGGATTCGTACGGTGTGAAGTGAATATGATCTTCACAAAAAAAAAAACTTAATTAATGACGCAACAACAAGCTGGAAGGTTTCGTTTTTTTTTAAATTTTTATTTTAAATCAACAGAAAAGTGATGATCACAAGTCATTGGTAGAGTCTTTGCAGAAATCATCAATACGTAGAGTCACATATGTCTACGCCCATGGACATGCTGGAGTAGGAGGAAATGAAAGAGCGGACAGGATGGCTAGTTATGCTGTCGCCGAAGACGTCAACCAATGGATCGGGCGGAAGTCATCAATGCACTTTCTTTACCAATGGAAGTAAAGATGGTTACAGCCAGACACGAGAAACTTAGTGGGCGTGTAAGAGGACTTATCAAGCAACACAGCAACTGGAGTCGTCAGTCCCTGGACAACGCGGGACTTGCTGATGGAATCTGATCACCTATGGGTATGTTCGGAGTGCAAAGGTGATGGCCCGCAAATAACCCAATTACCTTCATTCATACAGAAACTCTCTCTCTCTTTCTCATACCCATCTTTCTTAGAAGAGAAAATGACTATATTGAGGATAGATGAAGAAAGATAAATTGAAAAAGAAGGAGAATTGATCCACGGGTAATCAAGCATAGAGGGGTTAAACTCTCACTCGTGGTCTCCTCGGACATCTCAATGACTAAAGGGTCACTGGCTCTCTCGCTTCGCTTAGATCCCTCAATAGGAGAAGTCCACGAGTGGGGGGAGGATTGATTGTGAGAGCTCAAGAGTACACCGAGGGCTGGGATCCAGGCCGCGAGTGTGTTTGACGTTACGGGTCGAAGTCATCGAGTTGGAAAACACAATCAAAGGGGGGATTGGGGAGGGTGAATAGAGCCCTTGTCAGCAACGCCTAACTATTTATTCATGAAATTAGACCAACCCCTTCCCTTCGGATGTGTGTGTACCCGCTGAACAACTAAAGAAAAGATCTCAATGCAGAGTACAACAACATTATAACAATAAACGGCATGAGTTTGTTGAATGCGAAGCTACACGTCTCACAATGCATGTACTAGTCAATTAATCATCCTATAATAAGTGCATCAGAGACAACAAATGATTTGGTTTGCACTTCGGGAAAGAGTGCCAAGAGATTCTGTAGAACACATCACACACATTATAGTTCTGTAATACACATCACATTCATTATAGATCTGTAGAACACTGCACATACATTATAGTTCTGTAGAACACTGCACATACATTATAGTTCTGTAGAACACTGCACATACATTATAGTTATGTACAACACAACACATACATTATAGTTATGTACAACACAACACATACATTATAGTTATGTACAACACAACACATACATTATAGTTCTGTACAACACAACACATACATTATAGTTATGTACAACACAACACATACATTATAGAAGGAGAACAACATCAATTGACAACGGTTGTGACTGCCAGAAGCAAAAGAACTAGAATGTGCATATCCCTCGACATCTGAAGGGGGTATAAGAGGAAGCGAAACAAAGGAATGAAGACAATAAATGCAATGTTGAGAGAAGAAAGATAAATGCAATGTTGAGAGAAGAAAGATAAATGCAATGTTGAGAGAAGAAAGATAAATGCAATGTTGAGAGAAGAAAGATAAATGCAATGTTGAGAGAAGAAAGATAAATGCAATGTTGAGAGAAGAAAGATAAATGCAATGTTGAGAGAAGAAAGATAAATGCAATGTTGAGAGAAGAAAGATAAATGCAATGTTGAGAGATGAAAGATAAATGCAATGTTGAGAGAAGAAAGATAAATGCAATGTTGAGAGAAGAAAGATAAATGCAATGTTGAGAGAAGAAAGATAAATGCAATGTTAAGAGAAGAAAGATAAATGCAATGTTGAGAGAAGAAAGATAAATGCAATGTTAAGAGAATCAAGATAATAAACACAATGTTGAGAGAAGAAAGATAAATGCAATGTTAAGAGAATCAAGATAATAAACACAATGTTGAGAGAAGAAAGATAAATGCAATGTTAAGAGAATCAAGATAATAAACACAATGTTGAGAGAAGAAAGATAAACACAATGTTAAGAGAAGAAAGATAATAAACACAATGTTGAGAGAAGAAAGATAAATGCAATGTTAAGAGAAGAAAGATAAATGCAATGTTGAGAGAATCAAGATAATAAACACAATGTTAAGAGAAGAAAGATAAATGCAATGTTAAGAGAATCAAGATAATAAACACAATGTTGAAAGAAGAAAGATAAATGCAATGTTAAGAGAAGAAAGATAAATGCAATGTTGAGAGAAGAAAGATAAATGCAATGTTAAGAGAAGAAAGATAAATGCAATGTTGAATGAAGAAAGATAAATGCAATGTTAAGAGAAGAAAGATAAATGCAATGTTGAGAGAAGAAAGATAAATGCAATGTTAAGAGAAGAAAGATAAATGCAATGTTGAGAGAAGAAAGATAAATGCAATGTTAAGAGAATCAAGATAATAAACACAATGTTGAGAATATTAACAACAAAAAAACAAAAAGTTGTGTTGACGACTTGGCCCAAGTTCACTTTCTAAATATGGCTTTTTTGTTTTGTTTAAACGACCGACATGTCCTTGATGTTGAAGTTCAACTGACTCCTGAAAATCCACGCTAATCCATGGTTTCTCGAGACCACCAACAGGAGTCACATGTCTGCTGGGTATTACACCACACTCACACCTTCACAAACCATAGAGGAGATGTAATATCCACACAAAGCTGGTCTCGGGAAAGTGTTGGCGATAATTAAGTTAAAGAGTAAACCCATTTGAACTTCTTTATTTTTCTTTCAACATGTACTTGTTCTTCTTTCAACATGTACTTGTTCTTCTTTCAACATGTACTTGTTCTTCTTCCCACATGTACTTGTTCTTCTTTCAACATGTACTTGTTCTTCTTTCAACATGTACTTGTTCTTCTTTCAACATGTACTTGTTCTTCTTCCCACATGTACTTGTTCTTCTTTCAACATGTACTTGTTCTTCTTCCCACATGTACTTGTTCTTCTTCCCACATGTACTTATTCTTCTTCCCACATGTACTTATTCTTCTTCCCACATGTACTTATTCTTCTTCTTCCCACATGTACTTATTCTTCTTCCCACATGTACTTATTCTTCTTCCCACATGTACTTATTCTTCTTCTTCCCACATGTACTTATTCTTCTTCCCACATGTACTTATTCTTCTTCCCACATGTACTTGTTCTTCTTCCCACATGTACTTATTCTTCTTCCCACATGTACTTATTCTTCTTCCCACATGTACTTATTCTTCTTCCCACATGTACTTATTCTTCTTCCCACATGTACTTATTCTTCTTCCCACATGTACTTATTCTTCTTCCCACATGTACTTATTCTTCTTCCCACATGTACTTGTTCTTCTTCCCACATGTACTTATTCTTCTTCCCACATGTACTTATTCTTCTTCCCACATGTACTTATTCTTCTTCCCACATGTACTTATTCTTCTTCTTCCCACATGTACTTATTCTTCTTCCCACATGTACTTATTCTTCTTCTTCCCACATGTACTTATTCTTCTTCTTCCCACATGTACTTATTCTTCTTCCCACATGTACTTATTCTTCTTCCCACATGTACTTATTCTTCTTCCCACATGTACTTATTCTTCTTCCCACATGTACTTGTTCTTCTTCCGTTCGTTCGCTTTCGTCAGCTTTGACCTCTGACGAAGTCCCACCCACTCAATTTTATGGGACTGAATTTTGCGTGTAAAGTCTGTTTTATCCCATTACAGGATGCCCCTCGCCATGCAGGCAGATTTACTCCGACTTCAGAGGTACTAATTTTTAGGGAATTAGTAAAACCCAGGTGTCCTCCGGTTGGCTTACCACGGCAACAGCCGGGGTTCGTACCCTGGCGAGGACACCTGGGTTTTACTAATTCCCTAAAAATTAGTAGGAGCCGCGATAGCTCAGTGGTTAGTGAACTGGGCTACTACGGACAAGGGGTAGGGTTCGATCCCAACCGACGGCTCCGGGTTCACCCAGCCTTAAATGGGTACCGGATTTGTTCTGGGAAAGTAAAAGCAGCACGGGCGTAATACCGACCACATTACCCCAAAAATCATGTGCTGAAGGTCTGTAAAATATAGGGTCACTAACACCATATTTCCCTATACGCCACTTGGCGTGACGGGGGGGTACTTACTTTTACTTTACAGGTGTCCTCGCCAGGGTACGAACCCCGGCTGTTGCCGTGGTAAGCCAACCGCCTATCGATTGCGCTAACCGGACACCATATGTTCTTCTTCCCACATGTGCTTGTTCTTTTTCCAACATGTGCTTGTTCTTCTTCCCCACATGTACTTAATCTTCTTCTTCCCACATGTACTTATTCTTCTTCCCCACATGTACTTAATCTTCTTCTTCCCACATGTACTTGTTCTTCTTCCCCACATGTACTTGTTCTTCTTTCTACATGTGTATGTTCCTCTTCCTTTTCTACTTCGTGTATTCCTTTGTGTTTTCGTCCTCTTTATTCCTCATATACCCCTTCCCTTTTTTCATCCTTACCATTTTCTTCCTCTTTTTAAGCTTCACATCCTTCTTCTTCTCCTTCCTCCCCCTCCTCCTCTTCGTCTTCACTTCCTCTTAACATTCCCTGTGTACCGGAGTGGCTATAGCTCTCGATTTTGACAGCCTCAAGTAATATGACGTAACACTGATGACGTTTTTCCTTGTTGTTATCGTTCTGTGGTCTCTGCGCGGCTCGGTTTTCTTCATCTCTCCTTATCAGTGCTTTAAGTATAAACATCATTAAATAACAAAACGTTTAACAAACATCGTTAAATAACAAAAGGTTTAACAAACATCGTTAAATAACAAAAGGTTTAACAAACATCGTTAAATAAGAAAACGTTTAACAAACATCGTTAAATAACAAAACGTTTAACAAACGTCGTTAAATAACAAAAGGTTTAACAAACATCGTTAAATAACAAAAGGTTTAACAAACATCGTTAAATAACAAAACGTTTAACAAATATCGTTAAATAACAAAACGTTTAACAAACATCGTTAAATAATAAAACGTTTAGCAAACATCGTTAAATAACAAAACGTTTAACAAACATCGTTAAATAATAAAACGTTTAACAAACATCGTTAAATAACAAAACGTTTAACAAACATCGTTAAATAACAAAACGTTTAACAAACATCGTTAAATAACAAAACGTTTAACAAACATCGTTAAATAATAAAACGTTTAGGAAACATCGTTAAATAACAAAACGTTTAACAAACATCGTTAAATAACAAAACGTTTACAGACCTCTAACGTTGGCTAGCTGCGCTATTGTTGAGGACGTCCAACCAATGGATCGGGCGGACATCGTCAATGCCCTCCCGGACGTGGGAAGAATACAGGACTTCGACAACCATAAGTCTACATGTGTAGACTTCGTGATCAGTGACCGCGCCTGAAGAGTCGCTGTCCCTGTAAATGAAGTCAGGCATCCACTTCCGTGAAACACTCGATCCGAGCGCAGTCCAACAGTCCAGTGGATTACGGCTAATTATCCGTGTTTTTTCTTGTGAATCAATTCAGGGGAGGGAAGAGGTATGTTTACAACACTCGGAAAAAAAAAATCACAAATAATCAACAACTGGGGAAAAAACAACAAAAAGAACAATAGACAGCCCGAAGCAGGATTGAACCAGTACTCTTCAACACAGCGCGTTGCCACGAGAAACAAACGCTAGAGCACACGACCAACTCAGTTACCTAAAAAGATAGCTATCATTAGCGATGTCTTTCACGCGTGTTTACTCATGACTATAGCGTAGAGTTACAAACACAACTCGGAAATAATTTGTCTATCTGTATTTTCCTATTAAGACAAGTATCTCCCGGATAGGGTAGGGCTGAATAACTTGCGTTCGCAGACAAACAGTTATAGGAGGAAACAACACTAATAGCTATTTCCAGCGGTTTCGACTGGAGACAAAATATAATAAATGAATATTATTATAACGAAACGTCAGAACGGTGAATTTGTCGCCTTGGAAGTTCCGCTCTATAATAATAATCATTTATTATTATTTGTCTCTTATTTATTGTATTGTTTTTTTCTAAGACTTCTATCTCTTTTATCTCTTCCTCATTTTTCCTATCTCTCTTTTCTACACATCTTGATTCTCATCCTACTTCCCCTCATGTAGCCTCCTTTCTTATTTCAACATCCTACTTTCTTCTCTTCTTTTCTGTCCACATCCCCATTCTCCTGATCATCTAACATGTAGATATAGATAATTGTGCTTCATCGTTTGTTGTTATTGTCCTTGTTTTCTGAAGAAGGTTACAGGCCGAAACGTCAGTATTGTGTTGTGTTCCCTCTTTGTAAAGCTGTCACCATACCTTGGAGTGTTTAACACTCCCCACCACTGCCTTTTTTCTAAGACTTAATATACTACACACTACATGTAATATATACTACACACTACATGTAATATACTACACACTACATGTAATATACTACACACTACATGCAATATATACTACACACTACATGTAATATACTACACACTACATGTAATATATACTACACACTGCATGTAATATACTACACACTACATGTAATATACTACACACTACATGTAATATACTACACACTACATGTAATATACTACACACTACATGTAATTAGCGCTCACCACTAGGTGCAGTGTTGGGAGCCGCGATAGCTCAGTGGTTAGTGAACTGGACTACAAAGGACAAGAGGTAGGGTTCGATCCCAACCGACGGGCTCCGGTTCACCCAGCCTTTAATGGGTACCGGATTTTTTTCTGGGAAAGTAAAGCGGCACGGGCGTAATACCGACCACATTATCCCAAAAGAGCCAAAAAATTAGCTGTCAATTTTTTTTTTAAATTCTACGTACGCCAGCTTTTACCTCTGACGAAGTCCCTAGAGACTAGGAACTGAATTTGCGTGTTAATCCATTGTCCCCTGCCAGCCGTGTGCACAGGGGTCCCTCGCCACACGGGCAGACAACTCCGTCTTCGGAGGTACTCATATTTTTTTCCGTCGATGAGTAATTGACGTTTCAGGCCAGGCCTCGCTGCTGAGACCAGGGGTGGTTGCTGCAGAGAGAAATCATAAATAAAAATCCCAACCGGGGGAGCTGGGATTTGAACCCACAACCTCTCTGTCTCGAGTCAGGCGTCTTGCCTCGAGACCAACCAGTCCCCCAACTGTCAAATAACAGACCCAATCAACGACTGGTCACACTACAATACTACTACTATTAATGCTACTACTATTAATACTATCATCAATAGCCAGCAAAATTGGGCTTGAGGTCAATCATGAAAAGACTAAAGTCATGAAAAGTTTAATTCCAACAAGTGACAAAATATACATGGAAAACAAACCAGTAGAAGAGATCGATCACTTCATCTATCTTGGAAGTCACATTGATCGAGAAGGGGATACGAGCAAAGAAATTAGAATCAGACTGGCTAAAGCAGCAATGTCTTTCAGAAGCCTTGAAAAGTTGTGGAAATCAAAACTCATTAGCACAAACACAAAACTTAGGCTATTCAAATCAAATGTACTATCAACCCTTACGTATGCGTGTGAAAGCTGGAAAACAATAAGAGATATAGAAACAAAGTTGAACGCATTCGAAAATAAATGTCTAAGGAAAATACTTGGTATAGAATGGAACGAATTCAAAACAAACGAGGAAATTAGAGAAATCGCCAATCAACCACTAATATCTTCAGTAATAAAGAAAAGACGATGGTCATACGTTGGACATGTGATGAGAAGAGATAATAATCGAATAGCAAAGCAAGCCCTCATATGGGAAACAACAGGTAAAAGAAAAAGAGGAAGACCCAGGGAGACACTGAGAAGAACATTGATGAGAGAGGCAAGAGCAGCAGGAATCGGCTCCCTCAATGAGATAGAACTGCTTGCACAGAACAGAGACAGATGGCGAGATTTGATAAAATATCTTTAAAAGAAAACTGCTAGAACAAAAATTCATATAGGAGAAGGTGTATCTTGGTCTACGCCCTATGGGCCGGTTACGGCTCGAAAGGTCAATAGATAGATAGATTAATACTAGTACTATTAATACTACTACTTTTAATACTACTACTATTAATACTACTACCACTACTATTAACACTGAGTTATTGAGTTATTTGCGGGTCATCATCATTGCACTCCGAACATGTCCATAGGTGCTCAGATCCCCTCCTCAGCAATTCCCTCAGTGTCCAGCGACTGACGACTCCAGTTCTATGTTGGTTGATAAGTCTTCTTACACGGCCACTAAGTTTCTCATTTCTGGCTGTGCCCACCATAACTCCCATTTCCATCATCCGAAGAAGTGACGTGGATCTGTGTTTGTCGAAGTCATGTGCTATTCCCACATCTCGGAGGGCATTGATGATGTCCGCCCGATCCATTGGTTGCCCGTCCTCAACGACAGCGCAGCTAACCAACCTGTCCGCTCTTTCATTTCCCCGTACTCCCGCATGTCCAGGGACATAGACAAAGGTGACCTTACGTATTTTGGATTTCTGCAACGACTCTACCCATTGCATGCATACAGAGCCCGCCTCCACTTTTTTAATCATGCTCATCGAATCACTTAGTATGCATGCGTGGGTGTAGTCTTGTGACTCTAACCATTTGAATGCCTTGGTCACTGCCATCGCTGCCATTGTCATGCTACTCGTGGTCACGACGTATGCACCACTGTCTTCCTTGACTATTCTGCCTGACGAGCGTGCTGTAAATGCCATGGTGATAAGGCAGACAGATCACAATTATTAACACTATTACTAGTAACACAACTACTATTAACACTATTACTATTAACACTACTACTACTATTAACACTATTACTAGTAACACAGCTACTATTAACACTATTACTATTAACACAACTAATATTAACACTATTACTATTAACACAACTACTATTAACACTATTACTATTAACACAACTACTATTAACACTATTACTATTAACACAACTACTATTAACACTGTTACTATTAACACAACTACTATTAACACTATTACTAGTAACACAACTACTATTAACACTGTTACTATTAACACTACTACTATTAACACTATTACTAGTAACACAACTACTATTAACACTATTACTACTAACACAACTACTATTAACACTGTTACTATTAACACTACTACTATTAACACAACTACCATTAACACTATTACTATTAACACAACTACTATTAACACTATTACTATTAACACAACTACTATTAACACTGCTACTATTAACACAACTACTATTAACACTATTACTATTAACACAACTACTATTAACACAACTACTATTAATACTACTACTTCTATTAATACTACTACTACTACTACTATTAATACTACTACTATTATTAATACTAATACTATCATTAATACTACTACTACTATAATTACTACTACTACTATCATTACTACTACTACTACTATCATCATTACTACTACTACTATCATTATTACTACTACTACTATCATCATTACTACTACTATCATCATTACTACTACTACTATCATCATTACTACTACTACTATCATCATTAACACTACTACTATCATCATTACTACTACTACTCCCATCATTAATACTACTAATACTACTATATTTAATACTACTACTACTTTCATTATTACTACTACTTCTACATTATCATTATTACTACTACTACTACTGCTATCATTATTACCACTACTACTATCATTATTACTACTACTATCATCATTACCACTACTACTATCATCATTACTACTACTACTATCATTAATACTACTACTACTACTATATTCAATACTACTACTACTTTCCTTATTACTACTACTACTACATTATCATTATTACTACTACTACTACTATCATTATCACTACTACTACTACTACTATCACTACTACTACAACTACTATCATTATTACTACAATTATCATCATTATTACTACTACTACTATCATTACTACTATTACTATCATTTTTACTACTACTACTATAATTATTACTACTACTACTAGCATTATTACTACTACTACTATCATCATTACTGCTACTACTATCATCATTACTACTACCTCTGTCATTATTACTACTACTACTATCATTATTACGACAACTATCATTACTACTACTACTACTACTATCATTATTATTACTACTACTACTACTACTACTACTACTACTACTACTATCATTATTACTACTACTATCATTACTACTACAACTATCATCATTACTATTACTACTATCATTACTACTACTATCATTATCATTACTACTATCATTACCACTACTACTATCATCATACTATTACTACTATCATCATTACTACTACTTTTATTATTACTACTACTACTATCATTATTACTACTACTACTACTATAATTATTACTACTACTACTACTATCATTTCTACTACTACTATCATAACTACTACTACTACTATCATCATACTACTACTACTATAATCATTACTACTACTACTAGCATTACTACTACTACTACTATCATTACTACTAATACTATCATTATTACTACTATTGCTACTATAATTTCTACTACTATTATCATTTTTACTACTACTATCATTACTACTGCTACTATCATCATTACTACTACTATCATTTACTACTACTACTGCTATCATCATTACTACAACTACTACTACTATCATTCCTACTACTACTATCATTATTACTACTACTACTACTACCATTACTACACCTACTATCATCATTACTACTACCACTACTATCATTTTTACTACTACTACCACTATCATCATTACTACTACTATCATTGCTACTACTACTATCATTTTTACTACTACTATTATTATTATTACTACTACTATCAATTACTACTACTACTATCATCATTACTACAACTAGTACTACTATCATTATTACTACTACTACTATTGCTATTAGCACACGGAGAACAAAAAAAAAAAAAAAAAAAGAAGCGGCACAGCAAATTTAGAGGCAGCGTTGATTTCAAATTCAGAAGACAAAACCGCGCAGGACAAAGAAGACGAGGTCAGACACCAGGAATACAACTTGGTTCATTTTTCGGTCTCTATTCTTGGTTCATTTTTCGGTCTCTATTCTTGGTTCATTTTTCGGTCTCTATTCTTGGTTCATTTTTCGGTCTCTATTCTTGGTTCATTTTTCGGTCTCTATTCTTGGTTCATTTTTCGGTCTCTATTCTTGGTTCATTATTAGGTCTCTATTCTTGGTTCATTTTTAGGTCTCTTTTCTTGGTTCATTTTTAGGTCTCTATTCTTGGTTCATTTTTAGGTCTCTATTCTTGGTTCATTTTTAGGTCTCTATTCTTGGTTCATTTTTAGGTCTCTATTCTTGGTTCATTTTTCGGTGTCTATTCTTGGTTCATTTTTCGGTCTCTATTCTTGGTTCATTTTTCGGTCTCTATTCTTGGTTCATTTTTCGGTCTCTATTCTTGGTTCATTTTCGGTCTCTATTCTTGGTTCATTTTTCTATCCAGCATTGGCAGATTCAGCTACGAGAGAAGATGTTTAGCAAAATAGCTTCCAGCATTAGCCACTAATATTTGACCAAACTGCTGACTTATTATGGTTCCCAACAACCAACCATATGTCAAGACGTCGAAGTCCAGACTACCATTACCACTACCACAGCCACTACTACAATTGCTACCGTTGTAATTCACACCACTTCATAGTGTATTGCTACTACTTCTACCTTTTATATTGTAACAACTAGTATTATTTCTATTATAATTGGTGCTCCTATTTTACTACAGTTATTATGTTATTCATCATCATGTTCAAGCGATGCGTGCTAGCTTTTGATAGCACGGAAAGATCTCAGCGCAGAGCACGAACACCACAGCACGTGTGTTACCACCATGTGCAATATAAGAAAACGCCGATGATTGTAAAGATGTTAGGAAATGTATTTTTTCCTTCTTGAAGTTTACCCTGGGCAGAGGCATTCGGTTTCCTGTTTTATATTTTCAACATTAAAGTGTTTTTTTTTTTTTGTTGTTGCTCAAATTAGATATGGGGCCTCCGTTTTGTTGTCAGTATCCGATAGGGATAGGTACGCGCTCACAAGTATCTCAAAATCAGAGATCATTGGGAGAAAGAAGCGATCGTTCACGGCTCGTATCTAATACATTTTGATGGAAACAACAACATCGTCATTAACATCAGCATATCTCATCATTTATTTGTTAGTCAGAACTGTCAACTGAATAATGCGAATAATTTCAGGGGAAGAAATACTTTTAAAACACTGGGGAAGAAAATCAGAAATAATCAACAGAAAAACAAACAAACAAACAATGGTTGAAAGCAGGATCGAAACTGGTCATGTGCTCTTGCGTTTGGTTCTTGTGGCAAGGCGGTGTGCCCATGAGTACGGGTTCGATCCTGCTCCGGGCGGTCTATTGTTCTCTGTTTTATTTTTGTTGTTGTTTATGTTTTGTTATTTTTTTGCAAGTGCTGTAAACATAGCTCTTCCCTGAAATGATTCGCTGATCTATAGCCTCGGAACTCTCCCTCCATGAAAATATTCATTTATTTTTATTTGTCTCCTCTAAAGAATTGAAGAAATACTATTTGTGCTGTTTCATCCTATAACTGTTTGTCTGCATCGCAAGTATTAAGCCGTACCCTATGCAGGAGACACTTGTCTTAAAAGGAAAATACAGATATACAATTTATTACTGAGTTGTGACCGTAACCATATACTATAGTCATGAGTACACATGCGTGAAAGACATTGCCAATGATAGCTATCTTTTTAGGTTGCTGAATGGACCGTGTGCTCTAGCGTTTGGTTTCTCGTGTGGTCTAGCGTTTGGTTTCTCGTGTGCTCTAGCGTTTGGTTTCTCGTGTGCTCTAGCGTTTGGTTTCTCGTGTGGTCTAGCGTTTGGTTTCTCGTGTGGTCTAGCGTTTGGTTTCTCGTGTGCTCTAGCGTTTGGTTTCTCGTGTGCACTAGCGTTTGGTTTCTCGTGTGCTCTAGCGTTTGGTTTCTCGTGTGCTCTAGCGTTTGGTTTCTCGTGTGCTCTAGCGTTTGGTTTCTCGTGTGCTCTAGCGTTTGGTTTCTCGTGTGCTCTAGCGTTTGGTTTCTCGTGTGCTCTAGCGTTTGGTTTCTCGTGTGCTCTAGTGTTTGGTTTCTCTCGGCAAGGCGCTGTGACGAGGAGTACTAGTTCGATCCTGCTTCGATCTATTGTTCTTTGTTTTTTTTTCCTGTTGATTATTTGTTTTTTTCTCCATAGTTGTTAACATACCGTCTTCCCTTGAAATGATTCGTTGATCTATCTCCACGGAAGTTTCCCTCCATGAAAATATTCATTTATGAGTATTTATCTCTGACTTTAATAATACGCCAGTTACTACTTTTATTATTATTTCCGATACTGTTATATCTCCCGTTAGTATTAGCAGTAATAAAAAAGTAACAGTAAAGAGCCCCCGTCACGCCAAGCGGCGTATCGGGAATATGGTGTTAGTGACCATAAATTTACAGACCTTCAGCGCATGATTTTTGGGGTAATGTTGTCGGTATTACCCCCGTTCCGCTTTGCTTTCCCAGAAAAAATCCGGTACCCATTTAAAGCTGGGTAAACCCGGAAGCCGTTGGTTGGGATCGAACTTCCTTGTCTTTTGTAGTCCAGCTCACTAACCACTGAGCTATCGCGGCTCACTAGTAGTAATACCACACTAATAATATAATCTACATTTGTTATTGCGTGCGGGCCGGCTATTTAACTCTTATGTCATCATGAAAGCCATTGGGATATAGGCGGAGAAAGCTGCCCAAAAACTGTCTATGTTATTTACTGATATATGCTAGTCAGTTTATGATTTTGCTCCAGTGCTTTTCCTCTACAATAGTTGATTGCGGGCGCATTATTAAAGTTGGGGACAAATAATAAATACATGAATATTATCAGGCAGGGAAACTGCCAAGGCGATAGATCAGCGAATAATTTCAGGAGAAGGGTATGTTTACAGCACTACGAACAAAATCACAAATAATTAACAACAGAAGAAAAAGAACAATTGATGGTCCGAAGCAGGATCGAACCCGTACTCCTCGGTACAGCGCCTTGCCATGAAAAGCAAACGCTAGAGCACACGGCAAACTCGGCAATCGAAAAAGATAGCTATCGTTGACGATGTCTTTCACGCATGTGAACTCATGACTATAGTATAGGGTTACGGACACAACTCGGGAATAAACTGAGTTGAGATCTCCAATCTTTGTTCACTTCTATTTCACACTTTCCTTTTCACCCCTACTGGATATTTTAGTTCTCATCTTGGAAATCTTGCACAATTTGTTAATGGAAATGTCCTAAGCTTAATACATTCCCCTCATTCATAAAATTGATATTTCACGGAAGTGGTTCCAATTTAAGACACCGCTCAGAAAAAGTAAACATTTTAGTTAATCAAATATTTATATATCAGTGGTGTTTTAGTTGTTAATTCTGCTACTTATTCTGTAATAATAACTACTACACTACTACTATACTACAACTACTACTGCTACTACTTCTACTACTGCTACTAATACAACTGCTGCTGATGCTACTGTTTCTGTTGCTACAACTACTATCATCACTACATCTGCTGCTGCTACTACTATTATTATTACTACTACTACCAACAATACTGCAACTGCTGCTTCTATTACAATTACTACTACTACTACTGCTTCTGGTTCTGCTATAATGTTACTGTTCATATGACCATTATTGCAGTTACTACATTTTATTATTGCCAGAATGTACTGAAATAAAATATTCATCAGTTTTATCTCATTCACATTGAAGCACACGCCACATCCTCCAGTTTTTACTCCCTCCATTAGACGAGTACACCCTGGCCCCATCATAATTTATTTAGCTTAAGGTGGTCTTGATTATGCACGCACGTTCTCTGTCGTCTGCTAATTGTTGGTCCAGACATGTAGATTTTCCCGCCCGATTATCGATCTGGGACTGACAGTACTCAACCCGGCTGTCGCTGATCGTATCTTCATGACTATCGCTATACAGCGTATATTATTATGACGTGTGTCAGATTGCATGTGTGTGATTGTGAGAGAGAGAGAGAGAGAGAGAGAGAGAGAGAGAGAGAGAGAGAGAGAGAGAGAGAGATGGACTGAGAACTGTTCTTGAAGGTTATGATAATGTGACCTTTTTGTGTCGATATGATGTAGATCATTATTTCTTAACCGGTGGCCATATGGCCCATTGGTGGTGGTGGTGGCTCTTGGTGGGAGCTCAGTAAATTCCAAGGGGCTATGGATAAAAATGCCATAATTGGGGGTCCACGACGCGATGCTGCCACAAAAACTAAGAACAATGCATATGAATGAGTATTTAAAAAAAAAATTAAAATGCCCCCGTCACGCCAAGTGGCGTATAGGGAATATGGTGTTGATGACCATACATTTTACAGACTTTCGGCACATGATTTTTGGGGTAATGTGGCCGGTATTACTCCCGAGCCTCTTTACTTTCCCAGAAAAAAAAAAATCCGGTTCCCATTAAAGGCTGGGTGAACCTGTTATCCGTCGGTTGGGATCGAACCCTACCTCTTGTCCTTTGTAGTCCAGTTCACTAACCACTGAACTATCGCGGCTCGCATATGGATGCATATGTTTGTCGAATACTTCGCTGTGGTATCACTTATTTCCACTCAATGATTTTTTCCATTTGGTGCGCATGTAAGAGAAACCAAAAGAAATACTAGACAGAACTATACATGTACTAGGGAAGGCTCCAACATGGGAGTCAGAAACAAGCAAGACTTGCATGAACTACCACAAACCGCCAACTGTGGAGAACTATACATGTACTAGGGAAGGCTCCAACATGGGAGTCAGAAACAAGCAAGACTTGCATGAACTACCACAAACCGCCAACTGTGGAGAACTATACATGTACTAGGGAAGGCTCCAACATGGGAGTCAGAAACAAGCAAGACTTGCATGAACTACCACAAACCGCCAACTGTGGAGAACTATAACTTCTATCCTGTGTACCGTCTTCGGCCCTAGAAGAAAATGTAAAAGAGAAACGGACATCAGAAGTAATGGGCGGCTTTGAAAGTTGCTATCCTCAAATGGCGGGAGCCGCGATAGCTCGCTGGTTAGTGAACTGGACTACAAAGGACAAGAGGTCGGGTTCGATCTTAATCGACGGCTTCGGGGTTCACCCAGCCTTAAATGAGTATTGGGTTTTTTTCTGGGAAAGTAAAGCAGCATGGGCGTAATACTGACCACATTACCCCAAATATCATGTGTCGAAGGTCTACAAAATTTATGGTCACTAACACTATATTCCGTATACACCACGTGACGTGACGGGGTTCTTTACTTTTTTATCCTCAAATGGCGGATCACCTTTGATGTCTGGGGCAACATTATTTGTTGTTTTTGCCCTCTTCCCCACCCCACACACACACCAGGCTGCTGCCTAGCCTAGCCGTCCTATTCTCTTAAGTCATGTACAAGGTATGTGAACTGATGTCGAAGGTATATAGAATGGACTTACAAATCTGCCAGTTTATGACGAGTATTAAAGAGCGAAGCTTTTGTCAGTCCTTTCACTGTCGCTGTATTTATTTCTCTAACATCGCAACAATCTTTAATGATGCCTTTATCTGAGAGTAAATGCAAAAAGTATATGGTGTTATATTTTGCAAATAGAAAATTTATTAAAACTTTAGGATTGTGCACTTACAAAATATATGTATAACATTATGCACAATAAGTAAAAAGTAAGTAAAGTACCCCCGTCACGCCAAGTGGCGTATTGTTAAAATGGTGTTAGTGACCATAAATTTTACAGACCTTCGGCACATGATTTTTGGGGTAATGTGGTCAGTATTACGCCCATGCTACTTTACTTTCCCAGAAAAAACCCAATACCCATTTAAGACTGGGTGAACCCCGAAGCCGTCGATCATGCCTCTTTACTCTCCCAGAAAAAAATCTGGTACCCATTGCACTAAAAGTAGATACTGAATATCATGGCTACCTCGGCAAAGAAGAAATGTCGATAATCCTCAGTCGAGTATCTGGGATACTTATTTATCCCGTCAGTGAATGACAAGATCCCGCCTTGTGAATTTGCAATACTATACTTTCCATTGAAAACATGTGACAATGTAAGTGTAACTACAAGCACTTATAAGCCACTCGTAAGACAAAAAAGATAAACAATTGGAATGTTATGGCGCGTTGCGAAAAAAAAAAATTTGAAGCCAGCCAGACCAACGGGGAAACAAATGTTTATCCACACATTTTAATGAGAAAAGTTTAATAGCTTCTTACGAAATATTGAAAGTGGTAGGCAAAGAGAGAAAACCTCACACAAAACGGGGGAATCTTTAATTTTAGCAGCTGAATTTATTGGTAATACAGTCTGTCATATTTTAGCATACATATATATGTAACTGTATGGTGTCTTTAGTGTGTGTGTGTGTGTGTGTGTGTGTGTGTGGAGTGGAGTTGGGGGGAGGATGGGAAACACAATCTATCTACCAAAACATTTTACATGATGATCATTGCACGGAAGGATATGGCGTCCACGGGAAGGAGACAGGTCGGAAGGTGAACCACAGTAGAAAATAAAAGGCAGCGAAGAGCTTTTTCAAACAGTGGGAAATAATAGTTTTAGCTCATGTCTATAGTCTGTTCTGAAATTGTTGACCAAACTCAAAATCAATTTTCTTGGAAACTATTTTGTGGATTGCTGTGAAATTTTGGTTGCAGTCTGATATTTTCTCGGACATTAATACAATATGTTTTTTTCATTAATAAAGTGATCTTATGTAGGATTTTGCTGATGTAAAAATACAAAATAACTTCAAGAACAGATAATTAAAGGTTTTACAGTTAATCTCCCCACTCATTCCACACTCAACAAACTTACAAATTTTAAGTGAAAAAAACACGTAGTCTAAAAGTGCATAGGGATAATACATCGTTGACATGACCATAAGGTAGAGGCAATCACCGTGACATTGTAATGTGTGATGTATAATACTCTAAAATCTAATGTTTCTTGCACATTATTTGTTTTTGTACACAATTTTCATAAGAAATACTCATATTTGCAAAATAATTTTAACTTTCGACTTTATACTTACAAATATTAAAACTTCCAGGGAAATCTAAGACTGCATGCCAAAAATTACGACATTATGCTAAAGAGTTTCGGAGAAAATTGATGTTGAGTTTGATCAGTAATTTGGGAACGGACGATAGTTGATGGAAGGTAGTTCTAAGTGACGGAGTGTAGTTTAAATTGATGGAGAGTGGATCTAAGTGAAGGAATATATTTTTAGGTGATGGATGTAGTTTTTAAAAAAATATGTAATGGATGGTTGATTTTAGACAATGAATTTTGTTTTGTTTTGTTTGGTAATGGGGTAAGTTTTGATGATGCAGGGTAATTTTAGGTAATGGAGATACTTTTTGATGATAGAGGGTTATTTTAGGTTGTGGATATTTTTAGATTATGGATAACAGTTGTGTAGATTAAAGGATAATTTAAGATACTAACCAGTCGATTTAGATGAAGGATGGTAGTTATAGATTTAGAACTTTTCTATGTGATGAAGAGAATTAGTTCTTGATGATTGATGGAGATTGTAGATGATTGAGCGTACTACTAGGTGATGGAGATTGTAGATGATTGAGCGTACTACTAGGTGATGGAGGGATGTTTTAGATAATAATTGATATTTTTTTTTAGATAATGGAGGGTATTTTTCACGGTCTAGATAGTTTTTGTAGGAATGATGGCTGATGTGTAGCGAGGACTTCCGACAGATGATGGAGTGATTTGTGTCAGCAACTCAAAAGCTGACTGATCAAGATGCAAACCCAATCTCTTGTGCTAACTCTAGGAACAGAATAGCCAGCCTGACCATGCGAATAGGGATCGAAGGAAAGGCTAACTACGGGACTCACCTATTGTCTTGATAGTCAGATATACCGGGCCGAAAGGCTGTATTGCAGTTTGCTGGAAACGACAACACTACATATTTGCGCCTATTTAACGCCCACTCAAGGTCTGACGATAGAGGGTCATGGGTGTTTAAAGGTTATCTTTACGACATAAGAACGTATGGGAAATATGATATTAACGCCAATAAATTGCTAATGACTAACGTCACGTTTTTTGGCTACATGGCCGGTATTACTCCAGGTCGTTACGCCCGATCGATAGTGAAGAAAAATAATAATGTAAAATACAGAAGATGTTGTCGATGACTTGTCTACTTTAACGACAAGTAGTTTCACCGGCTCCATCACAATCGTCTTCCCATCTCCGCTTTGCTCACTCCGATCGTCTTCCCCATTTTCACTTGCATCACTTCCTCATTCCTTTCACTATCTTCTCTCTCCCATCTCCACAATAAAGAAGAAACTCATTTCTCACGGCTTTTTATTTTTATGTAAAGGTGCCATTTTAGTTCTAATCTTAGAAGTTTAGTGTGAGTGCTGTATAGAACCAATCCTGACCTATTGAAGCGAATCATGGATAGTAGACAAGCAAACGAAAAGACGATTAGAAACCACAGAGGAGGGATTTCGCAGAAGAATGTTGAAAATTCCCAGGGCCGACGTGAAAATTCTCAGAGGCCAACACAAAATGGGAACTCCTAAAAAAAAAAAGAAACACCAGAAAGAGACAATCGACATTTTAGGACATATCGTGTTAAGAGGAGATTTGGAATACTTGGTTACTACTGGCAAAATAAAAGGAAAGAAATATAGCCGACGGCAAAGAGAAAAAAGATACTAGACAGCTTGGTGTCATGACATGGAAAACTGTCAACAAAAGAATCGATACGATGTATTGTGGATAGAACATTGTGAAAGGAAATGATTGCATGCGCCACCAGTTTGACACATGATGATGATAATGATGACGAATGCGAATTTCTTATCCCCGATACATTCCTCTCATACTTTAGCTAACCTTTCTTTGTTAGGGAAATGAGATATTAATTCGGATGATTCCACTGACACGGGCGGTTGAGCAATTAATGATTTTAATTCGTTTGCGGTGATACCGGGGCCTTCCATAACCATAAACATTCCTCTCGTTCTGGAGAGTGATATATTTTATGGTTGTGGTTCCTATTTGTGGCATGACACGGAAAGTGTAATATATCTAGCTAGAATACATATTTATGTCTCTCGAAAAATCTGTAAAAAAAAAAAAAAAAAGTCCCATGTGCATTCGCGCACGTTAAAGAACCCTTGGCGGTTAACGTCGAAAAGAGGAGGCAAAAAAAAAATGTCCGCCTTCCTGGAAACAAATTAAGCAAAAACTATGCATCTATGGCCAAGACGGATGCGTCGGGCCGAAATGCGCAGATACCTCGGCTATGCCATGAACAGCGACACAACTCATCTACGTCAGCTAACGGCTGAACGATGAAAAGAGATATATTCTAGTAGTTAAATAGTCGTAGTAACAAGATAATTGATAAGAAAATTTGAATTTCAGGGAGCCAATATTTAACCGTAAAAGTTTTTTTTTTTTTTTAAATTTGTATGTGCTGCCACTTGTAATCAGTTTGAGTAATTAACAGAAACAGCTTGTGAATGTGATCTTGTAGAGTGTCAAGGCATCGATGTACATCAAAATTCGAAGCCGGAGTAAAGCTGAATATAAAGGAATAATGACAAGAAAATAGTCAAAATGGTACCGGGGGTGCTGCTTTATGTAAGTAATGGACAACAAAATATCGAATGACGTTTCGGCTCATCGGGCCTTCGGCAGGAACAATAAACAACACATACAGCGATATATAAGTAAATAGAATCAACACTACATAGCTAATAGAAAAACATATATATGTAGTTACAGATGCATTTTGGGAAATGATGTGACAAGTTGTGGAGCGGGTTTGAAGAATTTCTGAAGGCAATGAAACTGGTTCCATGGATAGAATAGGATATGATAGGATAGGATAGGATAGGATAGGATAGAAAAGAATAGGATAGGATAGGATAAGATAGAAAAGAATAGGATAGGATAGGATAGGATTGAATAGGACAGGATAGGATATAATAGAATAGGATAGAATATAATAGAATAGGATAGGATAGGATAGGATAGGATAGAATAGGATAGGATAGGATAGGATAGGATAGGATAGAGTAGAATAGAACAGAACAGGATAGGGTAGGATAGGATAAGATAAAATATAATAGAATAGAATAGGATAGGACAGGATAGATTAGAACAGAACAGAGCAGAATAGAATAGAATAGGATAGGATAGAATAGAATAGAATAGAATAGGATAGGATAGGATAGGATAGGATAGGATAGAATAGGATTGGTTAAAATAGGATAGGATAGGATCGGATAGGATAGGTTCTGAGAACATTCTAAAGACATTTTGCTGTCATATATAAAGCGGGAAGGTGTTTCATAATAATAGAAGAAGGCAGAGGAATATAGAGGCGTGAGGAATAGATGAAAAGAAGGTTGTAACGTGAGGACAACAAGATGGAGTGGATTAACCAAGTAGCATGGTGTACAAACATTGAATAGCAGCGGTACTGTTCACATTCCTATCATTCGGGACAGACTTATAAGTGTTTTTCTTTGTACCAATAAGTGTTTGTTTTTTTGTACCAACAGTCGGACGTGCCGCTTACTTTAGTACACACGTATTTTAAGCAACACTTGTATTCAGCCCTACTGGGAGATACTTGCCTTAATAGGAAAGTACAGAAATACAATTTATTCCCGAGCTGAGATCGTAACCCTATGCTATAGTCATGAGAACACCTGCGTGAAAGACATCGCTAATGATAGCTAATTTTTTAGTTGCTAAGTAGCTGAGTTGGCGTGTTCCCTAGCGTTCGGCTTTTCGTGGCAAGGCGCTGTGCCAAGGAGTACTGGTTCAATCCTGCTTATGACCATATATTGTTCCTTTTTTTCTGTTGTTGTTTATTTGTCATTTTTTCCGAGTGCTGTAACCATACCTCCTGCTCCTATGCTTCGCTGAATTATCGCCTCGGAAGTTTCCCTTTACAATAATATTCATTTATTATTATTTGTCTCCAAGATTTTAATTTTATTACTTAACTATGTAGTGCTAATTTTATTTACTTATATATCTCAGTGTTAGTTGTTTATCGTTCCAGTTGAAGGCCTAACGAGCCGCAACGGCGTTCTATATTGTATTATCTATTACGTACGTAAAGCTGCACCCATCAATAGCTTTTTTTTTGTTTTTTTTTTTAAATATTTTTCCTAAATGTTATCTTAAAGAAGGCTGGCTCGGTCAAAAATTTATAGAAATAGAAACTATGGAAAGCAAACAAGACTTAATAGAAATGCACACAGAAATAAAGAGAATGACTAATAAAAATAAAAAAAGCCACAGAAGGTGGACGCAGTGCAGGCAAAAAAGGAAAAATGCTAACAGACAATAAAGATAGTATAGATAGATGGCAGGAATATATAACATAACTATTTCATGATCAAAGGGACATGAAACCAGTTATAAAATATATATCAGGCTATACAATCTTAAAATCTGAGGTGGAAAAAGCCATATTCTGAATGAGAACATTAATCGAAAAGTACACAGAAGTAAACAAACCAATATATGCCTGCTTCATAGAATACACCAAAACTTTTGATAGAGTACACCACAAACAACTTATAGAATGCCTAAAAGAGACACATCTAGATGACATGGACATACGACTAATATGAAATCTATACTGGGAACAAACAGCAATAATAAAATGTAACAAAGAGAACTCTACAACCATTGATATAAAAAGAAGAGTAAGACAGGGATGCATCCTATCACCAAGCTTGTTAAATCTATAAACTGAGCAAATCTTTAAAAAAACATCATAGAGATGCCAGGCCTACAAATTAATGGAAAGATAATCAATAACCTAAGATATGCTGACGATACTGTACTACTAGCAGAAAATCCTAAAGATCTACAACAATTACTTAATGAAATAAACATGACAAGCAAAAAATATGGACTAGATATGAATATAAAAAAGACTAGAACTATGATCATAAACAAAGAAAATATTCAAAACCCACAAATGGATATCAAAGTTGAAGGAATAGACCTGCAGACAGTTCAGAACTACAGCTACCTTGGACATACTATATAACCAGTGATGGAAAATGTACAACTGAAATAAACAAAAGAATGGGAATGGCAAAAAGTAATTTTAATGTCATGAAGAACATACCAACATCAAAACAAATAACACCAGGGCTAAAACTAAGAATAGCAAAATGTTACATCTTCTCAATATTCCTATATAGTGCAGAAACATGGACATTAGACAAGAAAACAGAACAGAAAATTGAAGCCTTTGAAATGTGGATATATAGAAGAATAGGTAGAATTGGATGGAAGGAAAAGAAAACAAACGATGAAGTCTTAAAACAACTAAAACTGAAAAGAGAACTACTAAGCACAATTCAAACAAGACAAATGCAATTTTTGGGCCATGTTAAAAGACATGTTAGCCTACTAAAAGTAATCCTGGAGGGGCCAATACAAGGTAAAAGAGGCAGAGGCAGACCAAGACTAACATGGACGAGTAACATCAAAAGATGGACAAATCAGCCTATGACAACCTGCACCATCAAAGCAAGAGACAGAGCAGACTCGCGCTCCATGGTAACCAACCTTCGTTGCGGAGACGGCACTCGATGATGATGATGAAATGTTATCTTCGTGGAAAGACACTAATGAGGAAATCAACTAAAGCGTCACTGACAAACAACTGTGTGTTCCGTATGTGCGGTACTTATGTGCGGTCCGTATGTGCGGTACATATAGTCACGAAACGAGACGATCAGCAGCACTTTCATTAACGAGTATTTGGGGGGGGGGGGAGACATATACACCAGTCCACGACTAAGAGGATTCGATTAGTCTCCTGTCAATTAATGTGCTCCGGGCGCACCGGGTTCCTGACTTCCACTCGCTCCAAACTCGTGGCCGGCGCTACAGTGGGCGCCCCCGATACGACCCTTATCGGCCACGAGCGAGGACAAATCTCCTGAAACATGAGAGACTCCACGCTTCGTTAGCTTTCATCGGGCTTGCCGGAGATTGGAAATCGCTAACCGAGGGCTGTGAGAGTGCCTGGGTCGGACATTCTCTCGTGCTTGTCTCTTTAATGCATGCTGGCGGGAATAACACCATGCCCCGGTAGGACTTCACAACACCATCTTTATTGGACTCCATGTGTCACCTCATTTGAAAACTCCCCCTGAAGTATTTTTTCTCCCTTTGTTTTTGTTCCCCCCTCTGTTTTTTTTTTCCATTGGTTTTTTTTTCTCCTCCTGTTTTGTCATTTTCAGCAAAAAATGTAACAAATGGACCTAAGACAGTCGGTATCCACTCGCTCTTTTACTGTTATACCTATAGATCTTGTTTTCGAATAACTCCCCCCCCCCCCCAAAAAAAAAAAAAAAATAAATAAATAAATAAATAAAAAATAATTTTTTCCTCTGTTTTTTTTTTTCAAAGATTTATTTGAATTATTTTTAATCGTCCGATTTACTTAAAATGAAAGTGAAAGTGAAAGCTGGAAAACAACAAGAGATATAGAAACAAAGTTGAACGCATTCGAAAATAAATGTCTAAGGAAAATACTTGGTATAGCATGGAACGAATTCAAAACAAACGAGGAAATTAGAGAAATCGCCAATCAACCACTAATATCTTCAGTAATAAAGAAAAGACGATGGTCATATGTTGGACATGTGAAGAGAAGAGATAATAACCGAATAGCAAAGCATGCCCTCATATGGGAAAGAACAGGTAAGAGGAGAAGAGGAAGACCCAGAGAGACACTGAGAAGAACATTGATGAGAGAGGCAAGAGCAGCAGGAACCGGCTCACTCACTGAGATAGAGCTGCTTGCACAGAACAGAGACAAATGGCGAGATTTGATAAAATATCTTTAAAAGAATTGAAAACTGCTAGAAAAAAAATTGAGATAAGAGAGGGAGTATCTTGGTCTACGCCCTATGGGCCGGCTACGACTCGAAAGGTCAATAGATAGATATATATACTTAGTTTATTCCAAAAAAAAATACTTGTAGTTGAATTGATTGTATATTCCTTTCTTGTTAAGTATCCCTCCTTATATTTTCGACTGACTTCTTTATTCGTCATTTCATATTTTCTTGCATCACTTCTCCCCTCTCTCTGCCTTTTATTTCCTCACTCCATCTTTTATTTCCTCACTGCACCTTTTATTTTCTCACTGCATCTTTTATTTCCTCACTTCACCTTTTATTTCCTCACTCCTCCTTTTATTTCCTCACTCCCCCTTTTCTTCCCTCACTTCTCCCCTCACTCCATCTGCGCTTTCCTCCCTTCCTCCATTTATTTCATACATCACCCTTGTTCCCTCGACTCCTCACATCCTCCTTTATTTCTTACCCCATCCATTTATTTATCGCACGTTCCATTTATTAACTTTCACCTTTATTTCTCACCTTTTCCATTTATTAATTACCTCTTCTCCTTATTTGTTTCCCTACTGCTGCCTTTATATTTTGTCCACTCCATCCTGTTTTTCTCACGTTACAACCCTCATTTCATCCATTACCTACGCCTCTTTATTCCTTTGCGTCATTCCTTTATTATGGAACACTTTCCCGCTTTATATATGAAAGCAAAATATCTTGAGAATGTTCTCACGACCTGTTTTCTATTCTATTCTATTCTATTCTATTCTATTCTATTCTATTCTATTCTATTCTATTCTATTCTAATCTACTCTACTCTACTCTATTCTATTCTATTCTACTCTACTCTAATCTATTCTACTCTAATCTATTCTACTCTACTCTATTCTATTCTATTCTACTCTACTTTATTCTATTCTATTCTACTCTACTCTATTCTATTCCACTATATTCTATTCTATTCTATTCTATTTTAGTCTAATCTATTCTATTCTATTCTCTTCTATTCTATTCTACTCTATTCTATTCAACTCTGTTCTATTCTATTCTATTCTACTCTACTCTACTCTACTCTACTCTACTCTACTCTACTCTACTCTACTCTACTCTACTCTACTCTACTCTACTCTACTCTACTCTACTCTACTCTATATTCTATTCTATTCTATTCTATTCTATTTTAGTCTAATCTATTCTATTCTATTCTCTTCTATTCTATTCCACTCTATTCTATTCAACTCTGTTCTATTCTATTCTACTCTACTCTACTCTACTCTACTCTACTCTATTCTATTCCACTATATTCTATTCTATTCTATTCTATTTTAGTCTAATCTATTCTATTCTATTCTCTTCTATTCTATTCCACTCTATTCTATTCAACTCTGTTCTATTCTATTCTATTCTATTCTACTCTACTCTACTCTACTCTACTCTACTCTACTCTACTCTACTCTACTCTACTCTACTCTACTCTATTCTATTCCATTCTATATTCTTTCTATTCTATTCTATTCTATTCTATTCTATTTTAGTCTAATCTATTCTATTCTATTCTCTTCTATTCTATTCCACTCTATTCTATTCAACTCTGTTCTATTCTATTCTATTCTATTCTACTCTACTCTACTCTACTCTACTCTACTCTACTCTACTCTACTCTACTCTACTCTACTCTACTCTACTCTACTCTACTCTACTCTACTCTACTCTACTCTACTCTACTCTACTCTACTCTACTCTATTCTATCCATGAAACCAGTTTCATTGCAGTGAGGAATTTCCCAAATACGCTCCACCACTTGTCGTTTCCCACAATGCATCGGTAAATTATGTTTGTGGAGATCACTCCGTGCATGCCCTATGCGACTGCACATGCGACAACTCAAAACCTCCATAGTCGCTCTTACGACATCCGTGGCAGGTAACATTGTCTATATTCTTTTTTCCTCTTACTGTGGGGGTAACGGTGGGAAAGTGCAGGGGAAAACAGAAATGGTCTAATTCAATAGTCGCGGATTCCGTCGTTACTGATTCCTTTGTCGTTGATTCTTTTGTCGTTGATTTTTTTGTCGTTGATTCCATAGTCGTTGATTCTTTTGTCGTTGATTCTTTTGTCGTTGATTCTATTGTCGTTGATTCTTTTGTCATTGATTCTTTTGTCGTTTAATCTTTTGTCGTTGATTCCATAGTCCTTGATTCCATAGTCGTTGATGCCTTAGTCGTTGATTCCATAGTCGTTGATTCCATAGTCGTTGATTCCTTTGTCGTTGATTCCATAGTCGTTGATTCCTCAGTCGTTAATTCCTCAGTCGTTGATTCCTCAGTCGTTGATTCCTCTGTCGTTGATTCCTTTGTCGTTGATTCCTTAGTCGTTGATTCCTTTGTCATTGATTCCGTCATCACTGATTCCATAGTCGTTGATTCCTCAGTCGTTGATTCCTCAGTCGTTGATTCCACAGTCGTTGATTCCTCAGTCGTTGATTCCTCAGTCGTTGATTCCTCAGTCGTTGATTCCTTTGTCGTTGATTCCTTTGTCGTTGATTCCTTAGTCGTTGATTCCTTTGTCATTGATTCCGTCGTCACTGATTCCTTAGTCGTTGATTCCTCAGTCGTTGATTCCGTCGTCACTGATTCCTTAATCGTTGATTCCTCAGTCGTTGATTCCGTCGTCACTGATTCCTTAGTCGTTGATTCCTCAGTCGTTGATTCCGTCGTCACTGATTCCTCAGTCGTTGATTCCTTAGTCGTTGATTCCTTTGTTGTTGATTCCTCAGTCGTTGATTCCTTTGTCGTTGATTCCTTTGTCGTTGATTCCGTCATCACTGATTCCGTCGTCACTGATTCCTTAGTCATTGATTCCTCAGTCGTTGATACCTTAGTTGTTGATTCCTTAGTCATTGATTCCTTTGTCGTTGATTCCGTCATCACTGATTCCGTCGTCACTGATTCTTTTGTCGTTGATTCCTCAGTCGTTGATTCCTTAGTTGTTGATTCCTTAGTCGTTGATTCCTTTGTCGTTGATTCCGTCATCACTGATTCCGTCGTCACTGATTCTTTTATCGTTGATTCCTTAGTCGTTGATTCCTTAGTTGTTCATTCCTTTGTCGTTGATTCCTTAGTCCTTGATTACTTTGTCGTTGATTCCTTAGTCGTTGATTCCTTTGTCGTTGATTCCTTAGTCGTTGATTCCTTACTCGTTGATTCCTTAGTCGTTGATTCCTTAGTCGTTGATTCCTTTGTCGTTGATTCCTCAGTCGTTGATTCCTCAGTCGTTGATTCCTTTGTCGTTGATTCCTTTGTCGTTGATTCCTCAGTCGTTGATTCCTCAGTCGTTGATTCCTTAGTCGTTGATTCCTCAGTCGTTGATTCCTCTATCGTTGATTCCTCAGTCGTTGATTCCTCAGTCGTTGATTCCTTTGTCGTTGATTCCTCAGTCCTTGACTATGTCGTTGATTCCTTAGTCGTTGGTTCCTTTGTCGTTGATTCCTTAATCCTTGACTATGTCGTTAATTCCTTAGTCGTTGATTCCTTTTTCGATGATTCCTTAGTCCTTGACTATGTCGTTGATTCCTTAGTCATTGATTCCTTTGTCGTTGATTCCTTAGTCGTTGATTCCTTTTTCGATGATTCCTTAGTCGTTGATTCCTTAGTCGTTGATTCCTTTGTCGTTGATTCCTTAGTCGTTGATTCCTTAGTCGTTGATTCCTTAGTCGTTGATTCCTTTGTCGTTGATTCCATAGTCGTTGATTCCTCAGTCGTTGATTCCTCAGTCATTGATTCCTTTGTCGTTGATTCCTTTGTCGTTGATTCTTCTGTCGTTGATTCTTCTGTCATTGATTCCTTAGTCGTTGATTCCTTAGTCGTTGATTCCTTTGTCGTTGATTCCTCAGTCGTTGATTCCTTTATCGTTGATTCCTTAGTCGTTGATTCCTTAGTCGTTGATTCATCAGTCGTTGATTCCTCAGTCGTTGATTCCTTAGTCGTTGATTCCTTAGTCGTTGATTCCTTTGTCGTTGATTCCTCAGTCATTGATTCCTTAGTCGTTGATTCCTTAGTCACTGATTCCTTAGTCGTTGATTCCTTAGTCTTTGATTCCATAGTCATTGATTCCTTTGTCGTTGATTCCTTAGTCGCTGATTCCTTAGTCACTGATTTCATAGTCGTTGATTCCTGAGTCACTGATTCCTTATTCCTTGATTCCTTAGTCCTTGATTCCATAGTCATTGATTCTTTAGTCGCTGATTCCTTAGTCGCTGATTCCATCGTCACTGATTCCTTAGTCACTTATTCCTTAGTCACTGATTCCTTATTCACTGATTCCTTAGTCGTTGATTCCGTCGTCACCGATTTCTTAGTCGCTGATTTCGTCGTCTCTGATTCCTTAGTCGTTGATCCTTAGTCAGCTTATTCCTTAGTCGCTGATTCCTTAGTCGCCGATTCCTCAGTCGTTGATTCCTTTGTCATTGATTCCTTTGTCGTTGATTCCGCAGTCACTGATTCCTTAGTCACTAATTCCTTAGTCATTGATTCCTTAGTCACTGATTCCTTTGTCGCTGATTCCGTCGTCATTGATTCCACAGTCGTTGATTCCTGAGTCGTTGATTCCTTAGTCATTGATTCCTCAGTCGTTGATTCCTCAGTCGTTGATTCCTCAGTCGTTGATTCCTCAGTCGTTGATTCCTCAGTCATTGATTCCTTAGTCGTTGATTCCTCAGTCGTTGATTCCTCAGTCGTTGATTCCTTTGTAGTTGATTCCTCAGTCGTTGATTCCTTAGTCATTGATTCCTCAGTCATTGATTCCTCAGTCTTTGATTCCTCAGTCATAGATTCCTCAGTCATTGATTCCTCAGTCCTTGATTCCTCAGTCCTTGATTCCTCAGTCGTTGATTCCTCAGTTGTTGATTCCTCAGTCGTTGATTCCTCAGTCGTTGATTCCCTTGTCGTTGATTCCTTAGTCGTTGATTCCTTTGTCGTTGATTCCTCAGTCGTTGATTCCTTAGTCGTTGATTCCTTAGTCGTTGATTCCTCAGTCGTTGATTCCTTTGTTGTTGTTTCCTTAGTCGTTGATTCCTTTGTCGTTGATTCCTTTGTCATTGATTCCTTTGTCGTTGATTCCTCAGTCGTTGATTCCTTTGTTGTTGTTTCCATAGTCGTTGATTCCTTTGTCGTTGATTCCTTTGTCGTTGATTCCTTTGTCGTTGATTCCTCAGTCGTTGATTCCTCTGTCGTTGATTCTTCAGTCGTTGATTCCTTAGTTGTTGATTCCTTAGTCGTTGATTCTGTCATCACGGATTCCTTAGTCACTGATTCCTTAGTCATTGATTCCTTAGTCGTTGATTCCGTCGTCACTGATTCCTTTGTCGTTGATTCCTCAGTCGTTGATTCCTTAGTCTTTGATTCTGTCATCACAGATTCCTTAGTCACTGATTCCTTTGTCACTGATTCCTTAGCCATTGATTCCTTAGTTGCTGATTCTGTCATCACGGATTCCTTAGTCACTGATTCCTTAGTCATTGATTCCTTAGTCATTGATTCCTTAGTCACTGATTCCTTAGTCGTTGATTCCTTAGTCGTTGATTCCTTTGTTGTTGTTTCCATAGTCGTTGATTCCTTTGTCGTTGATTCCTTTGTCGTTGATTCCTTTGTCGTTGATTCCTTTGTCGTTGATTCCTCAGTCGTTGATTCCTCTGTCGTTGATTCTTCAGTCGTTGATTCCTTAGTTGTTGATTCCTTAGTCGTTGATTCTGTCATCACGGATTCCTTAGTCACTGATTCCTTAGTCGTTGATTCCTTAGTCGTTGATTCCTTAGTCGTTGATTCCTTAGTCGTTGATTCCTTAGTCGTTGATTCCTTAGTTGTTGATTCCTTAGTCGTTGATTCCTTAGTCGTTGATTCCTTAGTCGTTGATTCTTTTGTTGTTGATTCCTTTGTCGCTGATTCCTTAGTCACTGACTCCTTAGTCGTTGATTCCGTCGTCACTGATTCCTTAGTCGCTGATTCCGTCATCACTGATTCCATAGTCACTGATTCCTGAGTCGCTGATTCCGTCGTCACTGATTCCTTAGTCGCTGATTCCGTCATCACTGATTCCTTAGTCGCTGATTCCGTCGTCACTGATTCCTTAGTCGCTGATTCCGTTGTCACTGATTCCTTTGTCATTGATTCCTTTGTCGTTGATTCTTTAGTCACTGACTCCTTAGCCGCTGATTCCATCATCATTGATTCCTTAGTCGTTGATTCCTTAGTCACTGCCTACTTAGTCACTGATTCCTTAGTCACTGATTCCTTAGTCACTGATTCCTTAGTCTCTGATTCCTTAGTCACTGATTTCTTAGTCACTGATTCCTTTATCACTGATTCCTTTATCACTGGTTCCTTTATCACTGATTCTTTAGTCACTGATTCCTTTATCACTGATTCCTTTATCACTGGTTCCTTTATCACTGATTCCTTAGTCACTGATTCCTTTATCACTGATTCCTTTATCACTGGTTCCTATATCACTGATTCCATTATTACTGATTCGTTGGTCACTGTTTCCTTTATCACTGATTCCTTAGTCACGGATTCCTTACTCACTGATTCCTTAGTCACTGATTCCTTAGTCACTGATTCCTTTATCACTGATTTCTTAGTCGCTGGTTCCTTTATCACCGATTCCTATTCACTAAGGTTGACTAAACCAGCCATGACTTTTTCCGACTGATTTCTAGCTCTGTGAATACCGACCACATTACCCCAGAAATCATGTGCCGATAGTCTATAAAAATTATGGTCACTAACATGTTCCCTAAACGTTCCCTATACGTCACGTGGTGTGACGGGTCACGAATACCATATTCCCTATGCGTCACGTGGCGTGACGGGGCGCTTTACTTTACTTTTACTAAAACTAAGAATAGCAAAATATATCTTTTCAACATTCTTGTATGGTGCAGAAACATGGACATTAGACAAGAAAATAGAATTGAAAATGTATACCTTTGAAGTGTGGATTTATAGAAGAATAGGAAGAATTGGATGGAAAGAAATGAAAACAAATGAAAACAAAGAATAAAGTTTTAGAACAACTGAAAATAAAATGAGAACTACTAAACACAATTCAAACAAGACAAATTGGATTTTTGGGGCATGTTAAAAGACACAACAGCCTAATCTAATAAAAGTAAATTTTTGAAGGGAAATACAAGGTAAAAGAGGCAGAGGCAGATCAAGACTAACATGGATGAGTAACATTAAAAGATGGACAGGTCATCTTATGACAGTCTGCACCATCAAAGCAAGAGACAGAGCGGAAGGCGCTCCATGGTGGCCAACCTTCGATGCGGAGACGGCACTCGATGATGATTAACACGGTGAATAGAAGAATGCGGGAGGATAAGATCTCCTACTCAATCCGGTATGGCGCATGATGATGATGATGTAAGGTTAATTGAGGGACTGGGATCAACATTTCTATATTTGGTGCAGCCGCCACGTAGCGTACAGAATATGTTTCTTCCCAATCATACCCACACTTTAACGCATTCTTCAAAATTAACCTTCCCTCACTTTAACGTAAATTAGCATTTTGCCATATTTTAACGCATTCTTCTTGAAGACTCTTTCCTTGCTATGACACAATCTCGTATATGCCAAACTCTTTATGCTTCATAAAGAGGACGCAAATAACTGAGACAAACAAGCTTAAAGAAACACAATTCAAACACTGAAATTAGAAACCTTTAAATTGCTTGTTAAACTAAAGCTTCTCTTAATTGTCTATAGTTCTAGAATCCGTGTTTTTGACATTTCCATCTTTTTTTTGAAACGAACTTAAGCATATCAGAAAGTCACAAATCTATGTACCTGCCAGGGAAGGTCATTCGTGCCTGCGAACAGGCACTCACTGAAGCATTTGAAGTCGCCCTCGTAAATTCCCCGAGTAAAGATAGCGCTCATTAACTTTACTCGCTTTGATCGACACATGCATTGGTTTTGTCGTCAGTAAACAACGTTTATCGTGTCGTTTTTATTTATGCCCATTGATTGCCTTGTTTGTTTGTTTGGTACTTCTACGTGTAAGTGCCTTCTTTGCTCTCTTACCTGCCTCACGAGGCTTCAAATTCAAACATAGGTGTTTACTGTTTGTTGTTGACTGAAGATCGTCGGGTGGTTGCCATGTGAGGATATGGGTTCTGTGAGCTGAAAATAAATAATAATGAAATAAATAAATAAGATTGAAACACAATATGTTGCAGTGAAAGAGATTATTTACCATTACTAGATACAGTGAGGAAATAAAAACAAGGAGTGTTAAATGTGTAAAAAAAAAAAAAAAAAAAAAAAAAGTAAAGTACCCCCGTCACGCTAAGTGGCGTATAGGGAATATGGTTTTAGTGACCATACATTTTACATACCTTCAGCACATGATTTTTGGGGTAATGTGGTCGGCATCACGCCCGTGCCGCTTTACTTTCCCAGAAAAAAAAATCCGGTACCCATTAAAGGCTGGGTGAACCGGAAGCCGTCGTTTACGATCGAACCCTACCTCTTGTCCTTTGTAGTCCAGTTCACTAACCACTGAGCTATCGCGGCTCCCTGTTAAATGTGTACACAAATTAAATCATGTACAGGAAAACATAGTCGAGGGTGGCCGAATCGATAGGTTGTTGGACTCTAAACCGGGAGACCGAGGGTTCGAAAACCTGCAGGATTAAAAGTGTTTTTACTATCGACTGTGAAATAAAAGCACAAGAAACAAAAACCTCGCGGCGATTGCACCGGACAATCGGCCTTTTTTCTCTGGTCGCACAGTCCCCTTCGACAGATCTTAGTAATTAGGAAAATGCCGTACAAATAGTAGTCGTGTTTTTAACAGTACCTGTAACTTTGGCTTCAAATACTTGTAAGTAACAGTAGAAATTATTGCAGAAATTGTTGCTAATAGTTTAATTGTTATTTTTGCAGTAGTGGTAATAGTTATTGTTTTTGTTATATGTTGGTAGTAGTTTTAATGTGGTTACAGTTAGCATCTTTTTGTTGTTATTAATGATTTCATTAGTGATAGATCTAAACAGATTTTAGAGGAATACAAACAAACTTCGCGACTGTATTCAGTGCGACTGTATTGAGCATATAAAATAAAGCTAAAATGGTACGGCGCAGCTAAACTAATAGAGAGACGAGACAAACTACAACGTTTCGGCAACAACTTTCATCGTGTATAACAAACACAACTGTACAAATTAAACACATCAGCACACAGTATTGGATATAGTGCACTTAGGGAAAGCTATAGATACAACACTACAGGCAAAGCTGTATGGGCCTCTACAGGGAAAACTATATGGACCTCTAGAGGCAAAAAACTATATGGGCCTCTACAGGCAAAAAACTATATGGACCTCTACAGGCACAATTATATGGGCCTCTACAGGTCATATATGGGCCTTAACAATTTTCTGAAATGGAAATACAAAAGAATAAAATTTAAAAGGAAACAGTGTGAGAGTGAGTGTGTGTGTGTGTGTGTGTGTGTGTGTGTGTGTGTGTGTGTGTGTGTGTGTGTGTGCGTGAGTGAGAGAGAGAGAGAGAAGGAGAGTAGGCACATAAAATGAATTTAGGAAAATGAATAATTTAGAATGTTGTAGGTTGTTGATGGTAATGAAGATGCTGTGAGTAATGAAGATGTTGTGAATAATGAAGATGCTGTGAGTAATGAAGATGCTGTGAGTAATGAGTCGAGAAAAAAGATAATGTGATGTTCAGAGAGTGAATATTGACATTACCTGTGATATTTGTGAATGAGAGGCTGTCAGTATGAAGTGATGCTTCTGTTGGTTGAAGTCCGGAATGAGAATAGAAAGAAGAAAGGAGAACAAATTATTTTGGAAATGGAGAATAAAGCAGGAAAAATGCATTGAAGAAGGACAACAAAAAGTTAGAAAGAATAGTGAAAGACAGAGGAACTGTTGAATATAAAAGGGCAATAACAGAGCACACACAACTTCAAGGGAGAAAACAAATGAAAGCACACACTATCTGCCGGAGAACGATTAACTAAAAATCTGTCAGTTTCAAAAATAAGGAAAACACAGATTCCAATCAAGAATAAGGTTCATTTTCTTTCATCTTCTCATGGTTGGGATAGAAACTCAGACGTGAACAGTTCGTGGCGACAGCTCGTAGCATGAAGTCTTCATTCTCCAAACCGAATTTAAAATAATGATTAAAATTGGCACTACTCGGGACTTAGATACAAGCCGCAGTGATGTTGTCGTCTTGTGGTACTTGTAGTGATGTTGTTCTTGTATTTTGTCGTCTATACAGCTTCAGATTTATCATCATCATCAACATCACCATCATTAACACCATTATGATCATTAACATCACCATCATCACCATCATCATCAACACCAACACCATCATCATCAATATCATCATCAACATCATCATTATTAACAGGACTATCATCATCATCATCAACATTAACATTACCAATATCATCATAATAAACGCCATCATAAACTTCATCATAAATTTCATAATAAATTTCATCATCAATATCATCATCATAATACCTTCATCATCATCAACATTAACATCACCAATATCATCATCATAAACGCCATCATAAACTTCATCATAAATTTCATAATAAATTTCACCATCAATATCATCATCATAATACCTTCATCATCATCAACATTAACATCACCAATATCATCATCATAAACGCCATCATCAACATCATCAATATCATCATCGTAACAGCCATCATCATCATCATCAACATTAATATCACCAATATCATCATCATTATCATCATGATTATAAACGCCATCATCAACATCATCAATATCATCATCATAATAGTCATCATCATCATCATCAATGTCTGCACCTGTCTGTCAGCTCCTGTCTGTCTGTCTCTTGTCTTCATGCTCATGTATGTTATTCTGTCTGCCTCTGTCTGACTGCACCTGTCTGTCTGCTTCTGTCTGTCTGTCTGCTGTCTTGTCTTCCTGCTCATGACTGTTTGTCTGTCTGCTTCTGTCTGACTGCTCCTGTCTGTCTGCTTCTGTCTGTCTGTCTGTCTCTTGTCTTCCTGCTCATGACTGTTTGTCTGTCTGCTTCTGTCTGACTGCTCCTGTCTGTCTGCTTCTGTCTGTCTGTCTGCTGTCTTGTCTTCCTGCTCATGACTGTTTGTCTGTCTGCTTCTGTCTGACTGCTCCTGTCTGTCTGCTTCTGTCTGTCTGTCTGCTGTCTTGTCTTCCTGCTCATGACTGTTTGTCTGTCTGCTTCTGTCTGACTGCTCCTGTCTGTCTGCTTCTGTCTGTCTGTCAGCTCCTGTCTGTCTGTCTCTTGTCTTCCTGCTCATGACTGTTTGTCTGTCTGCTTCTGTCTGACTGCACCTGTCTGTCTGCTTCTGTCTGTCTGTCTGCTGTCTTGTCTTCCTGCTCATGACTGTTTGTCTGTCTGCTTCTGTCTGACTGCTCCTGTCTGTCTGCTTCTGTCTGTCTGTCTGCTGTCTTGTCTTCCTGCTCATGACTGTTTGTCTGTCTGCTTCTGTCTGACTGCTCCTGTCTGTCTGCTTCTGTCTGTCTGTCTGCTGTCTTGTCTTCCTGCTCATGACTGTTTGTCTGTCTGCTTCTGTCTGACTGCTCCTGTCTGTCTGCTTCTGTCTGTCTGTCAGCTCCTGTCTGTCTGTCTCTTGTCTTCCTGCTCATGACTGTTTGTCTGTCTGCTTCTGTCTGACTGCACCTGTCTGTCTGCTTCTGTCTGTCTGTCTGCTGTCTTGTCTTCCTGCTCATGACTGTTTGTCTGTCTGCTTCTGTCTGACTGCTCCTGTCTGTCGATTTGTCTGCTCCTGTCTGTCTGTCTGCTCCTATATCTCTGCCTGCTCATGTCTTTTTGTCTTCTCCTATCTGTCTGCTTGCGATCGATTTATTTCCTTTCATGAGTTTGTCATTAATGAACTGATCAGTCCATCTCGGTCCCTCTATCCCCCCACATCCTCCTCCGCCCTTGTTCCCATACCTCTCTCAATCACTCCATGCTAATTCTGTTCCTTGCACAAGTTCCGCTTTAGTTCACTAATTACACCATGTCACTCCCTATATTCAACCCAATCAATAATGTGTACAAATAATTGTTTTCCCTTCGTCATTTCATCTCTCATTCTCTGCTTGTAAAACATATTTTGGTCAACAGAAATGACACTGTCTCATCTATTTTAGATTCAGTCAAAAAACTGCACAGTTTCCAATCGCTTTATGCTCAGCTTTTACTAATCCTGTTAGACTGTCTCTTGATCCTATAGGATCAGCTCGCAGGAGTGAAGGATTTCTCAAATCGCGTTATTCATTCCATTATTCTCTCACACAAAACAGTTTTCTGTCTATTTGTTGTTGTTAAATCTGTTTTTTTTTTATATTGTTGTTGACTTTTATAGAGAACGTGTACCATCAGGCCATCTTGAGTTAAGTTTGCTTTTATCTGTTATTTGGGTTAGAAAAATTCATTATTTAGTGTTTAAGCGTATTCTTCCACACATTTAATACTTACTAACGTATACTTCCACACATTTAGTACTACAGACGTATACTTCTATACATTTAATACTTACTAACATATACTTCTATACATTTAATACTTACTAACATATACTTCTATACATTTAATACTTTCAGACGTATACTTCCACACATTTAATACTTACAGACGTATACTTCCACACATTTAATACTTACAGACGTATACTTCCACACATTTAATACTTACAGACGCATACTTCCACACATTTAATACTTACAGATGTATACTTCCACACATTTAATACTTACAGACGTATACTTCCACACATTTAATACTTACAGACGTATACTTCCACACATTTAATACTTACAGACGTATACTTCCACACATTTAATACTTACAGACGTATACTTCCACACATTTAATACTTACAGACGTATACTTCCACACATTTAATACTTACAGACGTATACTTCCACACATTTAATACTTACAGACGTATACTTCCACACATTTAATACTTACAGACGTATACTTCCACACATTTAATACTTACAGACATATACTTCCACACATTTAATACTTACAGACGTATACTTGCATACATTTAATACTTACAGACGTATACTTTCATCCATTTTATACTTACAGACGTATACTTTCATCCATTTTATACTTACAGACGAATACTTTAATCCATTTTATACTTACAGACGAATACTTTCATCCATTTTATACTTACAGACGTATACTTTCATCCATTTTATACTTACAGACGAATACTTTAATCCTTTTTATACTTAGAAACGTATACTTTTATCCATTTTATACTTACCGACGTATACTTCCATACATTGTATACTTTCAGACGTATACTTTCATCCATTTTATACTTACAGACGTATACTTTCACCCATTTTATACTTACAGACGTATACTTTCATCCATTTTATACTTACAAATGTATACTTTCATCCATTTTATACTTACAAACATATACTTTCATCCATTTTATACTTACAAACGTATACTTTCATCCATTTTATACTTACAAACGTATACTTTCATCCATTTTATACTTACAAACGTATACTTTCATCCATTTTATACTTACAAACGTTTACTTCCATTATTTATACGAATTGACATATACCTTCATTCATTGTATGATTATAAACGTTTCTTCTCTCGATGTTACATTTCAATGAGCCAATCAAAGCCTTTAGATCCCTTTTTGGAGCATAGGTCAAGGACAAGGTTTCACCATCCATTCCTATTCTTGAACATTTTCTGGTTCTTTTTTGGTGAGATGGTCGGTATCACGCCAGGCCGTCTTCTTTCCCACAGAGAAGACTCTGGTACGAATTTTATTGAGCCAGTTCTGACCTGTGGAGGTGAATCATGGATAGTAGACACACAAACGAAAAGACGATGTGAGACAACGGAGATGGTATTTCTCAGAAGAATGTTGAGAGTTCACTGGGCAGCTAAAAGGATCAATGAGGATCTTCTCAAAGGCCAACAAAAACAAAAAAAAAAAAAAAAAAAAAAAAGGCTCACTTAAGAAACATCAGAAAGAAATAGTCAACATTCTTCGAACACATCGTGAGAAGAGGAAAGTTTGAATACTTGGTTCCAACGGGCAAAATGCATGAAAAAAGAGATCGCGAACGACAGAGAGAGAAGATACTGAAAATCGAACCCGGGACCCTTCACAACAGGAAGCGAGCACAATAACTAAACTACCACTCTTCTACTCTACCACTCTTCTACTCTACCATTCTACCACTCTTCTACTCTACCACTCTTCTACTCTAACATTCTACCACTCTTCTACTCTACCACTCTTCTACTCTAACATTCTACCACTCTTCTACTCTACCACTCTTCTACTCTACCACTCTTCTACTATACCATTCTACCACTCTTCTACTCTACCACTCTTCTACTCTACCATTCTACTACTCTTCTACTCTACCACTCTTCTACTCTACCATTCTGCCACTCTTCTACTCTACCACTCTTCTACTCTACCATTCTACCACTCTTCTACTCTACCACTCTTCTACTCTACCTATTCTACCACTCTTCTACTCTACCACTCTTCTACTCTACCATTCTACCACTCTTCTACTCTACCATTCTGCCACTCTTCTACTCTACCACTCTTCTACTCTACCATTCTACCACTCTTCTACTCTACCACTCTTCTACTCTACCATTCTACCACTCTTCTACTCTACCATTCTACCACTCTTCTACTCTACCACTCTTCTACTCTAACATTCTACCACTCTTCTACTCTAACATTCTACCACTCTTCTACTCTACCATTCTACCACTCTTCTACTCTACCACTCTTCTACTCTAACATTCTACCACTCTTCTACTCTACCATTCTACCACTCTTCTACTCTACCACTCTTCTACTCTAACATTCTACCACTCTTCTACTCTAACATTCTACCACTCTTCTACTCTACCATTCTACCACTCTTCTACTCTACCACTCTTCTACTCTAACATTCTACCACTCTTCTACTCTACCATTCTGCCACTCTTCTACTCTACCACTCTTCTACTCTACCACTCTTCTACTCTACCACTCTTCTACTCTAACATTCTACCACTCTTCTACTCTAACATTCTACCACTCTTCTACTCTAACATTCTACCACTCTTCTACTCTACCATTCTACCACTCTTCTACTCTACCACTCTTCTACTCTAACATTCTACCACTCTTCTACTCTAACATTCTACCACTCTTCTACTCTACCATTCTACCACTCTTCTACTCTACCACTCTTCTACTCTAACATTCTACCACTCTTCTACTCTACCATTCTGCCACTCTTCTACTCTACCACTCTTCTACTCTACCACTCTTCTACTCTACCACTCTTCTACTCTAACATTCTACCACTCTTCTACTCTACCACTCTTCTACTCTAACATTCTACCACTCTTCTACTCTACCACTCTTCTACTCTACCACTCTTCTACTCTACCACTCTTCTACTCTAACATTCTACCACTCTTCTACTCTACCACTCTTCTACTCTACCACTCTTCTACTCTACCACTCTTCTACTCTACCATTCTACTACTCTTCTACTCTACCACTCTTCTACTCTACCATTCTGCCACTCTTCTACTCTACCACTCTTCTACTCTAACATTCTACCACTCTTCTACTCTACCACTCTTCTACTCTACCATTCTACCACTCTTCTACTCTACCACTCTTCTACTCTACCACTCTTCTACTCTACCACTCTTCTACTCTACCACTCTTCTACTCTACCATTCTACCACTCTTCTACTCTACCACTCTTCTACTCTACCATTCTACCACTCTTCTACTCTACCACTCTTCTACTCTACCATTCTACCACTCTTCTACTCTACCACTCTTCTACTCTACCATTCTACCACTCTTCTACTCTACCACTCTTCTACTCTACCACTCTTCTACTCTACCATTCTGCCACTCTTCTACTCTACCATTCTACCACTCTTCTACTCTACCACTCTTCTACTCTACCACTCTTCTACTCTACCACTCTTCTACTCTACCATTCTACCACTCTTCTACTCTACCACTCTTCTACTCTACCACTCTTCTACTCTACCATTCTGCCACTCTTCTACTCTACCACTCTTCTACTCTACCACTCTTCTACTCTACCACTACCATTCTACCACTCTTCTACTCTACCACTCTTCTACTCTACCATTCTACCACTCTTCTACTCTACCACTCTTCTACTCTACCACTCTTCTACTCTACCATTCTACCACTCTTCTACTCTACCACTCTTCTACTCTACCTACTCTTCTACTCTACCACTCTTCTACTCTACCATTCTACCACTCTTCTACTCTACCACTCTTCTACTCTACCACTCTTCTACTCTACCACTCTTCTACTCTGCCACTCTTCTACTCTACTCTGCCACTCTTCTACTCTACCATTCTACCACTCTTCCACACTTCTACTCTACCACTCTTCTACTCTGCCACTCTTCTACTCTACCATTCTACCACTCTTCCACACTTCTACTCTACCACTCTTCTACTCTACCACTCTTCTACTCTACCATTCTACCACTCTTCCACACTTCTACTCTACCACTCTTCTACTCTACCACTCTTCTACTCTACCATTCTACCACTCTTCTACTCTACCACTCTTCTACTCTACCATTCTACCACTCTTCTACTCTACCATTCTACCACTCTTCTACTCTACCACTCTTCTACTCTACCACTCTTCTACTCTACCATTCTACCACTCTTCTACTCTACCACTCTTCTACTCTACCATTCTACCACTCTTCCACACTTCTACTCTGCCACTCTTCTACTCTACCATTATACCACTCTTCCACTCTGCTACTCTTCTACTCTACCACTCTTCTACTCTACCACTCTTCTACTCTGCCACTCTACCACTTTGCCACTCCACTACTCTTCTACACTACCACTCTTCCACTCCACCACTCTGCCATACTAACCACTCTGCCACTCTGTTACTCTACCACTTTGCCATTCTACCACTCTAACACTTCCACTCTACCACTGTGCCACTCGGCCACTCTACCACTCTGCCATACTAATCACTCTGCCACCCTATCACTCTACAACTCTATTACTCTACCACTCTGCCACTCTATCACTCTATCACTCTACCACTCTATCACTCTACCACTCTGCCACTCTACCACTCTATCACTCTACCACTCTACCACTCTATCACTCTACCACTCTGCCACTCTACCACTCTATCACTCTACCACTCTGCCACTCTACCACTCTATCACTCTACCACTATATCACTCTACCACTCTATCACTCTGCTACTTTACCACTCTGCCAGACTCCCCCATCCCTGATACCCTTACCTTAATTACACTGCTCATCCCGCAGTGGCCTGTTTTCAATTTTGAAGATCATTACTCGGCTCGACCATCTTCCCTAAGGAGCTGCATGTTTGGGACGCCTTCTTTCCTACTCCCCATTACCAAGCTCGCGTCAGGCATCGATGGTTCTCAAACAAATCCCTGACGGCGCAATCTATTCTCCCATTATTTTTACTTTCTGTTTTTGCTTTCACTTTGCAAAAAAAAAAAAAAAAAAAAAAAAAAAAAAAAAAAAAAAAAAAAAAAAAACCAACCAGGGGTATCAAATCAACATTCTCATAATGGAAATATTCACCAACAGTTTTCCTCTATCCCAGAGAACAAGTGGTGGAGTGTAACATACACTTCTACAATATATTCGTGACAGCTTTACATAACAGAAAAATACAAAATATCTGAAATTTTGGTAAGGAAGATCACTTAACTGATCATACTGTTTACATACTTTATTCTTACATTCATTTTCTCATCTCTCTCTCTCTCTCCGCTGTACATGTAATATAAGGAGTAAGTAGCGGGGTGTAACGTACATTAATTACCTGTTCCCTAAATGTAATATGGGAGCCGCGATAGCTCAGTGGTTAGTGAACTGGACTACAAAGGACAAGAGGTTGGGTTCGATCCTGATCGACGGCTTCCAGGTTCACCTACCCTTTAATTTGTACTGAATTTTTTAAATAGGAAAGTAAAGCGGCACGGGCGTAATGCTGACCACATTACCTCAAAAATCATGTGCTGACGGTTTGTAAAAGATATGGTCACTAACACCATGATCCATATACGCCACTTGGCGTGACAGGGCTCTTTAATTTTTTTTCTACTTGTAATATAGTACATTCTCCTTGCGTATTTTCTTATCATTTTATCTCTTCCTTCTTTGTACAATGCATTTTATTACACCAAAACATGTAGTAGAGTATATCGTCATTTCGTTGTCTATTTGTGTTGTCCCTGTTTTCAGAGAAAGCCCGCATGTTGGCCGAAACATCAAATATTTTGTATTGTCCATTTTTTTTAAAGCTCACTGTACTTTTTAGGAGTGTATGTTTTACATCACCACTTGTTTCTTGTCACCAGCTTTACCGCAGCATTGCATTTATTATCCTGTTTCCTTAATCTATGTTACACCCCACCACTTATTTCTTGTCACAGCATTACATTTGTTATCCTGTTTCCTTAATCTATGTTACACGCCACCACTTGTTTCTTGTCACCAGCTTTACCGCAGCATTACATTTATTATCCTGTTTCCTTAATCTATCTCAGCTTGTATCTCTTCTTTCCCCAGTTCTCGTCATTACAATCATATACTTTTTCAAACACGGTTCAGGGTAGGTAAAAAAGCAATGAGCCACGTCACGCCAAAATGGCATATAGGGAGTATGGTGTTAGTGACCATAATTTTTACAGACACATGATTTTTGGGGTAATGTGGTCGGTATTACGCCCGTGCCGCTTTACTTTCCCAGAAAAAAAAATCCGGTACCCATTTAAGGCTGGGTGAACTTGGAATCCGTCGATTGGGATCGAGCCCTACCCCTTGTCCTTTGTAGTTCAGTTCACTAACCAGCGAGCTATCGCGGCTCCCCACGACTCATGGTAGTAATACATTAAACGTGTTCTGTAACGGCTCTGCTGCCCTGGACTGAAGACTTTAATTACGATCCATTTTTCCCGCTCTTCAAATTCAATTTTTATAATGTTCTGTTTTTATAATGTTCTGTTTTTATAATGTTCTGTTTTTATAATGTTTTGTTTCAGAATGCTCGTTAACGCGCCACTGTGGTCCGTAATGGCATTTTGTACCAGCCACGCAGGCTTTTGGTTTTCCAATTAGTGTAGTAGCATGAGGATACCGTGCAGAATGCCACTTTGGCGACGTTAATGTCGTTACAACATAATGGCAGTTTCCATTTTGTCTGCTTGATAATCTACATTAATAGAAGTGTTCCAATGTTGTATTAATGCCAGACTAATCATCATTTGTACCCGTGAACTATGGGCACAGGTAGCCACATGCGTCTTGGTACTGTAAAACCTGACATTTTTCGAGGTCGAAATTTTAATACTCACTTGTTGTTTGTTTGCGTTCACACGCTTTATATCTCTAGCAATTTCTCGAGGTACTGAATTTTGCGCGTGAATTTAACTTTTTTCCACACCGACAGCCGTGTGCTCAGATTAAGAGGAAGAGCGAGAAAGAGATGGATAAAGGGAATACTAGAGTCACTAGGAGGGATAACATCAGAAGAGGCCAAAAGAAGAGTAAAGAATCGCAGATTGTATCTCCTCTCTACGCCAACGGCAATGGAGGAAGGATAGTAGAAGACGAAGAAGTTAATTTATTATTATTGTCATTAAATTGTATTCGCTGTTATATTTATCTTTACATGATATTGGAATACCTTTTGCCACTTCGTGAGTCATGTGCAAATTAATATCTGGGTTGACCATATGCTGCATTGGGCACGAAAATTTACCATTTGAAATGCAAAGATAAGGCTCTAATCTCTGGACTATTCGCTCAACACGTGACACGCCGGGTTTCTTCGTCCAAAGGACAATCTTTTTTTTTTTAAATTGTGCTCTTGTTGTAGCAGCTGTTGCGGTTTGTCATTTTAATAGACACCATTTATCTGTATGCTGCGCAGATGTTATGAATTTAAAATTGAAATCATTGTTATGTGTTTACATTTTAGTACATTATGTGGGTAGTTATTATTGTTTCAGTTTGAATACTACTGTTGTATAGTTGCCAGTGATGTTTATTGATTGCTTCGTGATCAACCGATATACGAACGTAGATATTTTTATCGCAGAGGCAACATTGATTTTTGTTAATTTATTGATTATTGATCTTTCAGTCAATCGATTCCTGCACTTTTGCTCGATGCAGTGTTGCGTTGCTTTTTGAGGGTTTTGTTCATTATGGATGATCAGTTTATAGAATATTGGCAAATGATGTCTGCGGTAGTTGGTAGCGACTGATAAACTCGTGAATCAAGAGCCGACGGACGTCATAGAGGCATCGTGTGTCCTGTATCGGTCTACCATCATGGATGTGATTGATTCATCACGCACATATCCTGAGACATAGAACATAAATTAATACAGAACAAGTTTAAAACAGACGTAAACAAAGAAAATAGAAAAGAGTAAATAAACATACTTTATAAAAATTCAGTGAAAGACTTCATCAACATTATCATGTGCCATACCGGTTGATATTGACGATCATGTCTTTTCACAGTTGTCTATCAACACCGTATCAGTTTTGCGGTTTTCTGTGCCATGGCACCAAGCTTATCTAGTATTTTCTCTCTTTGTAGTCTGCGATATCGTTTTCCCTATATTTTGCCAGTTGTAACCAAGTATTTCAACTTTCCTCTTCCGAAAAATGTGGACAGTTTTTTTCTGATTTTTCTTAGAAGCTCTCTTTTTGTGTTGGCTTCTTTGAGAATTTCCTCGTTTGTCTTTTTATCTGTCCAGGAAACTTTCAACATTCTTCTGATAAATCCCATCTCTGTGACCTTTAATCGTCTTTTAATTTGTTTGTCTACTGTCCGTGGTAATATCTACTGTCCTTGGTTCTCTGCCATAGATCAGGATTGGCTCTAAATAGCATTGCTGAACTCTCCTTTTCACTTCTATTGACATAGACTTGTTGAACAAGACATTTTTCATTGATAGACTTAGACGTACAAAAAGACAAACATTCTCAGACAGACACACAGAGTGAAAGAAAACGAGATAATATGAGAGACAGACAAACCTCAGTAAACAACAGATGCATACGAATAGAGAGATGTACAGAGACAGATCTACATAGAAAGACACACAGAAACAGACATACATAAACAGACATACTGAAACAGACAGACATAGAGAAACATATACAGTAAGACATTACAGAAATGGAAACGGACACACAGTGACAGAGTTAGCGAGATATTGACAGACATGTAGATACAGACATAGAGACAGTCATATAGAGACAGACATATAGATCTGACATATCGGGATAGACCAGTTGAAACAGACAAATTGAGACAGTCATATAGAGCTGACATATAGAGACAGTCATATAGAGCTGACATATAGAGCTGACATATCGGGATAGACCAGTTGAAACAGACAAATAGAGACAGTCATATAGAGCTGACATATCGGGATAGACCAGTTGAAACAGACAAATAGAGACAGTCATATAGAGCTGACCTATCTGGATAGACCAGTTGAAACAGACAAATAGAGACAGTCATATAGAGCTGACATATCGGGATAGACCAGTTGAAACAGACAAATCGAGACAAACATATAGAGACATTTATATAGAGCTGACATATCGGGATAGACCAGTTGAAACAGACAAATCGAGACAAACATATAGAGACAGTCATATAAAGCTGACATATCGAGGTAGACCAGTTGAAACAGACAAATCGAGACAAACTTATAGAGACAGTTATATAGAGCTGATATATCGGGATAGACCAGTTGAAACAGACAAATCGAGACAAACATATGGAGACAGTTATATAGAGCTGACATATCGGGATAGACCAGTTGAAACAGACAAGTCGAGACAAACATGTGGAGACAGTCATATAGAGCTGACATTTCGGGAAAGACCAGTTGAAATAGACGAGACAAACATGTAGAGACAGTTATATAGATACTGATATATCGGGATAGACCTAATGAGACAGACAAAGCGATATAGGCATATCGAAACAGACATATCGTGAGATAAATATCGTGACAGATGACCGGAGACAGGCATATAGAGACAGACATACAGTAAAAGACATACAGAAACTCATACATGGAGAGATAACATTAGACAGCAAGACCAACAGAAACAAGCACAAGTAGACAACAAGAGAGGTAATCACAGAGAGACAAAAATATGTCAAGTCATACGTCGTTCATTGGGTGCCGTCTCTACTTCGAGGGTTGGCTACCATGGAGCGTCGTTCATTGGGTGCCGTCTCCACATCAAGAGTTGGCTTTCATGGAGCGTCGTTCATTGGGTGCCGTCTCTACATCGAGGGTTGGCTACCAGGGAACGTCGTTCATTGGGTGCCGTCTCCACATCAAGAGTTGGCTTTCATGGAGCGTCGTTCATTGGGTGCCGTCTCTACATCGAGGGTTGGCTACCATGGAGCGTCGTTCATTGGGTGCCGTCTCCACATCAAGAGTTGGCTTTCATGGAGCGTCGTTCATTGGGTGCCGTCTCTACATCGAGGGTTGGCTACCAGGGAACGTCGTTCATTGGGTGCCGTCTCCACATCAAGAGTTGGCTTTCATGGAGCGTCGTTCATTGGGTGCCGTCTCTACATCGAGGGTTGGCTACCAGGGAACGTCGTTCATTGGGTGCCGTCTCCACATCAAGAGTTGGCTTTCATGGAGCGTCGTTCATTGGGTGCCGTCTCTACATCGAGGGTTGGCTACCAGGGAACGTCGTTCATTGGGTGCCGTCTCTACATCGAGGGTTGGCTACCAGGGAACGTCGTTCATTGGGTGCCGTCTCTACATCGAGGGTTGGCTACCAGGGAACGTCGTTCATTGGGTGCCGTCTCTACATCGAGGGTTGGCTACCAGGGAACGTCGTTCATTGGGTGCCGTCTCTACATCGAGGGTTGGCTACCAGGGAACGTCGTTCATTGGGTGCCGTCTCTACATCGAGGGTTGGCTACCAGGGAACGTCGTTCATTGGGTGCCGTCTCTACATCGAGGGTTGGCTACCAGGGAACGTCGTTCATTGGGTGCCGTCTCTACATCGAGGGTTGGCTACCAGGGAACGTCGTTCATTGGGTGCCGTCTCCACATCGAGGGTTGGCTACCAGGGAACGTCGTTCATTGGGTGCCGTCTCCACATCGAGGGTTGGCTACCAGGGAACGTCGTTCATTGGGTGCCGTCTCTACATCGAGGGTTGGCTACCAGGGAACGTCGTTCATTGGGTGCCGTCTCTACATCGAGGGTTGGCTACCAGGGAACGTCGTTCATTGGGTGCCGTCTCCACATCGAGGGTTGGCTACCAGGGAACGTCGTTCATTGGGTGCCGTCTCCACATCGAGGGTTGGCTACCAGGGAGCGTCGTTCATTGGGTGCCGTCTCTACATCGAGGGTTGGCTACCAGGGAACGTCGTTCATTGGGTGCCGTCTCTACATCGAGGGTTGGCTACCAGGGAACGTCGTTCATTGGGTGCCGTCTCCACATCGAGGGTTGGCTACCAGGGAACGTCGTTCATTGGGTGCCGTCTCCACATCGAGGGTTGGCTACCAGGGAACGTCGTTCATTGGGTGCCGTCTCCACATCGAGGGTTGGCTACCAGGGAACGTTTTACTCTCTCTCTCTCGCCTTGATGGCGCACGTTGTCATGGGTTCGTCCGCCCGCCTTTGGATGTTATTAGCCCACTTTAGTCTTGGTTTGCCTCTGCCTCGTCTACCTTGTATCTTCCCTTCACAGATGACTCATTATTGGGTATTATGTCTCCTCACTTGTCCTTTAAAAAATGTGTCTTTCTTGAATTGTGTTAAGTAGTTCTTTTTTATTTTTTCATTTTTAGCTGATTCAGAACTTCCTTGTTTGTCTTCTTTACCATCCACCCAGATCCCCCCTCCCCCAATATTCCTATATATCCACATTTCAAAGGCTTCGGTTTCTTGCTCTGTTTTGTTATCTAAATGTCCATGATTCTGCGCCATACATAAATGTTGTAGTAGGTATAGCATTTTGCTATTCGTAGTTTTCTTTCTAATGTTATTTACTTTGTTGTGAGTTTATTTTCATGATGATTGTTGCCATTCCTATTCTAATGTTCACTTTTGTAATACATTTTCCATCACTTGTTATAGCATGTCCAAGATAGCTTTATTCTTGAGCTCTTTCTATGTTCTCTTCATCTACTTTGATTTCCACTTGTATATTTTGTGTTTTTTTTTTCTTCTCTGTTTATAATCATAGTTTTAATCTTTTTAATATTTAAATCCAAACGATAATTGTTTGTCGCTTGGATGGTCTGCCTGATATACGGTATGATCAAGGCATAATAGGTAAACAGAAAGAGACCAGCTTACAGAAAGAGACCGGCTTACAGAAAGAGACCGGCTTACAGAAAGAGACCGGCTTACAGAAAGAGACCAGCTTACAGAAAGAGACCGGCTTACAGAAAGAGACCGGCTTACAGAAAGAGACCGGCTTACAGAAGAGACCGGCTAACAGAAAGAGACCGGCTTACAGAAAGAGACCGGCTTACAGAAAGAGACCGGCTTACAGAAGGAGACCGGCTTACAGAAAGAGACCAGCTTACAGAAAGAGACCGGCTTACAGAAAGAGACCGGCTTACAGAAAGAGACCGGCTTACAGAAAGAGACCGGCTTACAGAAAGAGACCGGCTTACAGAAAGATACCAGAGAAGAGACCAGCTTACAGAAAGAGACCAGCTTACAGAAAGAGACCGGCTTACAGAAAGAGATCGACTTACAGAAAGAGACCGGCTTACAGAAAGAGACCGGCTTACAGAAAGAGACCGGCTTACAGAAAGAGACCAGCTTACAGAAAGAGACCAGCTTACAGAAAGAGACCGGCTTACAGAAGGAGACCGGCTTACAGAAAGAGACCAGCTTACAGAAAGAGACCGGCTTACAGAAAGAGACAGGCTTACAGAAGGAGACCGGCTTACAGAAAGAGACCAGCTTACAGAAAGAGACCAGAGAAGAGACCAGCTTACAGAAAGAGACCAGAGAAGAGACCAGCTTACAGAAAGAGACCAGAGAAGAGACCAGCTTACAGAAAGAGACCAGAGAAGAGACCAGCTTACAGAAAGAGACCGGCTTACAGAAAGAGAGAATAATAGAACAAAGAAGTATGTGTTAGCACTCGGAAAAATTGACAGACAAACAACAATAGAAAAAAACGAAGAACAATATATAGTCCGAAGTGGGATCGAACCCGTACTCAGTGGCACCGCGCCTTGCCACGAGAAGCCGAACGCTTGGCACACTACCACGCAGCCAACTAAAAAATTGGCTATTGCAGTAGTGTCTTACACGATGACGTTCTCAATGACTATAGCATAGGGTAACGATCACAGACCGGAAATAAATTGTATATTTGTACTTTCCTATTAATGCAAGTATCTCCCAGTAGGGCTGAATACTTGTGTTGTAGACAAACATTTATTGGACGAAACAGCACGAATAGTAGTTCCCAGTGTTTATATACTGGGTACAAATAATAATACATAAATATTATTATATGGGGAACTTCCGAGGCGATAATAGGGAATAATAGAACAAAGAAGTATGTGTTAGCACTCGGAAAAATTGACAGACAAACAACAATAGAAAAAAACGAAGAACAATATATAGTCCGAAGTGGGATCGAACCCGTACTCAGTGGCACCGCGCCTTGCCACGAGAAGCCGAACGCTTGGCACACTACCACGCAGCCAACTAAAAAATTGGCTATTGCAGTAGTGTCTTACACGATGACGTTCTCAATGACTATAGCATAGGGTAACGATCACAGACCGGAAATAAATTGTATATTTGTACTTTCCTATTAATGCAAGTATCTCCCAGTAGGGCTGAATACTTGTGTTGTAGACAAACATTTATTGGACGAAACAGCACGAATAGTAGTTCCCAGTGTTTATATACTGGGTACAAATAATAATACATAAATATTATTATATGGGGAACTTCCGAGGCGATAATAGGGAATAATAGAACAAAGAAGTATGTGTTAGCACTCGGAAAAATTGACAGACAAACAACAATAGAAAAAAACGAAGAACAATATATAGTCCGAAGTGGGATCGAACCCGTACTCAGTGGCACCGCGCCTTGCCACGAGAAGCCGAACGCTTGGCACACTACCACGCAGCCAACTAAAAAATTGGCTATTGCAGTAGTGTCTTACACGATGACGTTCTCAATGACTATAGCATAGGGTAACGATCACAGACCGGAAATAAATTGTATATTTGTACTTTCCTATTAATGCAAGTATCTCCCAGTAGGGCTGAATACTTGTGTTGTAGACAAACATTTATTGGACGAAACAGCACGAATAGTAGTTCCCAGTGTTTATATACTGGGTACAAATAATAATACATAAATATTATTATATGGGGAACTTCCGAGGCGATAATAGGGAATAATAGAACAAAGAAGTATGTGTTAGCACTCGGAAAAATTGACAGACAAACAACAATAGAAAAAAACGAAGAACAATATATAGTCCGAAGTGGGATCGAACCCGTACTCAGTGGCACCGCGCCTTGCCACGAGAAGCCGAACGCTTGGCACACTACCACGCAGCCAACTAAAAAATTGGCTATTGCAGTAGTGTCTTACACGATGACGTTCTCAATGACTATAGCATAGGGTAACGATCACAGACCGGAAATAAATTGTATATTTGTACTTTCCTATTAATGCAAGTATCTCCCAGTAGGGCTGAATACTTGTGTTGTAGACAAACATTTATTGGACGAAACAGCACGAATAGTAGTTCCCAGTGTTTATATACTGGGTACAAATAATAATACATAAATATTATTATATGGGGAACTTCCGAGGCGATAATAGGGAATAATAGAACAAAGAAGTATGTGTTAGCACTCGGAAAAATTGACAGACAAACAACAATAGAAAAAAACGAAGAACAATATATAGTCCGAAGTGGGATCGAACCCGTACTCAGTGGCACCGCGCCTTGCCACGAGAAGCCGAACGCTTGGCACACTACCACGCAGCCAACTAAAAAATTGGCTATTGCAGTAGTGTCTTACACGATGACGTTCTCAATGACTATAGCATAGGGTAACGATCACAGACCGGAAATAAATTGTATATTTGTACTTTCCTATTAATGCAAGTATCTCCCAGTAGGGCTGAATACTTGTGTTGTAGACAAACATTTATTGGACGAAACAGCACGAATAGTAGTTCCCAGTGTTTATATACTGGGTACAAATAATAATACATAAATATTATTATATGGGGAACTTCCGAGGCGATAATAGGGAATAATAGAACAAAGAAGTATGTGTTAGCACTCGGAAAAATTGACAGACAAACAACAATAGAAAAAAACGAAGAACAATATATAGTCCGAAGTGGGATCGAACCCGTACTCAGTGGCACCGCGCCTTGCCACGAGAAGCCGAACGCTTGGCACACTACCACGCAGCCAACTAAAAAATTGGCTATTGCAGTAGTGTCTTACACGATGACGTTCTCAATGACTATAGCATAGGGTAACGATCACAGACCGGAAATAAATTGTATATTTGTACTTTCCTATTAATGCAAGTATCTCCCAGTAGGGCTGAATACTTGTGTTGTAGACAAACATTTATTGGACGAAACAGCACGAATAGTAGTTCCCAGTGTTTATATACTGGGTACAAATAATAATACATAAATATTATTATATGGGGAACTTCCGAGGCGATAATAGGGAATAATAGAACAAAGAAGTATGTGTTAGCACTCGGAAAAATTGACAGACAAACAACAATAGAAAAAAACGAAGAACAATATATAGTCCGAAGTGGGATCGAACCCGTACTCAGTGGCACCGCGCCTTGCCACGAGAAGCCGAACGCTTGGCACACTACCACGCAGCCAACTAAAAAATTGGCTATTGCAGTAGTGTCTTACACGATGACGTTCTCAATGACTATAGCATAGGGTAACGATCACAGACCGGAAATAAATTGTATATTTGTACTTTCCTATTAATGCAAGTATCTCCCAGTAGGGCTGAATACTTGTGTTGTAGACAAACATTTATTGGACGAAACAGCACGAATAGTAGTTCCCAGTGTTTATATACTGGGTACAAATAAACCAGCTTACAGAAAGAGACCGGCTTACAGAAAGAGACCAGCTTACAGAAAGATACCAGAGAAGAGACCGGCTTACAGAAAGAGACGGCTTACAGAAAGAGACCAGAGAAGAGACCGGCTTACAGAAGGCAGACCGGCAGAAGAGTAATATGGACAGACAACTTCAAAGAAACGTTACAACATCATCAATTGACAATGAGTGAAGCCGCCAAAAGGGGCGAGAACCATAAGTTTGCATCTCCCTCGACACCCGAACGGGTACAAGAGGAACAGAAGAAAGAAAGAAAATTAGAGAATAATTCTTCAGTCTCGACTAGCGTCACTACATTCGTGGCATTTCCCATATCCGCTCTGCCGCCCGTTCCAGCAATTATCGAAATGTTCGTCCACTGATCACCCTGTGTCGTGCATTGATTGAGCAGTTTGGTGAATACGAATCGGTTTGTATTGCTGTCAATAACATACACATATAGTTGCTAGCAGTGGTGATGACTTTATGATGATTCTGTATACATGTTGACATTTACTTGTGACATTTCTTTAGTTTATTTTTTGTTGTAACAACGATTTATACGTGGCTGTCTTTGTACAGTTCTCGTGAGTGATGACGAAGACGTGAAGTGCATTATTATCTCGTCCTCTGTGTAGTTGTCTCCTTCTAGCTGCATTTTATTGTTTATTTCGTTTCGTATAAATGTTTCTGAGTAATATTTTTCTTTCCTTGCTAACATGTCACTATTATATTTGTCTGTGTTAAAAATGTACGTACGTTTTCTACTTGTACTATTACTGTAGCAGCGCTACTACTACTACTTACTTATTTATGCTTAACTTACTAATACTACTTATTACACCTACTTACTACTACTTACTAAATACCTACTTACTTCCTACCATCTACTTATTACCACCCACTACTACCTATTACCTACTACTACCTACTGCTTGCAACTACCTACTTGTTCTACATACTTCCTAATACTACATACTAGTAACGACTACATACTTCTTACCTACTAATTATAAATTATACCTAGTACTATATACTACTTATTGCTACCTACTAATTTTACCTATTACCATATATTACTTACTACTACATACTACGACCTACTAATTCTACCTACTGTCTGTTACTACATACTGCTTACTACTACCTGCTAGTTCTACCTACTACTTACTACTACATACTACTTACTACTTACTCTATCTAGGACTACTACATATTACCAAGTACTACCACATGTTACCTACTACAGTTAGTTTTGCTGGTTAGTCCTACTACAACTACAACTACTACTACTAATACTACTACAACAACTACTACTACTACTATAACTACAACAACAACTACTACTACTATAACTACTACTACAATAACTACTACTACTACTATAACTACAACAACAACTACTACTACTATAACTACTACTGCTATAACTACTACTACTACTATTACAATTACAAATACTACTACTACAACTACAACAACAACAACTACTACTACAACAACTACTACTACAATAACTACTACTACTACTACAACTACTACAACTACTACAACAACTACTACTACAACTACTACTACTACAACAACTACAACAACTACAACAACTACTACTTCTACAATAACTACTACAACTACTACTACAACAACTACTACTACAACTACTACTACTACAACTACTACAATAACTACTACAACTACTACTACTACAACTACTACAATAACAACTACTACAACAACTACTACTACTACTACAACAACTACAACAACTACAACAACTACTACTTCTACAATAACTACTACTACTACTATAACTACAACAACAACTACTACTACTATAACTACTACTGCTATAACTACTACTACTACTATTACAATTACAAATACTACTACTACAACTACAACAACAACAACTACTACTACAACTACTACTACTACAACTACTACAACTACTACAACAACTACTACTACAACTACTACTACTACAACAACTACAACAACTACAACAACTACTACTTCTACAATAACTACTACAACTACTACTACTACAACAACTACAACAACTACAACAACTACTACTTCTACAATAACTACTACAACTACTACTACTACAACTACTACAATAACAACTACTACAACAACTACTACTACTACTACAACAACTACAACAACTACAACAACTACTACTTCTACAACTACTACAACAACTACTACAACAACAACTACTACTACTACTACTACTAACTACTACAACAACTACTTCTACAATACTACTACACTACTACTACAACTACTACTACTACAACTACTACAATAACTACTACTACTACAACAACTACTACTACTACAATAACTACTACTACTACTACAACTACTACAACAACTACTACTATTACTAATTTCACCACTTCTTCACGTCCACATCATCGTCACCAATACCTGCTTTTCGCCTCTGTACAATCGTTTATCTCTTTTATCTTCATTTTCATAATTTCTTCTTCGTCTTACCCCACCTGCTACTACAACAGCAACAACTGCCAACAATACTATCAATTCATCATCATCATCACGATCATCATTATCATCATCATCCTTTTCTCTCTTTTTTCCTCTTGTCCATTTTCTTCCCTATTGAGCAGCAACTAAAATAATAGATTACACATGAGCTGCGCGATTCTGAAGAGGTCCTCCATAGCCCTTCATTGCAGAAGCGTCCTTCCGAAAAACGTCTTATTAATATTCTATCAGCAGTTATTTGCCCATGTTTGCAACAAAATTCCTCACATTTAATTGTCTGGCTGTGTACACGGCTCTAGAGAACGCATTACCAGCCTTGTACAACGGAAGGACATGCACTTGATTATCTTCCCCTGATTTCCCAGAATTCGTCGTGGCCATTATGCTTTACAGTCTGCGCGACCGGAACCAGAACAAGTTGTGCGGAAATCGGGTCTGTTATTTGTTGCTCTCATTGTTGTTGTTGTTGTGTTTAATCCAGCACTCTATGGGTTTATACTTTATTACATGTGCTTTCATTTGAAGAGCCTGCGGATTTTTCTTCCCGGTTAGTTTCTATGAACTGTCACAGACGGCGAATATAGAGAATACGCTTTTTTTTGCGTGGAATTTATTAAGAAATTTTTTTATTTATCCCCTACAGCGGCATACTTATTTACCTAATTTCAGCTGTGAAAGGTTATAAGAAACTCAAATCCTAAACGGCACCGTTAGTTTAATGCTTTTTCCGATAGGACTAGTATTCGACATTACCTGCTTAATAATCAGTTATACAGTAAAAAGGAAACCTTATTTCAGCATATGTGATTCAGACATTGTTACTTCATTACTTCAGGTGAGTAGCCTGTCTGTTGATGCATAAATGAGTGTAGTGTGAATGTTTTCCTTTGAGTTCGTTGTTATTTCATTACTTCAGGCGAGTTGCATGTCTGTTGATGCATAAATGAGTGTAGTGTGAATGTTTTCCTTTGAGTTCGTTGTTATTTCATTACTTCAGGTGAGTAGCCTGTCTTTTGATGCATAAATGAGTGTAGTGTGAATGTTTTCCTTTGAGTACATTGTTATTTCATTAATTCAGGTGAGTAGCCTGTCTGTTGATGCATAAATGAGTGTAGTGTGAAAGTTTTCCTTTGAGTTCATTGTTATTTCATTACTTCAGGTGAGTAGCCTGTCTGTTGATGCATAAATGAGTGTAGTGTGAATGTTTTCCTTTGAGTACATTGTTATTTTATTACTTCAGGTGAGTAGCCTGTCTGTTGATGCATAAATGAGTGTAGTGTGAAAGTTTTCCTTTGAGTTCATTGTTATTTCATTACTTCAGGTGAGTAGCCTGTCTGTTGATGCATAAATGAGTGTAGTGTGAAAGTTTTCCTTTGAGTTCATTGTTATTCCGTTTGTGTGTAACAGAAAGTGCTTGTGCTCGTTTGGTTTTTTTGGGACGTATGGTGATAACAATGGGAGATATGGTGATAACAATGGGAGATATGGTGATAAAAATTAGAGATATGGTGATAACTATGGGGGCGGCATGGCGATAATTGTGGGAGGTATGGTAATAACTATAGGGGACATGGCGATAACTATGGGAGATATGGTGATAATTGTGAGGGCATGGTGATAATTATGAAGGCATGGTGATAACTATGTTCTGTATGGTGATATCTATGGGAGGTATGGTGATATTTATGTGAGGTATAGTGATAACTATGGGGGGTGGGGAGCATGGTGATGACTATGGGAGGGAGGGGTATGGTGATAACTATGGGAGGTATGGTGCTAACTATGGGAGGTGTTGTGATATCCATGGGAGATAGGGTAACTATTAATTATTAACTATTGGAGCTACAGTGGTACCGATAGGAAGTACGGTGGTAACTATCGGATGTATGGTGGTGACTATCGGAGGTATGGTGGTAACTATCGGATGTATGGTGGTAACTACCGGATGTTTGGTGGTAACTATCGGATGTATTGTGGTAACTATCAGATGTACGGTGGTGACTGTCGGAGGTACGGTGGTGACTATCACATGTATGGTGGTGACTATCACATGTATGGTGGTGACTATCACATGTATGGTGGTGACTATCAGATGTATGGTGGTGACTATCACATGTATGGTGGTGACTATCACATGTATGGTGGTGACTATCACATGTATGGTGGTGACTATCACATGTATGGTGGTGACTATCAGATGTATGGTGGTGACTATCACATGTATGGTGGTGACTATCACATGTATGGTGATGACTATCACATGTATGGTGGTGACTATCACATGTATGGTGGTGACTATCAGATGTATGGTGCTGACTATCACATGTATGGTGGTGACTATCACATGTATGGCGGTGACTATCACATGTATGGTGGTAACTATCACATGTATGGTGGTGACTATCACATGTATGGTGGTGACTATCACATGTATGGTGGTGACTATCACATGTATGGTGGTGACTATCACATGTATGGTGGTGACTATGAGAGATTTAAATGTTTCGTTTGTTGGAATATTAATTGATGAATGTGGAGAGAGAAGGGAGTTGTCGTTATCGGTAGATGTTATAGGAGGTTAAAGACCTCAAGGGGAGGGACCAGGTAGATGTTATAGGAGGTTACCGTTGTGGGGAGGGACCAGGTAGATGTTATAGGAGGTTACCGTTGTGGGGGGACCAGGTAGATGTTATAGGAGGTTACCGTTGTGGGGAGGGACCAGGTAGATGTTATAGGAGGTTACCGTTGTGGGGAGGGACCAGGTAGATGTTATAGGAGGTTACCGTTGTGGGGAGGGACCAGGTAGATGTTATAGGACGTTACCGTTATGGGAGGGACCAGGTAGATGTTATTGTAGGTTACCGTTGTGGGGAACCAGTTAGATGTTATAGGAGGTTACCGTTGTGGGGAGGGACCAGGTAGATGTTATAGGAGGTTACCGTTGTGGGGAGGGACCAGGTAGATGTTATAGGAGGTTACCGTTGTGGGGAGGGACCAGGTAGATGTTATAGGAGGTTACCGTTGTGGGGAGAGACCAGGTAGATGTTATAGGAGGTTACCGTTATGGGGAGGGACCAGGTAGATGTTATAGGAGGTTACCGTTGTTGGGAGGGACCAGGTAGATGTTATAGGAGGTTACCGTTGTGGGGAGGGACCAGGTAGATGTTATAGGACGTTACCGTTATGGGAGGGACCAGGTAGATGTTATTGTAGGTTACCGTTGTGGGGAACCAGTTAGATGTTATAGGAGGTTACCGTTGTGGGGAGGGACCAGGTAGATGTTATAGGAGGTTACCGTTGTGGGGAGGGACCAGGTAGATGTTATAGGAGGTTACCGTTGTGGGGAGGGACCAGGTAGATGTTATAGGAGGTTACCGTTGTGGGGAGAGACCAGGTAGATGTTATAGGAGGTTACCGTTATGGGGAGGGACCAGGTAGATGTTATAGGAGGTTACCGTTGTTGGGAGGGACCAGGTAGATGTTATAGGAGGTTACCGTTGTGGGGAGGGACCAGGTAGATGTTATAGGAGGTTACCGTTGTGGGGGGGACCAGGTAGATGTTATAGGAGGTTACCGTTATGGGGAGGGACCAAGTAGATGTTATAGGAGGTTACCGTTGTGGGGGGACCAGGTAGATGTTATAGGAGATTACCGTTATGGGGAGGGACCAGGTAGATGTTATAGGAGGTTACCGTTGTGGGGAGGGACCAGGTAGATGTTATAGGAGGTTACCGTTGTGGGAGGGACCAGGTAGATGTTATAGGAGGTTACCGTTGTGGGGAGGGACCAGGTAGATGTTATAGGAGGTTACCGTTGTGGGGGGACCAGGTAGATGTTATAGGAGGTTACCGTTGTGGGGAGGGACCAGGTAGATATTATAGGAGGTTACCGTTGTGGGGACTAGGTAGATGTTATAGGAGGTTACAGTTGTGGGGAGGGACCAGGTAGATGTTATAGGAGGTTACCGTTGTGGGGAGGGACCAGGTAGATGTTATAGGAGGTTACCGTTGTGGGGAGGGACCAGGTAGATGTTATAGGAGGTTACGTCGTGGGGAGGGACCAGGTAGATGTTATAGGAGGTTACCGTTGTGGGGAGGGACCAGGTAGATGGTTATAGGAGGTTACCGTTGTGGGGACTAGGTAGATGTTATAGGAGGTTACAGTTGTGGGGAGGGACCAGGTAGATGTTATAGGAGGTTACCGTTGTGGGGAGGGACCAGGTAGATGTTATAGGAGGTTACCGTTGTGGGGAGGGACCAGGTAGATGTTATAGGAGGTTACGTCGTGGGGAGGGACCAGGTAGATGTTATAGGAGGTTACCCTTGTGGGGAGGGACCAGGTAGATGGTTATAGGAGGTTACCGTTGTGGGAAGGGACCAGTTAGATGTTATAGGAGGTTACCGTTGTGGGGAGGGACCAGGTAGATGTTATAGGAGGTTACAGTTATGGGGAGGGACCAGGTAGATGTTATAGGAGGTTACCGTTGTGGGAAGGGACCAGGTAGATGTTATAGGATGTTACCGTTATGGGGAGGGACAAGGTAGATGTTTTAGGAGGTTACCGTTGGGGGGGGGGGAGGCGGTAGATGTTATAGGAGGTTACCGTTGTGGGGGACGAGGTAGATGTTATAGGAGGTTACCGTTGTGGGGAGAGCAGGTAGACGTTATATGAGGTTACCGTTGTGGGAGACCAGTTAGATGTTATAGGAGGTTACCGTTGTGGTGGGACCAGGTAGATGTTATAAGAGGTTACCGTTGTGGGGAGAGCAGGTAGATGTTTTAGGAGGTTACCGTTGTGGGGGGGGGGGGGATCAGGTAGATGTTGTATGAGGTTACCTTTGTGGGAGATCAGGTAGATATTATAGGAGGTTACCGTTGTGGTGGGGGGGGGGGGCAGGTAGATGTTATAGGAGGTTACCGTTGTGGAGGGACCAGGTAGATGTTTTAGGAGGTTACCGTTGTTTGGGGAACCAGGTAAATGTTATAGGAGATTACCGTTGTGGGGGACCAGGTAAATTTTATAGGAGGTTACCGTTGTGGGGGGGGGGGGGCCAGGTAGATGTTTTAAGAGGTTGCCGTTGTGGGCGGACCAGGTAGATGTTTTAGGAGGTTACCGTTGTGGGGGACCAGGTAGATGTTTTAGGAGGTTACCATTGCGGGGGGGGGGGAACCAGGTGGATGTTATAGGAGGTTACCTTTGTGTTGGGGGGGGGGGGGGAACCAGGTAGATGTTGTAGGAGTTTACCGTTGTGGGGTACCAGGTAGATGTTATTGGAGGTTACTGTTGTGGGGGACCAGGTGGATGTTATAGGAGGTTACTGTTGTGGGGGACCAGGTAGATGTTATAGGAAGTTACTGTTGTGGGGGACCAGGTAGATGTTATAGGAGGTTACTGTTTTGGGGGGCCAGGTAGATGTTATAGGAGGTTACTGTTGTGGGGGACCAGGTAGATGTTATAGGAGGTTACTGTTGTGGGGGGCCAGGTAGATGTTATAGGAGGTTACTGTTGTGGGGGGCCAGGTAGATGTTATAGGAGGTTACCGATGTGAGGGACCAGGTAGATATTATAATAGGTTACCGTTGTGGGGGAAAGGGGTGGGACCAGGTAGATATTATAGGAGGTTACCGTTGTGGAGGACCAGGTAGATGTTATAGGAGGTTACCGTTGTGGAGGACCAGGTAGATATTATAGGAGGTTACCGTTGTGGAGGACCAGGTAGATGTTATAGGAGGTTACCGTTGTGGAGGACCAGGTAGATATTATAGGAGGTTACCGTTGTGGAGGACCAGGTAGATATTATAGGAGGTTACCGTTGTGGAGGACCAGGTAGATGTTATAGGAGGTTACCGTTGCGGGGAAAGGGGTGGGACCAGGTAGATATTATAGGAGGTTACCGTTGTGGGGGACAAGATAGATGTTATAGGAGGTTACCGTTTTGAGCGGGGGGGGACCAGGTAGATGTTATAGAAGGTTACTGTTGTGGGGGGGGGACCAGGTAGATGTTATAGCAGGTTACCGTTGTGGGTGGGGGGGGAACCAGGTAGATGATATAGGAGGTTTTGATAGTCGTGAAGGGATAAAGTTTGTTTTTGTCTGAGGTTACAGGAGCCACTGTGGGAGCGCAAAGTACTGTTGAGGGAACATGAGGTAGTCATTGTGGGAACATGAGGTAGTCATTGTGGAAGATGGGATTGTCGTTGTGGGAAGATGGGATTGTCGTTGTGGGAAGATGGGATTGTCGTTGTGGGAAGATGGAATTGTCGTTGTGGGAAGATGGGATTGTCGTTGTGGGAGAAAAGTAATGTTATGAAAAGTTGCAGTTGTTGTGGGAGGATCAGGCACTCACTTTTAGAAGATAAAGTACTCGTTATGGAAGGGTAAAGTACTCGTTATGGAAGGGTAAAGTACTCGTTATGGAAGGGTAAAGTACTCGTTATGGAAGGGTAAAGTACTCGTTATGGAAGGGTAAAGTACTCGTTATGGAAGGGTAACGTACTCGTTATGGAAGTGTAAAGTACTCGTTATGGAAAGGTAAAGTACTCGTTATGGAAGTGTAAAGTACTCGTTATGGAATTGTAAAGTACTCGTTATGGAAGGGTAAAGTACTCGTTATGGAAGGGTAAAGTACTCGTTATGGAAGTGTAAAGTACTCGTTATGGAAAGGTAAAGTACTCGTTATGGAAGTGTAAAGTACTCGTTATGGAAGTGTAAAGTACTCGTTATGGAAGTGTAAAGTACTCGTTATGGAAGGGTAAAGTACTCTATATGGAAGGGTAACGTACTCGTTATGGAAGGGTAACGTACTCGTTATGGAAGGGTAAAGTACTCGTTATAGAAGGGTAAAGTACTCGTTATATAAGGGTAAAGTACTCGTTATAGAAGGGTAAAGTACTCGTTATGGAAGGATAAAGTACTCGTTATGGAAGTGTAAAGTACTCGTTATGGAAGTGTAAAGTACTCGTTATGGAAGGGTAAAGTACTCGTTATAGAAGGGTAAAGTACTCGTTATGGAAGTGTAAAGTACTCGTTATGGAAGTGTAAAGTACTCGTTATGGAAGGGTAAAGTACTCGTTACGGAAGGGTAAAGTACTCGTTATGGAAGGGTAAAGTACTCGTTATGGAAGGATAAAGTACTCGTTATGGAAGGGTAAAGTACTCGTTACGGAAGGGTAAAAACTCGTTATTGAAGGGTAAAGTACTCGAGTTGGGAGGATATCGCAACAGTTACGGAATGTTGAAGCAGTCGGAGGTGAATAAGATAAATTTTGTGGGACGATAAGGTAATCGATGTTGAAGGATAAGGTAGTATTTCTGAGAAGATAAAGTAGTCGCAGTAAACAGATAAGGGGTAATTTATGGGACAGTTAATGGGAGATTTAAGTAATTTGTTGAATGTTGTTATTACCTGTAGCTATGAAACTGTAAATTCAAGGTTCCCTCCATTGGCTTGCTAGGCGTATGGGGAATATGGTGTTAGTGATCATATTTTTCTATGACAACTGCACATTTTTGGGTGACGTAGTCGGAATTACTTTATCTATCTTGGAAGTCACATTGATCGAGAAGGGGATACGAGCAAAGAAATTAGAATCAGAATAGCTAAAGCAGCAATGTCTTTCAGAAGCCTTGAAAAGTTGTGGAAATCAAAACTCATTAGCACAAACACAAAACTTAGGCTATTCAAATCAAATGTACTATCAACCCTTACGTATGCGTGTGAAAGCTGGAAAACAACAAGAGATATAGAAACAAAGTTGAACGCATTCGAAAATAAATGTCTAAGGAAAATACTTGGTATAGAATGGAACGAATTCAAAACAAACGAGGAAATTAGAGAAATCGCCAATCAACCACTAATATCTTCAGTAATAAAGAAAAGACGATGGTCATACGTTGGACATGTGATGAGAAGAGATAATAATCGAATAGCAAAGCAAGCCCTCATATGGGAAACAACAGGTAAAAGAAAAAGAGGAAGACCCAGGGAGACACTGAGAAGAACATTGATGAGAGAGGCAAGAGCAGCAGGAATCGGCTCCCTCAATGAGATAGAACTGCTTGCACAGAACAGAGACAGATGGCGAGATTTGATAAAATATCTTTAAAAGAAAACTGCTAGAACAAAAATTCATATAGGAGAAGGTGTATCTTGGTCTACGCCCTATGGGCCGGTTACGGCTCGAAAGGTCAATAGATAGATAGTCGGAATTACGCCAGGCCGTGTTTACTTCGCAGAAAAATCTCTGGTGTCCATTTTTAGTAGCTGGGTAACGCCTGGAGCTTTGTCGGTCCGAACAAAATAAAAAATCGGCCACATCTGGGGGTCGGATACGGACCTTTCTTGTCAGGAAACGAGCGGCTCAGCCACCGAGACTCTTATGAAACTGAGACGTTATTTTTGTACATTGAGTCACAATTTTATTTTTATATGTCGCAATCTTCTTTTAAATGTTGTATTATTCATTTTTAAGTATCACAATTTTCCATTTAAATGTCACAATTGTCCATTTAAATATCACAATTTTCTATTTAAATATCACAATTTTCTATTTAAATATCACAATTTTCCATTTAAATGTCACAATTTTCCATTTAAATGTCACACTTTTCCAGTTAAATATCACAATTTTCCATCTAAATATCACAATTTTCCATTTAAATGTCACAATTTTCCATTTAAATGTCACAAATTTTCCATTTAAATGTCACAAATTGTCCATTTAAATGTCACAAATTTTCCACTTAAATGTCACAATTTTTCATTTAAATGTCACGATTTTCCATTTAAATGCCACGATTTTCCATTTAAATGTCACAATTTTCAACTTAAATGTCACATTTTTCCATTTTAAAGTGTCACATTTTTCCATTTAAATGTCAGAATTTTCAATTTAAATGTCACAATTTTTCATTTAAATGTCACAATTTTCCATTTAAATGTCACAATTTTTTATTTAAATGTAACAATTTTTCATTTAAATGTCACAATTTTCCATTTAAATGTCACAATTTTTAATTTAAATGTCACCACTTTTCATTTAAATGTCACAATTTTTTTTTTAAATGTCACAATTTTTCATTTAAATGTTATAATTTTTCATATGAAAAAACTGAAGTAAAGCGGTGCTAATCGGTAGATGAACTTTTGATCTCGAATCTAGACCATGAGACGAGCATGACAAAAAAAAAGAGTGCGATTAACGGTTGGAGACCAACTCATTAAACCGTGTCTTGGCTAGAATGTCTTGAAGCTGAGCACTCTGGCGTAATTCTGTCCAGTTAGGAAAAAAAGACACAAAAAGTATCATCGGAAAATTGTTTTTCAAATGTCGCTGATTTGAATTGATTGGGCTTTGAGCTCACCCGATTGTTTATTAACAATCAAATCTTTGGTGCAAGAGGATGACGTGCTTATACCTGTAGCATTTTCGCTCCAATAATCATGATCCGGAATATCCGAAGTTAATGAATTGGTTCTTTTTGGTTATAGAAAGCCCCGGTATCACTGCAAACGAATTAAAATCCATAATTGCTCAACCGCCCGTGCCAGTGGAATCATCCGAATTACTAACTCATCTCCAAAACAAAGAAAGATAGTTGTAGTCCCCATCATAGCAGTCTCAGCACACGCCAAAAGACAAAAGGCGAAACCGCACATAAAGTTAATGGATGCCATTTTCAGTGCAGTATCTATCCATCCTTAATTGAAAGTGTCAATGACTTTAGATGCTCGATATACTAGGCAATCAAACCGAGGCGTTAAAACGATTGTCGCAATAACGTCATCATCATCGAGTGCCGTCTCCGCATCGAAGGTTGGCTACCGTAGAGCCCCATTCCGCTCCGTCTCTTGTTTTGATTGTGCAGGTTGTCATAGGCTGACCTGTACATCTTTTGATGTTACTCGTCCATGTTAGTCTTGGTCTACCTCTGCCTCTTTTACCTTGTATTTTCATTTCCAAGAATACTTTTAGTAGGCTGCTGTGTCTTTTGACACGCCCCAAAAATCTCATGTCTTGCTTGAATCGTGTTTAGTAATTCTCTTTTAATTTTTAGTTGTTTTAAAATGTATTATTTGTTTTCATTTCTTTCACTCTAATTCTTCATATAAAAGCACATTTCAAATAATTACATTTTTTGGTTCTGTTTTCTTGTCTAATGTCCATGTTTCTGGACCATATAGAAATGTTGAGAAGATATAACATTTTGCTATTCTTAGTTTTAGCCCTGGTGTTATTGGTCCTGATGTTAGTTATGTCATAATACAGAATCAAGATCGATCCTAGTACAACCGATTAGCTGATCAGAGAGAAATATATGTAGCCAGCGAGCTACCTGACTTGGTTAGGAAGCGTATTTTTGAATGACACGGTTATCGTTGTGGCGTGATAAAGTAGTTGTGAGATGGTTTACTCTTTAATTGATATCATCATTATCATTATTATTGTAGAGTGCAATGCCTCTTGGAAACACACTCTCAGCAAACTTGAAGATAAAAGACCATACACTCCCTGTTTACCAAAACCCAACATATCTTGGCGTCACCATGAATCGCAGAATGACTTGGGAAAATCTGATAGACAGAGCAAGGAAAAAAAGCCAGAAAACGAACAAATATTATGAAGAAATTAGCAGGAAAGGACTGGGGGGCAGACAGCAATATTTTGAAAAGACTATACGTAGGAAGAGTCAGACCGGTTCTAGAGTATGGAGTCACAGCCTGGGCTATGGCTTCCAAATCACACCTTAGCAAAGTTAACAGAACACAGGACCAAGCTGCCCGTATCATCACTGGTGCTATGAAATTTACACCTATCAAGACTCTAGAAACACTAACAAGTTTACAACCCTTAGATGACAGACGGGTCACTAAAGTATTGCAACAAGCGGAGAAATATAGAAGGCTCCTTAGCCACCCCATGCACCAAAGAATAACTGGTTCCGAAATTGTACGACTAAAGAGGCGCAACTTCGCTGCAATTGCCAATGAACTAACTACTGGAGACCCAGTACTTTCCCAAACAAAACCGAAACCCTTAGGCCCATCTGATATGTCTGCTCATGGAAAACATAAAATACCAGAACTTAAAGAAAATATAACAGGAATAATGAAAAAAAGGCACTCAATCAGACACAGAAAGAAAACACGTAGCAGAAAACACATACACGATACCTTACCCACAAGACTCTTGGTCCCACATATACACAGATGGTTCTGCGACAAATGCCACCAGAAATGGAGGGGGAGGTGTGTTCTTGACGCTGAATAATCAGTACGAGATCATCAAGTCAATAGCTACTGGAAAATTCTCAAACAACTTTAAAGCAGAAACTGAAGCCATCAGAGATGCTGCAACACTGACTACTCAACACAAAAATAACATGCACAATAAATTGGTGATTCTGACTGATGCACTGTCAGTACTATCAGCTCTAAAAAGCTTCAAGAACAATGAATTAGTTGACTTGAGAACAACCCTGCACCAACTATGCAATAACTTCCAGAGAGTAGTCATTCAGTGGATACCATCACACTGTAATATACACGGGAACGAACGCGCAGACAAATTAGCTAGAGGGAGGGAGATTACCACAAGAGAACCATCCGCTCAGTTATGATGAAGCCAAATCCATCTTCAAGGGTCAGTTCCATGAAAAATGGAAACGAGAACACCTAAAGCATAACGAGAGTGACGGATACCACCAACTATCAAGGAGGGATCAAGTCATCATACTTCGCCTACGCACTGGCCACAATAGAATGAGAAATCACATGTTCACCAAATTCAAAATAGGTACAACTAGCCTATGCCACTCTACACTGGACAATATGACTACAAAACATGTTCTACAGGATTGCTCCCAGTAAACAGACCTGAGAAGAGCAATGTGGTCCACACCCACATCCCTGGAAGAAAAACTATATGGGGCAATCGATTCGCTTAAACAGACAGCTGACTTCATGAGAGAGTCTGGAATCCTACTCTGATTGAGTCTTGATCGCAGAGAGAGAGAGAGAGAGAGAGAGAGAGAGAGAGAGAGAGATACCATTTAATGTACTTACTTTGAGGAAACGCGTGCGCACACCCCCCCCCCCCCCCCCCGTTTCAAGTTCAACCCTCACGACTCACATCCCTCGGCCCAGTCGATAATCTCATATTGAAGACATAATCTCATATTGAAGACATAATCTCATATTGAAGACATAATCTCATATTGAAGACATAATCTCATATTGAAAACATAATCTCATATTGAAGACATAATCTTATATTGAAGACATAATCTTATCTTTGGGTTTCTATTCCTCGATTGATTGATAACCATCGACCTTCCCAAGACAACCACACCCAATGCCAATCTTCTCGTGCTCATATCGAAACCAGTATGTGTCATGTCCTTATCTATCCTGGAATCCCAGAATTCCGTATCGCTACGATTTTTTTCTGATAAATGACTGAAGTATACTAACTCACATTGTCCTGGTTAGTTTAGCATGCCAGGATTTCCCTCTTATCTTTCCCCATTCTATCTGCCTCTAATGTTTAGTGACTAATAGCTCAGCTATTCCACACAGAACACAGCCTTATATTTGGACACATGAACAATCGATTAAATGCGTCACGTATCATGTGTTTAGAAATAACATAGTCACTGCAATCTTAATAAAACAAATCAATGACAAATAACAAGATCAAATAAATGAATAGTAACTGAAGCACCTGGTTAAAAATAGCCTGGGGAAATCCAGATAAAAATAAGTTTGGGAAATCAAGCTAAAATTAACAAGGGGAATTTTTATTTTCAGAACGGAGTTTTTAATTATAGACAAGAGGTGGGTTATAGAACCGTATTGTGTGGGGGGTGTAAAATGTTTCTTTGTTTAGTAACAATTGGTAATGACGTCATCAGTCAACTCCCAGCTTGTATATTCATCATCAGGTGCCACACTTGTCAGTTTTCTATTATGTCACGTATTTTTGTCTCCAGTATTCCTTACCACCTATTGATACTAAGTTATCTAGACCTTTCTGACGTTATCTCTCTCTCTCTCTCTCTCTCTCTCTCTCTCTCTCATACTTTCTTCCTCTCACTCTAATTCTCTCTCCCTCACTTGTTTCTCTCTCTCTCACAAACTCCCTCATTCCCTACTTCTCTCTCCCATACTATCTCTCCTCGCTTTCTCCTCCACTTTCTTTCTCTCTCTTTCTCCCACTCTCTTTCTCTCTCTTTCTCCCACTTTCTTCCTCCCACACTCTCACCCCATTCTTTCCTTCAACTATTTCTTCTCCCATTCTTTCCCCACACCCCCACCTTATTTCTCTCTCCTTTCCTCCCACTCTCTCACCCCGCCCCACTCTCCCCCATGTTGTCTATTTTTTAACCAGACTCTTAAATTATCAACCCTGGCCACCGTCTTTCTGCCATATTTAAGATATGTGTTGTGTTTTCTGGATTGGATTTATGCGTGTAATTTGTATAGTATATATTTATAATATAGATATTGTTATACTCGATGAAGGCTTTTGCCAAAACGTTGTAGTCTGTCTTGTCTTTCCATCAGTTTAGCGGCTCTATACAATTTCATGTTGCTTGTATATGTCCAAGTACAGACATGGGTTCGTTTACTATAAAACAAGTTGTGTGTCACATTTCCGTACTCACTTGACCCTTTTATTAAAAAGAAATCCTACCCGAGCCTACGAGACGAGGGTAGTTGTGGTGAGAGATCGTTGTTTTCTTGCTAATTTCGAAGGACGGTTATTGAACCGTAGGTTCTGGAAATCTCAGGATAGACAAAAGTGAGTGCTGCCCCGAGGGTTGTGGTGAGCAAACATATGGCACTTTCAGATGCCCTGGCAGCAAACACAGAACGTTCTCAGAGGCATTCATTCGCGACTCCTGCTCGAGTCACTCGTAGTTTCCTCGGTCTCACTCCATCACACCCTCAAGGGGTCGGGATAACAGTCACTTGTCGCAGACTGTGTGATGGAGGGAGATATTCAGAGAGAGAGAGAGGGGGAGAGAATGAAAGAGGGATGTACATTAATTGGATCATCAGTCCTGTTTAAACATAGACCATCCTCCACAGGCAATGGACGTGGAGAAAAAAAAGTTCCAATTTCCTCAGTGACGAAGAGATAATGTGCAGAACGAGAGTGAAAGACAAACAGGAGGTGTTTGATCGCACTGTGTTTGGGAGGCAGCAACTCTAGATAGGGAGGACGTGTGCCCTCGCAGCACGACTCCACAGATACAAAATCTTTAACAAAGATTGTATTTTTGTTTTATGACTTTGAAAAAAAGATTGGCCATCCTCGTGTTTGCTCTTTGTGCGAGGCCCCTATCAGAGTCCAATCTTATGATTGGATATGTTTGTTTAGGTGGGGTGTGTGTGTTTGTGTGAGTTTTTTTTTTTTTTTGGTGGAGGGGTATGGTTATAGCAAAAGGAGTAGACTTGTTTGATGTTCTATTTAAGAGAGATACACATATCAATATGTATTATCAATATGTAATATCAGCATAATAGTACATAATGGAATTTCTCAGAGGAATGTTGAAAGTTCTCTGGACAGCTAAAAAAGGTCAATGAGGAAATTCTCAAAGAGGCCAACACAAAAAGGGAGCTCCTAAAAAAACACAAGAAAGAAACAATCAACATTTTTCAGGCACATCATGAGAAGAGGAAAATTGAAATACTTGGTTACAACTGGCAAAATACAGGGAAAGAGAGAAAATACTGGATAGCTTGTGCTCATGGCATGGAAAACAGTCAATAACAGAACTGATACAATGCACGGTAGATATAAGAATGTGGAAGGAAGTACATGATCGCCTACACCAACCGATTTGGCACATGATGATGATTATCAGTATATATTATCAACATGTATTATCAACATGTATTATCAACATGTATTATCAACATGTATTATCAACATGTATTATGAACATGTATTATGAACATGTATTATCAACATGTATTGTCAGTATGTATTATCAACATGTATTATCAACATGTATTATCAACATGTATTATGAACATGTATTATCAACATGTATTATCAGTATATATTATCAACATGTATTATCAACATGTATTATCAACATGTATTATCAACATGTATCATCAGTATGTATTATCGACATGTATCATCAGTATGCATTATCAACATATATTATCAACATGAATTATCAGTATGTATTATCAACATGTATTATCAACATGTATCATCAGTATGTATTATCAACATGTATTATCAACATGTATCATCAGTATGTATTATCGACATGTATCATCAGTATGTATTATCAACATATATTATCAACATGAATTATCAGTATGTATTATCAACATGTATTATCAACATGTATCATCAGTATGTATTATCAACATGTATTATCAACATGTATTATCAACATGTATTATGAACATGTATTATCAACATGTATTGTCAGTATGTATTATCAACATGTATTATCAACAACAATAGAAACAAGGAAAAGAATTCCTAAATGTTTTGTAGAGCCAGTCTTAATATATGGATGTGAATAATGGACAATAGGACAACAGACAAGAAAATCACCGGAGTCTGTAGAAATGTGGTTTTACAGAAGAATGTTGAGAGTACCATGGACAGCTAAGAAGAGTAATGAAAATGTTCTGAGAGAGGTCAAAGCAAAAAGAGAGCTAATTTGCAATATTAGGAAGAAACAATCATCATTTTTTTGGCCATGTAATGAGAAGAGAACAACTGGAATATATTGTAACAACTAGAAAAATTGAGGGACGAAGAGATTGAGGAAAGCAAAGAGAAAAAAACTAACAGACAGCTTAAGTGAATGGCTTGGCAGAAGGTCAACAACAGAAATGATAAATAGCTGCCGAGATCGAAAGTTGTGGAGAGACATGATCACCTACGCCAATAGGCCCGGTACTTGATGATGATTATCAACATGTATTATCAGTATGTATTATCAGTATGTATTATCAACATGTATTATCAGTATGTGTTATCAGTATGTATTATTAACATGTATTATCAGTATGTATTATCAACATGTATTATCAACATGTATTAGCAGTATGTATTATCAGTATCTATTATCAGTATGTATTATCAGTATGTATTATCAGTATGTATTATCAACATGTATTATCAGTATGTATTATCAACATGTATTATCAGTATGTATTATCAGTATGTATTAAAACATGTATTATCAGTATGTATTATGAACATGTATTATCAACATGTATTAAAACATGTATTATCAGTATATATTATCAACATGTATTATCAGTATGTATTATCAACATGTATTATCAACATGTATTATCAGTATGTATTATCAACATGTATTATCAACATGTATTATCAACATGTATTAAAACATGTATATCTTCCCACACAAGGGAAGTAATCAACACTTCACGAAATTTTAATTTATGATTTTTTTTTCCTTTTTATTAATATCTTTTTTGTCTCAATAAATTTGATTCTTGCTGTCTTTCGTTCTCTGGTTGATCTCATCAGCCGTCACTGACTTCATCAGCAGTCACATTTCTTATTATTTCCACCATCACCTTTCCTAGTGTTTCGACCATCACCTTACCTAGTGTTTCGACCATCACCTTACCTAGTGTTTCGACCATCACCTTAACTAGTGTTTCTGGTTTTCAGTCTATCCATATTTTTTTTCCAAAATTACCCATCGGTCTGTGATTCTGGTTTGTTTGTTAAGCTCTTTGTGTAAGAGCTGTTTACGTGAGAGCTGTTTTCGTGGGAGCTTTTACTGTGTGTTGTCTTCAGCTGTTGATACTACATTCATCAACTTTGAATTTACAAGAGAGGGAAGGAAGGAAGGAAGGAAGGAACGAAGGGAGGAGGAAGTCTAAGTTTAATAAATGCAAAACGTCATCTCTGGGAAAAATATTGTCGTAACTTTTGCTTTGTTTAAGTTAGGAGAGAGAGGGTGTGAGAGAGAGGGTAGGAGAGAGAGGGGGAGAGAGGGTGGGAGAGAGGGTAGGGGTAGGTGAGAGGGTAAGGGAGGGTAGGAGAGAGAGAGGGTAAGAGAGAGAGGGTAAGAGAGAGAGGGTGAGAGAGAGGGGATGAGAGAGAGAGGGTGGGAGAGAGAGGGTGAGAGAGAGAGGGTGGGGGACAGAGAGGGAGGAACAGAGAGTGAGAGAGAGAAGGTGAGAGAGAGTGGGTAAGAGCGAGGGTGAGAGAGAGAGGGTATGAGAGAGAAGGCGAGAGAAAAAGTGTGAGAGAGAGATGGTGAGAGAGAGAGTGCGAAGAAGGTGAGGGAGAGAGTCGGGGGATGGGAGAAGAACATAAACAAGAGCTGAAGGAAAACGTAACTGATCCTCCAGAATAAAACATAACATATGAAGTATGAGCGTTGTATGTAAGTAAATCATAATGTCATACAATCATACAAAGTGAAATGTTTTAGAAGAATGGTTTCCCAATGACTTCACGGATATCTCTGCTGACATTTTAGCGATCCGTAAAGCCAGTCTATTAGGAAGAAACAATCATCATTATTGGCCATGTAATGAGAAGAGAACAACTGGAATATATTGTAACAACTGGGAAAATTGAGGGACGAAGAGATAGAAGGAAGCAAAGAGAAAAGATACCAGACAGCTTAAGAGAATGGATTGGCAGAAGGTCAACAATAGAAATGATAAATAACTGTCGAGATCGAAATTTGGAGAGACATGATCACCTACTCCAGCAGGCCCGGTACTTGATGATGATGATGATGATGATGATGAAAGCCAGTCACTGAGGTGTTTTCATACAAATAATTTGTATTTGGTCACCTTTGTAGCTGGATGATTTCATTTCTCTTATGGTCACTCTCGTAATTTTAAACTCGAAAAATTGTAGAAAATTATTTCAAAACAAAAATTATTTTGAAATTAAAGATGTTTAGTTTAGTTTAGTTTAAGTTTTAATTGTGGTTTAGTTCAGTTTAGTTCAGTTAAATTTAGTTTAGTTTAGTTGTAGTTTAGTTTAATTTAGCTTAATTTATTTTTAGTTGTAGGTGTAGTTTAGTTTAGTTTAAGTTTTAGCTGATGTTTAGTTGTTTAGTTTAGTTTAGTTTAGTTTTAGTTTTAGTTGTAGTTTAGTTTAATTTTGTTTTAGTTGTAGTTTTAGTTTAGTTTAGTTTAGTTTAGTTTAGTTTAGTTTAGTTTAGTTTAGTTTAGTTTAGTTTTAGTTTAGTTGTAGTTTAGTTTAATTTTGTTTTAGTTTAGTTTAGTTTAGTTTAGTTTAGTTTAGTTTAGTTTAGTTTAGTTTAGTTTAGTTTAGTTTAGTTTAGTCTACAGAATAATCTACATATGATAATGGACAACACCACAGTGCCCAGACCTCGTCCTCAGCACGTTCCCTGGTATAAAGCATATCCCTCAGACGCTAGAGAAAGAACTGAAGATGACTTCAGCTCAGATGCATGAACTAGGGGGACTTGTTGGTCCCGAGGCAAGACACCGGTTACGATGCAGAGAGGTTGTGAGTTCAAACCTCGCTGCACCAGTTGGGATCTGTATTTGTGATTTCTCTCTGCGGCAACGACTCCTCATCTCAGCACCAAGGCCGGCTTGAGGTGTCGATTGACGGAAAAAAATATGGATACCCCCGAAGACATAGTTATCTGCCTTATCGGCGAGGGACACCTGTGCACACGGCTGCCGGGGAAAAACAAAATAACACGAAAAATTAAGTTCCTAGTCTCAATGGACTTCGCCAAAGGTGAGAACTGGCGAACGCTAAAATTCCTAGTACGTTATTAGTAGACAGACGTAACATGACTCGTTTTCAATATATTGCGATCTGCTGCGCCCGGGTCGTATTAAAACGTACGTCAATGATATTGTGAGCTTGAAAACAAAACGAAAATCGAATTGGAAAAATGTCATATTTCTTATAGATCGGCGTTATTAATATAAACAAACAGGCGACCTATGTGTTCATTTCTCGTCTCAGGCTATCATTTTCCGAGCTCGCGGTCGAAACTCGAGAGCATAAGTTGGTATTTCATGATTCAGAAGATGGAAGCTATAATAATGGAAATGAGCAATTACCTAGTGCGCTTTGAGTATATTGCGTTGCTGGAGATGCACAGCTAGTCGTCAGGTTCATATTTGGAATGTTCGTTCTACTTTTAGATTGGACGATTATTTTATTGTCAGCGTACTGCGTTAACTGGTGTACCGTTCTAGTGTCTGATTGAGCAGATATCAACACAGTTCACGAACTCCGTGGCACCGACTATGATCATTGAAGAACTTTAGGTTTGCTACAAGTAGTCTCATTAGCTAATGGTTATAGTAAGCAGTTTATACTAGTAGTTGTAACAAATTGATTATTGTATGTACATTATTGCAGTAAAATATAGCAGTAGATTGTAGTAGTAGATTATTGCAGTAGATTATAGTAGTAGATAATTGTTAGTAGATTATTGCATCAGAATATAGTAGTAGATGTAAAAAAAATGATTATTGTAAGTACATTATTGCAGTAGAATGTAGTAGTAGATTATTGCAGTAGATTATAGTAGTAGATAATTGTTAGTAGATTATTGCATCAGAATATAGTAGTAGATGTAAAAAATTGATTATTGTAAGTACATTATTGCAGTAGAATGTAGTAGTAGATTATTGCAGCAGAATATAGTATTAGATAATAGTTAGTAGAATATAGTAGTAGATTATTGCAGTAGAATATATAGTAGTAGATTATAGTAGTAGGTTAAAGTAAGTAGATTATAGTAGTAGATTATTGCAGTAGAATATATAGTAGTAGATTATAGTAGTAGGTTAAAGTAAGTAGATTATAGTAGTAGATTAATATAGTAGATTATAGTAAGTAGATTATAGTAGTTGATTATAGCACATTATAGTAGTAAATTATAGTGAATAGCGTATATACGTAGATTATAGTACGTAGATTATAGTAGTCGATTTATGTGAGACATGCAGAAATAATAAGCAATTTAAGACTGCCGCCAACACGAAGGGGAGAGTACTCAATGTTCTAGGTAAGGCAGTGACAGACATATACGAGTGGGCATGGGCGGTAGATTTGATCAGAAGTTTTGTGTAGGACACAGTCTCGTCTAGCAGATTGTGAACTTTTAAACACAGTAGGAGGCTGACTCCATGGAGTCGAGGGCTCTCGAACCCTAGAATGTCAGGAAACTAAGGGGTCAGAACACTTGTTCAACGGAGGATTATCTTCTGATGACCATATTACCTCCTGCTGAGAAGTTGTGTATGAAGAATTTATTTTCATTCACAGATGTTTATGTCTGGGTCGTGACATTATTTATTTTTGTATTTTCTTCTGAGAAATGTTATACGCGATGTTGCCTAGCAACGAATTTACATTTTCATCCGTTTCTGACAGGACTATGTATTGATCGACTCTGAAATCAGGGGTTACTGAATTTTTAAAAAAATTCCCTTCGCTTTTGTTCGAACATTCGAGAACCTGTGTTCCTCTGTGTCTGTCTGGCCTCGGGGTTTCCCCAACAAATTAATGACTATATCTTCTACTTCATCTACCTATCACTTTTGGGAGGAGCATAGGTCTTCAACAAACACTTTCCAAGCCGTTTTGTCTCTTGCCATTCTTTTAAGATCATTCCATGTCTTCCCCATCATCTTCATCTCTGCTTTCATCTGTCTTCTCCAAGAATATTTTGGTTTTCCTCTATGTTGTTTTCCTTGCGTATTCCAAAAAAAAGGCGCCTGTTGTGTGGAAGATGCAACACAGAAATAAAAAGCAGAATAGCTCAGGCCAAAATAGCATTTCAGAAGGTGAAAAATATCTTATGCAATAAATCTATGTCAATAAAAATGAGAAAGAGGGTTCATCGGTGCTATATAGAACCAATTCTGACCTATGGAAGCGAATCATGGACAGTGGACAAACAAATGAAAAGACGATTGGAGACCACAGAGATGGGATTTCTCAGAAGAATGTTGAAAGTTCCCTGGACAGCTAAAAAGACCAATGAGGAAGTTCTCAAAGAGGCCAACACAAAAAGGGAGCTCTTAAAAAACATAAGAAAGAAGCAATCAACATTTTTTGGGCACATCATGAGAAGAGGAAAGTTGGAATACTTGGTTACAACTGGCAAAATAAAAGGAAAAAAGAGATCGCGGGCGACAAAGAGAGAAAATACTGGATAGCTTGGTGGCATGGCATGGAAAACAGTCAACAACAGAACTGATGCGATGCACTGTAGATAGAAGATTGTGGAGGGACATGATCAACTACGCCAACCGGTATGGCACATGATGATGATGATGATGATGTGTACTACTCAGTTGGCTTCCGCAGTGTGTGTCCTTTCCAGCGCCATCGTCTTTACCTTATCTCTCTACCCTCACGTATTTGACTGGTACTTTCCCATAATTCTATGTTAGTGATTTTGTCCTGCCATTTCCATCGTTTTATTCTGTGCAAGCATCCATTAATGACGATCTATATAATCTTGGATGTTTATATACATGTTGTTATTCCTGCTGCATATTTGTGCCACACCCATTATTGTATCAGTTTATGCAGTGAATATTCATGTGTTATTATTTTGTATTACTTGATATCACTTACTACTTTGTGGGTCATTTTAAAAAATAATCAAATTTATTGACAAAAAGAGGAAAGAAAAAGTAAAGTGCTGTGTTCATGTCACACATCAGGTGGTAGAAGCACTGCAGAAATTAGAAACAGAATAGGAAAATCAAAGACAGAATTCCATAGAATGACAAAATATGTATAGTCCGTTCAGATTCGTTTGCCGAGATGTTATGATTTATAATTCAAAAAGTTCTTGATGATTTCACATGATTTTTGGCATACGGTGTTAAAATGTCCATGTCACGAGAACATATGTGTTACTCGATGTCTAGCTATAACGGTTTTCTTAAAGCGGCGAATTCCTTTGATCTTTGCCCATGTAACTATTATTTTGACCCTAATCAAAATGTTTTACAGTAATCTAGTGCAACGATGACCCATAGGCGTGTCCATAAAATTTTACTTGGTGGTAAGTATACAAATTTTAAATTATATATAGAACTTTTGTTCGTAGAGTCAATTTGATATAGTTCCATGCTCTTGGTGTGAGTTTCCCAAATGTTGTCGCTGCCTTTCAAATACGTACATTTAGTTCCTCATCTAAGGAATGTGTGGCTGTAATAGTGGATCCAAGATAGCTGAACTTCTGTACTGACTCAAGCAGGCTTCCATTCAAAGTAATGGTTGTTGGTTTGCTTATAACATATTTTTGATTGCTTGGGTTGTCTTGAACAATAAACTGTTTAACAAATCAACTAGGAAATTTTGCAAATCAAACTATTTATCTGTAGACTTAATCAGAGTAATGATCATTCAGAATCAGACGAGTCAAATAGGTCGATTACTGCTTTCGGCTGAACAAACAACAAACCATCCTTTTTCCAATATTCCTCTTCTTGTCGTAACACATGATCCTCAAATTTTACCCAGTAGTCTTTATTTATATTTGATAGAGCCTGATTTGTAAGTGTCTCAACATCGCATAATTTGAAAGTTTTATTTGTATATGCTACGTGTCCTTTAACTTTTGCCCAAACTAGTTCTATAGGATTTAAGTGTGCATGATATGGAGGTAGTCTCAAACATCTATGGCCATGTTCTTGAATTAACTTGTCTATTTTAAATATCTTTGTACGTTGTGTCTGTTTTACAAGGCTAAGCAATTCGGGTTTCAAGTAGCTGTCGTTAACTTGTATGTGTTCTTTTATGAGCCACGTTTTGATTGCATCTTTTGTACTTGATGATGTTGGGATTCTATCTTCTACGTTAACTACGTTATGGTATGAAGCATTGTCCATTATCAGACAAGAAGGTCGATCTAATATTGGAAGGATACTTTTCTCGATCCAGTCTTTAAATATGTGCCCATTCATTTCGGAGTGGTAGTCTCTATTGTCTATGGATTTTGAAATGAAAACGAGATGAGCATTCTGCAACAACCCATTATGTCTGCTACCTGCATGTGCAACTATCAAACGTTGCCCTTTACTGCTTGGTACTGATCTTTTAATACTTCCATCTGCTAACTGCCATTCCTTTTCATTTGTATGATGAGCGTTGATCCAAGTTTCATCTAAATAAACAATATCATAATCATTTTCGCGCATTTCCTTCACTTCACGTAAATACTTGCTTCTAAGAGCTACTAGATGTGGCTTCTCACAAATAATGTTTTTTCCACCAGCATACTTTCTAAAGGTGAAGCCTGCACTTCTTAATATTTTCCATAATGAAGTTTTTGATATTTCAATGTCGTTGTTAGTTTTCAGCCAAAGCTTCAACTTTCTAAGTGTCACTTCTTCGTTTATATCAAACATTCGACAGATTTCTCTTTTTACTAGGTCCTTATCAAAACTGTCTAACGTTTCTTTCCTTCCTTGCTTTCTTGCATTTGTTGGCAATAAATATCCGCTTCCTTTAACTATTCGATCAAATGAACGTTTACACAAACCTAAAATATGCATTGTTCTCTTCTCAGGGTTTGATAAAGAACAATAAAGATGTCCCTTTTTACGCTCTCTGCAGAAGTATTGATAAATCTTTATAGCAATGTTATGCTCAGTAAAATATTTTGCCTTTATATTCATTCTCACATAGACTTGCAGAAGATAATATGGATAGTGCCGCCTCCTTTCTGTAAATATTGAGATTTGCCTCTGAATTATGACTCGAACTCGAGTCTACGGCCGTGATTTTGACGTCACATAATTTCCGGTTTCGGCTAAAATGTCATTTTGTGCTAAACTGGAAATTTCATATGTAACATTTCTTTATAAAAATTTATAGTGGAAACATAACTATTTTAGGACGGTGCGCATTCAGCCGTGAAGGTCATGCCTATATGTTAAAGAATCAGCTGTGAGATGTAAGCATCTACATAATCCCGCCGGTGTTTATAATATCGATTAACTTTTTTTTAATATAGGTTAAATAAGGCATCTTTGAAACTGGATCACATTTCTTTGATAAAAAAATATTTTTATAGCGACATTAGTATTCTAAACCTAACTTCAAAAGATCAATGCAAATGAACAATAAGTTTTTGAAAAAAATAAATTAATGTCTAGGCAAACGAATCTGAACGGACTATAATAAAGTAAAAAAAAAGTAAAGTACCCCCCGTCACGCCAAGTGGCGTATAGGGAAATATGGTGTTAGTGACCCTATATTTTACAGACCTTTAGCACATGATTTTTTGGGGACTATAATAAAGGATTGTCAATTAATGTTGGAAACCGAGCCCTAAAGTACTACATCGAATAAGTTCCCTCTGCTGCCTTGCAGGAAGATTGGGGACAATCAAAGGCTAAGGAAAGCAAACCTAAATAAAATGCTGGCAGAAATCGGATGCACTGGCCACTGGCGCAGAACACAGTGCAACGTTATAACAGGTATTCAATCAGAATGATCTAACAAACTATATGGGGCAATCGAATCACTTAAACTGACAGCTGTCTTCGTAAGAGAGTATGGAATCCTACTCTGATTGAGACTTAATTGCAGAGAGAAAGAGAGAGAGAGAGAGAGAGAGAGAGAGAGAGAGAGAGAGAGAGAGAGAGAGATAAGTTCTATTATATGGAAGTGAGTCATGAACGATAAGTAAGACAACGCAACAACATTAGAGGCAGCTGAGATGTGGTTTATCAGAAGACGGCTACGAATTCCGTGGATAGCAAAAATTACCAATGAAGAATGTTTAAAACGAGCAGGAGAAACCAAAAATATCAAAATCGTAAGGAAGAGACAATCTACATATATTGGACATATGTTGCGAAAAGAAGGCATTGTGAATACAATAACAACAGACAGAATGAATGGAAAGAAGAGCAGAAGAAAACCAAGATAAGATCTATTGAACGGCTTTCTACAAATGTATAATAAAAAGTCACCAGCTGAAAACATGACACGCATGAACGATCGAGTGTTGTGGAGAGAGATGATCGCCAACGACAACCGGCATGACACCTAATGGTGATGGCCAAAGTGGCTCTGTGTTTTTTTTTTTATGTCCAACCGTTAAACCGTTCTGGGGTCACATCACTTGGACGGGACGGGGGCGTAGGGGCTATAGCTCTTCATCGAGGTTATTACTTTCCTTTCACTGAAAGTCTTCTTCATCTTCTACCTTTCAGCTCCCTGTGGAGCATAGGTCTTCAACAAACACTTTCCAAGTCGTTCTGTTTTTTGCCATTCTTTTAATATCATTCCATGTCTTCCCCATCATCTTCATCTCTGCCTCTATCTGCCTTCTCCAAGAATTCCTTAGTTTTCCTCTTTGTCTTTTCCCCTGGGGATTCCAAAAAAGGGCCTGTTGTGTATAATACTCTCAGTTGGCTTCCGCAGTGTGTGTCCTATACGGTGCCATCGTCTTCGCTGTATCTCTTTATCCACTGGTGTTTGACTGGTACATTTCCATAATTCTATGTTAGTGATTTTGTCCTGCCATTTCCATCCTTTTATTCTGCGTAAGCATCCATTAATGAAAGTCTGTATCTTCATGATTGTCAATTTTGTTGTTCGCCATGTTTCACAGCCATATAATAGGACCGACTTAACATTTGATTTCACTGAAAGCGACAGGTACCAATTTCTGTATCAGTTGCGTCGAGTAGTGAGAACCAAGATGTGACGCGCACTGCCACAACACACGTTTATATGATATTTATCACTGTAATAAATATATATTTATTACTATTATTTAAATGAGGTTCATACATTGACATCAGCACAAGCCGCGACATCTGGTGGCAACTTTGAATATTTGGTGCTGTTGATTTGGATGTAAGGGGAGGTAAATAGATCCCAAACTTTGAAATGGACGTTCGGTATTTGCAACAGCTGGAGTTGTCCTTGTTGATGATTTCTTTAAACGTTCGGATGTTTTTGTTTTGTTAATAGATAGATTGATAGAGTGATGTGTGGATTGATAGAGTGATGTGTGGATTGATAGAGTGATGTGTGGATTGATAGAGTGATGTGTGGATTGATAGAGTGATGTGTGGATTGATAGAGTGATGTGTGGATTGATAGAGTGATGTGTGGATTGATAGAGTGATGTGTGGATTGATAGAGTGATGTGTGGATTGATAGAGTGATGTGTGGATTGATAGAGTGATGTGTGGATTGATAGAGGATGTGTGGATTGATAGAGGGATGTGTGGATTGATAGAGTGATGTGTGGATTGATAGAGGGATGTGTGGATTGATAGAGGGATGTGTGGATTGATAGAGTGATGTGTGGATTGATAGAGGGATGTGTGGATTGATAGAGGGATGTGTGGATTGATAGAGGGATGTGTGGATTGATAGAGGGATGTGTGGATTGATAGAGGGATGTGTGGATTGATAGAGGGATGTGTGGATTGATAGAGAGATGTGTGGATTGATAGAGGGATGTGTGGATTGATAGAGGGATGTGTGGATTGATAGAGAGATGTGTGGATTGATAGAGGGATGTGTGGATTGATAGAGGGATGTGTGGATTGATAGAGAGATGTGTGGATTGATAGAGGGATGTGTGGATTGATAGAGGGATGTGTGGATTGATAGAGGGATGTGTGGATTGATAGAGAGATCTATGGATTAGTAGGGAGATGTGTAGATTGATAGAGAGATGTGTGGATTGATAGAGGGATGTGTGGATTGATAGATGGATGTGTGGATTGATAGAGGGATGTGTGGATTGATAGAGAGATCTATGGATTAGTAGGGAGATGTGTAGATTGATAGAGAGATGTGTGGATTGATAGAGGGATGTGTGGATTGATAGATGGATGTGTGGATTGATAGATGGATGTGTGGATTGATAGAGGGATGTGTAGATTGATAGAGGGATGTGTGGATTGATAGATGGATGTGTGGATTGATAGAGGGATGTGTAGATTGATAGAGGGATGTGTAGATTGATAGAGGGATGTGTGGATTGATAGAGAGATGTGTGGATTGATAGAGGGATGTGTAGATTGATAGAGGGATGTGTGGATTGATAGATGGATGTGTGGATTGATAGAGGGATGTGTGGATTGATAGAGGGATGTGTGGATTGATAGAGGGATGTGTGGATTGATAGAGAGATGTGTGGATTGATAGAGAGATGTGTGGATTGATAGAGGGATGTGTGGATTGATAGAGGGATGTGTAGATTGATAGAGGGATGTGTAGATTGATAGAGGGATGTGTGGATTGATAGAGGGATGTGTAGATTGATAGAGAGATGTGTGGATTGATAGAGGGATGTGTAGATTGATAGAGGGATGTGTGGATTGATAGAGGGATGTGTGGATTGATAGAGGGATGTGTGGATTGATAGAGGGATGTGAGGATTGATAGAGGGATGTGTAGATTGATAGAGGGATGTGTAGATTGATAGAGGGATGTGTAGATTGATAGAGGGATGTGTAGATTGATAGAGGGATGTGTAGATTGATAGAGGGATGTGTAGATTGATAGAGGGATGTGTGGATTGATAGAGGGATGTGTGGATTGATAGAGGGATGTGTGGATTGATAGAGGGATGTGTGGATTGATAGAGGGATGTGTGGATTGATAGAGGGATGTGTGGATTGATAGATGGATGTGTAGATTGATAGAGGGATGTGTGGATTGATAGAGAGATGTGTGGATTGATAGAGGGATGTGTGGATTGATAGAGAGATCTATGGATTAGTAGGGAGATGTGTGGATTGATAGAGAGATGTGTGGATTGATAGAGGGATGTGTGGATTGATAGATGGATGTGTGGATTGATAGAGGGATGTGAGGATTGATAGAGAGATCTATGGATTAGTAGGGAGATGTGTAGATTGATAGAGAGATGTGTGGATTGATAGAGGCATGTGTGGATTGATAGAGGGATGTGTGGATTGATAGAGGGATGTGTGGATTGATAGAGGGATGTGTGGATTGATAGAGAGATCTATGGATTAGTAGGGAGATGTGTAGATTGATAGAGAGATGTGTGGATTGATAGATGATAGATTGATAGGATGTGTAGATTGATAGAGGGATGTGTGGATTGATAGAGGGATGTGTGGATTGATAGAGGGATGTGTGGATTGATAGAGGGATGTGTGGATTGATAGAGGTATGTGTGGATTGATAGATGGATGTGTGGATTGATAGATGGATGTGTGGATTGATAGAGGGATGTGTGGATTGATAGAGGGATGTGTGGATTGATAGAGGGATGTGTGGATTGATAGAGGGATGTGTGGATTGATAGAGGCATGTGTGGATTGATAGAGGCATGTGTGGATTGATAGAGTGATGTGTGGATTGATAGAGGGATGTGTGGATTGATAAAGGGATGTGTGGATTGATAGAGAGATGTGTGGATTGATAGAGTGATGTGTGGATTGATAGAGGGATGTGTGGATTGATAGAGGGATGTGTGGATTGATAGAGGGATGTGTGGATTGATAGAGGGATGTGTGGATTGATAGATGGATGTGTGGATTGATAGATGGATGTGTGGATTGATAGAGGGATGTGTGGATTGATAGAGGGATGTGTGGATTGATAGATGGATGTGTGGATTGATAGAGGGATGTGTGGATTGATAGAGGGATGTGTGGATTGATAGAGGGATGTGTGGATTGATAGAGGGATGTGTGGATTGATGGATGGATGTGTGGATTGATAGAGGGATGTGTGGATTGATAGATGGATGTGTGGATTGATAGATTATTACATGTATTTGTAGATGGAAGTGCATGGATGGATAGATTGGCACGGGGATTAATGAAATGATGGATAGATGATGTGTCGCGTGGAATAAGCAATTTGGGAGAGAGGGGAGAGGGAGAGAGGGAGAGATAGAAAGTAACACAATTGAGTTTGGTGGTGAGTAAGTTGAAATGAAGGACAGAACAGAAGGTAGTAAGTGTTGAATGGGGTATCGTGATTGGAGTTGTAGAAAGGGAGTGATATAGATCAAGCGAAAGAGTAATTGATTTTGAAAAGCAAGTAGGCGAAAGAAAGATAGATGGATGGATAGATGGATGGATGGATGGATGGATGGATGGATGGATGGGGGGTGGGTGGGTGGGTGGGTGGGTTGGTGGATGGTTTGGTTGGTGGATGGATGGATGGATAAGATAAGATAAGATAAGATAAGATACGATAAGATAAGATAGAGAGAAAGAGAGAGAGAGAGAGAGAAAGAGAGTGGGAGGTATTGATTGAGGTCTTTTCTGACTCCATTAAAAAAGAAGGCATGTACAAGAAGGTGGCGTGTGCCTGCATCATAAAGGTCATGACCCAAGCCAGTAATGGCTGCCGCGAGTCGACTATTTTATTTCTCTCTTGTTTTGTGACGTCCGGGCTTCGTGTTACAACACAATTCATGTAGCGTGGTGGTGGTGGTGGGGGTTATTAAATGGAGTGCTTTGTGTCCCACTTCCGGTTTATGACAGAAGTCCTCGGCTCAAAAGTCTTTGACGAGCGAGAAGGATATAGACACCGAGGAGAAGACACAAACACACACACACAATCGTGTGCACAGGCGATCGCACTGCGAATGTCGGGTTGGTGGAGCGATAGAATAAGAGAATCATCTTCATGTGCCTACCGGTTGACGTAGGCGATCATGTCCCTCCACATCCTCTATCTACAGTGCATCGTATAATTTCTGTTGTTGACTGTTTTCCATGCCATGATACTAAGCTATACAGTATTTTCTCTCTTTGTCGTGCGCGATCTCTCTTTCCTTTTATTTTGCCAGTTGTAACCAAGTATTCCAACTTTCCTCTTCTCATGATGCGCCCGAAAAATGTTGATTGTTTCTTTCTGATGTTTTTTAGGAGCTACCTTTTTGTGTTGGCCTCTTTGAGAATTTCTTCATTGTTCTTTTTAGCTGTCCAGGGAACTTTCAACATTCTTCTTAGAAATCCCATCTATGTGGCCTCTAATCGTCCTTTCATTTGTTTGTCCACTGTCCATGATTCGTTTCCATCGGTCAGAATTGGTTCTATATAGCACAGATGAACCTCTTTCTCACTTCTTTTAACATAGATTTGTTGCATATGATACTTTTTTTCAAGAATCAGAGAGTAAGAGAATCAGGTAAAATGAAAGACAACATATAACTTCTTATAAAAGATTTGGAAAAAAAAACAGACACGTAGAGAAAGATATAGAAATGTACAGAAATCACAATCCTCTTTGAGAAATATTCACCGACCCATGTGGATGTAGATGGAGCTCTGGTGGAACTTAAAGGGTCCACAACCAGATTAACAAGGGAGGAAAGTCGTCACGACTTGTTATGTAAGGGGGAGATAATATACTAGAGTCTGTAGTCGTTTAAGAATTAAACCCGAACTGCTTAACCAGCTGGTGATTTAACTAACCGCTCCATCAAAGAAACGTCGGGAGTGTATCATCAGGTACGTTTTAACTGGCGAGCGCACTTTTATCACAAAAGTTGAAACTGCTCCGGCGTGAACAAATTGCACTTTTATATTTTTTACGTCATTTTTGACAGGTTGTAATATAAAATTACAAAATATGAATCTTTATCCACGACGTCTGAACTCTCTTCTCCTCCAATTTATGATTGCCTTCCTGAATATTATAGTTCTTTACTTTCGTTCATTTTTTGTTGTTCACTTTTTGTGAACGTCGAGTGGTACACATTTCACAGTCCTGATGAGGAAATAATTGTCATTTAACACCACCAGACGAGGGCACGGCGAGTGACAGCACAAGATGAGAGAAAGCAGATACAGTGGACGTAGATTGCAAAGTGAGCTTTAAGCGAGGGCTGTTCTATCGGCGGGGGAGTTATACAGCCCGAATATACAACAATTGTAGCAGATGTGTCCGTAATTAAAATACATAATGGCATATCACTTATAATGTCCTCAGGTTTATAAATATTAAATGTCATTGTACTAAGACATGTAAAGGTAAACGAAGACATGTAAAGGTAAACTAAGACATGTAAAGGTAAACAAAGACATAACATTGAAATGTCTGGTTTGAGGCAGTGCTGTCACTCACTTTTACTACTTTTCTCCAGTTAGAAAATCAGGTTCACCTTTTTTTTTAAAGGTAAAACAGAAACTGAAAGTGTCATTCTGGGACAGCAGGAATACTAAAAGTGTCAATTTGGAGCAAAAGGAAGACTGAAAGCGTCAATTAATTTAGAACAGTTGGAAGACTGAAAGTGTCAACTTGGAACAGAAGGAAACCTGAAAGTGTCAATTAGTTTAGAACACCAGGAAAACTGAAAGTGTCAATCAATTTAGAACAGCAGGAAGACTGAAAGTGTCAATCAAATTAGATCAGCATTAAGACTGAGTGTCAGTCAATTTAGAAAAGTTGGAAGACTGAGTGTCAGTCAATTTAGAAAAGTTGGAAGACTGAGTGTCAGTCAATTTAGAAAAGTTGGAAGACTGAGTGTCAGTCAATTTAGAACATTAGGAAGACTAAAAGTCTCAATCAAATTAGATCAGCGTTAAGACTGAGTGTCAGTCAATTTAGAACATTAGGAAGACTAAAAGTCTCAATCAAATTAGATCAGCATTAAGACTGAGTGTCAGTCAATTTAGAACATTAGGAAGACTAAAAGCCTCAATCAAATTAGATCAGCATTAAGACTGAGTGTCAGTCAATTTAGAACATTAGGAAGACTAAAAGTCTCAATCAAATTAGATCAGCATTAAGACTGAGTGTCAGTCAATTTAGAACATTAGGAAGACTAAAAGTGTCAATCAATTTACAACAGCGGGAAGACTATGACAAACAAAACAAAAGTAGATCTACGTTTCGGCCCAGTAGTCCTTCAGCTGGAACAATAAAGAACAACACAAACATATATAAGGATATACACATAAATCTAATTACAAGGCGATAATATACTAGACTATCTAAAAGGGAGAATGAGTCACTTCCCTGTGGTCAGGAGCTTGTTCAAGCACCGACTGGACAATAATTGATATGGTCGGAAGCAGGGCGGGGCACAGGTGTGAAATAACATAAAAGGGAACGGTTCTAAAATTATGTAGAAGTGGGGACTAGATCCATGGCTTTACATTACTAGAAATGTATATATGAGTGTGATTCCAAAAACGTGTCATCATCATCATCAAGTACCGGGCCTGCTGGCGTAGGTGATTATGTCTCTCGGCAACTTTCGATCACGACAGTTATTTATCATTTCTGTTGCAGACCTTCTGCCAAGCCATTCTCTTAAGCTGTCTGGTATCTTTTCTCTTTGCTTCCTTCTATCTCTTCGTCCCTCAATTTTCCGGTTGTTACAATATATTCCAGTTGTTCTCTTCTCATTACATGGCCAAAAAAATGATGATTGTTTCTTCCTAATATTGGAAATTTGCTCTCTTTTTGCTTTGACCTCTTTCAGGATGTTTTCTTTACTCTTCTTAGCTGTCCATGGTATTCTCAACATTCTTCTGTAAAACCAAACCAAAACGTGTATCCACATGTAAAAAAATAATATATATATATATATATATATATATGATATTCGACATGACTAAATATACATACAACTCACACACGCACAAACCCATATATATATATATATATATATATATATATATATATATATATATATATATATATATATATATATATATATACACACACGTACCCAAGCGAACACATAAATATGTGTATGTCTGCATCTATGGATATTCACCCCGAACATGTACACCTAAAATGACATACACGTATTGGTTTATTGCGCCATGTACCAGAGGCTTTCCTCAAGTTATATCGTAAATGAAGCGTGACGCCCTTGAAGAGTCGGACGACCAGCCCGCCGCGTGGCAAAAGGAAACATCTGCTGCTTTATTCAACAAACAAATGGCGGGAATATAGCGTCCTGCCTGAGAGACGGAAGCTGTCGTGCTGTATGCGCGCGCGCGCTGTTTGTTTCGATTCTGTGTCTCTCACAACATCAATACATTAACCACTTAAGACTGTTTTCCAAACTTGTCTGCATTATGTTTGTAATTTAAGTTACAGATTTTTCAACATTCTTCTTAATTGTTAATCTTCTTCTACATCTTAATTCTAATTTTTTTCTCTTTAATTGTAAATTTTCTTTCCCTTAATTCTTAATCTTCTTCTACATCTTAATTCTAATTTTTTTTTCTCCTTAATTGTAAATTTTCTTTCCCTTAATTCTTAATCTTCTTCTACTTCTTAATTCTTAATCTTCTTCTACATCTTAATTCTTATTTTCTTCTCCTTAATTGTAAATTGTATTCTCCTTAATTCTTAATCTTCTTCTATTCCTTAGCTTTCTTCTCCTTAAATATTAATCTTTTTCTGTTTCTTTTTTTTTCTCCTTAATTCTTAATACTCTTCTTTTCTTCTTCTTTTTCATAATTCTGAAACTTCATCTGCTTAATTCTTAATCTTCCTTTTTAATCTTCTTCATCGTAATGGCTCCCTAGACCGGCCTTGCGCTAATCTTACGGTCTGCTGTTTGATGTGCGACGGGGATAATTTGACGACTAACTGTGTGTCTATATGATCGGAATTGGAGTCAACAACGATGGCCTAACATCATCAAGTGCTACGACGATCATCATTTTCAAGAGGACGTGAATTACCGGTATATGGGAATAGGCGGCGGAAACAATTGAAGGCTATGCATGAAAAGTGTTCCTTGTTGCAGTTTCCTCATATTACAAGTCGCATGTCTATGTTAGTCACCTCTAGTGACTCGGGCAGATGGTGCTCGTAAACCTGGGAGGGCCGACCATCTAAGGGCAGAATCCCCCTACAGAAAAGATCATCTGCTGCCTTGCAGGAAGATTGGGGACAATCAAAGGCTGAGGAAAGCAAACCTGAATAAAATGCTGGCTGAAATCGGATGCACTGGGCCACTGGCGCAGAACACAGTGCAACGTTTTAACAGGTATTCAATCGGAGTGGATCTAACAGGCTTAAACAGACAACTGTCTTCGTGTGGGAGTCTGGAGTCCTACTATGATTGAGTCCTGATCACAGACAGAGAGAGAATCTTCTTCTTCTTCTTAATTCGTAATCTTTGTTCTGTTTCTTAGTTCTTAGTCTTCTTCTTTTTAAACATCTTAAATTTCTTCTTTGCGCTTAACCGTTAAGTGGACGTGATTACGTTGTGTCGCTAATTTACGGCAAAGGCGCTATATATGTGCCCTGCGGCCCGACAGACCTCACAACACAGAGACCTCCATGGTAAAGCCACGATGATCCAGAGACCCTTTAATAGCTCTGTTGGCGTCAGTATCAGTGACTCATAGCCCTCTTCTTGCATCAGGATCAGTGACTCTCAACTCTGCTTGCGTCAGTGTCAAAGACTCTTAACTCTCTGCATGCGTCAGTGTCAACGAGTCAAAACTTTCTGTTTGCGTCAGTGTCAACGAGTCAAAACTCTGTTTGCGTCAGTGTCAACGAGTCAAAACTCTGTTTGCGTCAGTGTCAACGAGTCAAAACTCTGTTTGCGTCAGTGTCAACGAATCAAAACTCTGTTTGCGTCAGTGTCAACGAATCATAACTCTTCTTGCGTCAGTGTCAAGGAATAATAATTTTCTGCATGTGTCAGAATCAATGAGTCATTATCTCTGCTTGCGTCAGGATCAGTGTTTCGTAACTCTCTGCCTGCGTCAGGATCAGTGTTTCATAACTCTCTGCTTGCGTCAGCGTCAATGACTAATAACTCTCTGCTTGCGTCTGTGTCAACGTCTCATAACTCACTGCTTGCGTCAGAATCAATGACTCCTTTTCTCGGCCAGCGTCATGATCGGTGTCTCTTAACTCTCTGCGTCAGCATCAGATAACCAGAAATGATGAAAGCCATACCCCATCCATGATAGTGAGTCTGTAGACAGTCAAGTCAATGCCTCCCAACGTATAAACGACCTATGATGCAAGTCAATCAAGAACCTTCAACATCCGGTCTTAATTCAGATATATCGGATTGATAGACTCATATATTACTTGGATATTATACTTGGGCGCAATAATAACATCAGGTGGAAGATGCAGCACAGAAATAAAAGGCAGAATAGCTCAGGCTAAAATAGCATTTCAGAAAATGAAAAATATCTTATGCAACAAATCTATGTCAATAAAAATGAGAAAGAGAGTTCATCGGTGCTATATAGAACCAATTCTGACCTATGGAAGCGAATCATGGACAGTAGACAAACAAATGAAAAGACGGTTAGAGGCCACAGAGATGGGATTTCTGAGAAGAATGTTGAAAGTTCCCTGGACAGATAAAAAGACCAATGAGGAAATTTTCAAAGAGGCCAACACAAAAAGGGAGCTCCTAAAAAACAGAAAGAAGCAATCAACATTTTTTGGGCACATCATGAGAAGAGGAAAGTTGGAATACTTGGTTACAACTGGCAAAATAAAAGGAAAGAGAGATCGCGGACGACACAGAGAGAAACTACTGGATAGTTTGGTGTCATGGCATGGAAAACAGTCAACAACAGAACTGATACGATGCACTGTAGATAGAAGATTGTGGAAGGACATGACGCCTACGCCAGCCGGTATGGAACATGATGATGATGAGACGCATATATAGCCCTCTTCTTGCAATCAGGATCAGTGACTCTCAATATCCACAAATCGTACCCACAACTCAACTCACCTACGCCCACTTAACACCTTTTTTTCTGAGCTGACTAGGACCAGGAGGAACGATCGAATGAATGCAAATATAAACACCCTTATAATTGACACCAGGTGGTGTTCTGCACCAAATGTTGTTCTACCTTTTAGCTCCCAGTGGAGCATAGGTCTTCAACAAACACTTTCCAAGTCGTTCTGTTTTTTTCAATTCTTTTAAGATCATTCCATGTCTTCCCCATCATCTTCATCTCTGCTTCAATCTGTCTTCTCCAAGAATTCCTTGGTCTTCCTCTTTGTCTTTTCCCCTGGGGATTCCAAAAAAGGGCCTGTTGTGTAATACTCTCAGTTGGTTTCCGTAGTGTGTGTCCTATCCATCGCCATCGTCTTCGCTGTATTTCTTTATCCACTGGTATTTGACCGGTACATTTCCATAATTCCACGTTTGTGACTTTGTCCTGCCATTTCCATCCCTTTATTCTGCGCAAGCATCCATTAATGAAAGTCTGTACCTTCGTGATTGTCAATTTTGTTATTCTCCATGTTTCACAGCCATATAATAGAACCGACTTAACATTGGAGTTGAAAATTTGTATTTTTGTATTTAGCCTAATTTCTTTGGATTTCCATATGTTTCCCAGTGCAATGAAAGCTCCTCTTGCTTTTGATATCCTTATTTTGGTATCGTTTTCTGTTCCTCCCTCTTTATCTATATTACTGCCCAGATATATATAAGATTGTACGTCTAGTAGAGGTATTTCTCCTAGTTTTATTTGGTTATTGCCAACTGCATTAATTCTCATAATGTTGGTCTTATCTCTATTAATCTTTAGTCCTAGCTGTTGTGATCTCTCATCTAATATACTCATTTTATCTTGCATCTGTTGGTGGCTGTGTGATAGGAGAGCTATGTCATCAGCAAAGTCTAAATCATCAAGTTGTTTGGTCAGTGACCACTGGATCCCATTTCTGTTGTTTTGAGTTATTTTCATAATCCAATCTATGGCCAGTAGAAAGAGAAATGGAGACAGAAGGCATCCTTGCCTTACTCCTGTTCTTATTTCAAATGCTTCTGTAAGCTGTCCTTCATGCACCACACTACATTTTGTTCCTTCATACATTGTTTTTATCAGGTTAATAAACTTTATGGGGATTCCATAATGACTCAGCAACTTCCAAAGCATTCTTCTGTCTAAACTATCAAATGCCTTTTCGTAATCTATGAATCCATATAAAGTGGGGATTTTAGTTCTAAACTTTGTTCAACTATTATACGTAGAGTAGTTATTTGATCAGCACATGATCTGTTCTTCCTAAAACCTGCTTGTTCATCTCTCAAGTGTTTCTCTATAGCCTCTTTTAGTCTCTCCAGAATGATTCTGCCTAATATTTTTCCTGGCACTGATAGTAGCATAATTCCCCTATAATTTGTGCACTCCTGTAAACTTCCTTTCTTTGGTAGTTTGATCATATAACCTTCTCTCCAGTCTTTAGGTATTTCTTCCCTCTCCCAAATTTTATCCAATAGATTATGTAACATCTTGGTAGAGGTGATAATATCTGCTTTGATGGCTTCCGAAGGAATTTCATCTGGTCCTGTGGCTTTACCATCTTTTAACAGTTTGATGGCTTTCATTATTTCTTCTTTGCTTGGTTTTCCGCAGTTAACGTGTAATTCTTCTTCTGCTGGTAGTATATCTGGAGGATTATTTGAGCCAGGTCTGTTCAAAAGTTCTTCAAAGTGCTCCTTCCATCTCTCCATTTGTTCCTTTATATTACTAAGCAGATTTCCTTTCTTATCTTTGATAAAGGCGTTGATCTGTTTGTATTTTCCACCTAATTTCTTTGTGCTGTTGTACAGTTCTTTCATATTCCCTTTATTTGCTGCTTCTTCTGCCTCTTTAGCTAATTCATCTATATATTTCCTCTTATCCCTTTTAATGCATCTTCTCACTTCTTTGTTCACCTCTGTGTAAGCTTCCTGTGTCTTGGCTTTATTACTTCTTGTTTTGCTTTTATTTATGTCTGCTTTCTTGTTCTTTCTTTCTTTAATTTTATCCAGGGTCTCTGCTGTCATCCATGCCTTATTCTGGCGTTCTCTTTTCCCCAGTGTTTCTTCGCATGTCTCTTTCCATATATTTTTTACCTGTTTCCAATGATCTTCTATATTTATTGTATTTTCTAGTTGTTGGAGGACTTGGTATTTGTTTGATATTGTGACTGCGAATTTATCTTTAATTCCTTGTTCTTTAAGAAACCCTACATTGAAATACGTTCTGCCCTTATTCGTTGTAGTATACCTTTTTAATTTAATTTTAAGTTTGGCTAACAGCAGATGATGATCAGAAGCTATATCTGCCCCTCTATATACTTTTACATCCTGTAAGGATGACTTAAACTTATTATTAATACATATGTGATCAATTTGATTTTCCGTTCTATGATCTGGTGACACCCATGTAGCTTTGTGTATTCTTTTATGTTGGAATATTGTTCCTCCTAGGCTCATTTGATTAAGGGCGCAGAAATTCACAAATATCTCTCCATTCTCGTTTATATCTCCAAGTCCATGTTTTCCCATAATCTCTTCAAAGCCTCTGTTGTCTGATCCTACCTTAGCATTTAGGTCTCCCATCAAGATTATAATATCCTTGGCTCGTCTTGCATCCATCTGGCATTGTAGCTGTTTATAAAAATCATCTTTAACTGAGTCATCTTTATCGTTGGTTGGTGCATAGCATTGTATAATGTGTAATTTTATTTGTTTTTGGTTGTTCTAAATGTTGCTCTCACCAGTCTTGGTCCCACTGCCTCCCATTCTATTAGTGTCTTCTGTGCATTCTTTGATAGCATTATAGCTACCCCTTCGCTATGACCAAATGTTGACTGTAGTCAAATCACCGATGTCTGGACGCTCTGGTAAGCACAGACAGACATATCTTGATGTTACTGTCTCATCTACATATTTATAACTAATTCTTGTTTGTTTGTTTGAAAGTGTTTAATGAAATCATGAAAACGCACAAAAAATGAAAGACCTACGCATATTTTAATTACTCAATTATTTCTCCTTTTGTCTCTCATTTATTCATACATTTTAACACTTAAGTTAAATTTCTTTTATATTTTATTTCATTTATATATTTTTTTACATATTTCATCAAATATTTCAATCGCGGTTGTATTATTATTTTAAACAAATATGTATGCAGTTTTTTTTCTTTCATTTCTACATTTCTCCTTCATTTCCTTTATTTCTTCAATCATTTCACCACTTTTCATTTACTTCTTTTTACTGTGCAGACCTTTCTACATTTCTCTTTCGTTTCTTTAACCTTTTCACGTATTTCTACATTTCTATTTCATAATTTAATCTCTTCAATCATTTCTACATTTCTCTTTCATTCTTTAAACCGCATCAATGGTTTCTATATTTCTCTTTCATTTCGTTAACCTCTTCGATCACTTATACACTTCTCTTTCATTTCATCTGCCTCATTAATCATGTCTACACTTCTCTTTCATGTCATCTGTCTGATGAATCATATCTACCCTTCTCTTTCATTTAATTAACCTCTTCAATTATTTCTACACTTCTCTCTTTTACCTCTTCAAACAGCCTTCTCACGTGACTTCCTGCCTCCATGTCGTGCACACCTACACCCTCAGTCACTCCACAACTTCCTCGGACCCTCGCCATCGCCTCCCTGCGTGACCTCAATCATGCGAGTTCGTGTCTCATGTAGGACATAACCGCTCTCCGCACAATGCGTCCTTTCTTTCAAACTACACGTCACAATATGCAAATCAATACGACAGCTGTAGGTGTCCCACCCCGGAACCTAGGGGTAGTTATAAATAAAACCAGAGCATTGCGCGGGATCCTCCCAGGCTACACACACTATCAGCTGTCACCGACACAATCGGCTCTACACAGTTGCTTGTTTAAGCATAAACGTTGCTTTATAGTTCCAGCTTATATAATATGATGGGACGTTGTTTTTATATGAAAGAGCTTGTTTGTTTGTTGTTTGGATCATCATCGCTGCACACCGGACGAACCCATAGGTGTTCCTGTTACCCCCCCCCCCTCGGGAATCTCGAGAAAATCCAAGGATAATCCTGGCCCACGTGCACGAACTCCGTAGCACGGCATGGGATCCACAGGGGAGGGGGGGGGGTTTGTTGACGATTGTATGTGAGATGTTGTTGCAAGTTGTGTTGCCATATCATAATTTGCAACTTTGCGTCAGGGACCATCAATCCCTTTAGTAGATATTGAGAGAACATCAGACAGACAAAGAACGTACTCAGAAACTGTATGTTTTATTCTATTCTATTCTATTTTTTTTTTTTAATATGTTCTATTCTTGTCTACACTATTCTATTCTAATAGCAGAGACAGAGCATGAACTACAAGAAATGATAGACATAATAGTAAAATAAAGCAACAAAAAATGTCTCAGTCTGAATAGTAAGAAAACAGAAGTAATGGTCATAACGAAGAAACAATCACTACCATCATGCAGCATAAAAATAAACAGGACAAATCTGAAACAAGTGCAGCGCGTCAAATACTTGGGAACAATAATAACATCAGATGGATGATGCACCACAGAAATAAAAAGCAGAATAGCGCAGGCCAAAATAGCATTTCAGAAAATGAAAAATATCTTATGCAACAAATATATGTCAATAGAAGTGAGAAAGAGAGTTCATCGGTGCTATATAGCACCAATTCTGACCTATGGAAGCGAATTATGGATAGTGGACAAACAAATGAAAAGTCGATTAGAGACCACAGAGATGGGATTTCTCAGAAGAATGTTGAAAGTTCCCGGGACAGCTAAATAGACAAATTAAGAAATTCTCAAAGACGCCAACACAAAAAGGGAACTTCTAAAAAAACATCAGAAAGAAACAATCAACATTTTTGGGGCACATCATTGAGAAGAGGAAAGTTGGAATACTTGGTTACAACTGGCAAAATAAAATAAAAGGAAAGAGAGATCGCGGACGACAAAGAGAGAAAATACTGGATAGCTTGGTGTCATGGTATGGAAAACAGTCAACAACAGAACTGATACGATGCACTGTGGATAGAAGATTGTGGAAGGACTTGATCGCCTACGCCATCCGGTATGGCACATGATGATTCTATTCTATTCATGGGACCAGTTTCATTTCAGGCTTGGCGTCCCCATATTCGCTCCACAGCCCCTTCCAACGTTTCCTGACGCATATGCAGACTGATTGTCCCTGTCTTGCATTAATTATAGATAGATCTTCTTGTCCCACTAAACACTCCGGATCGATCAGACCCCCTTTAGACTCCTCAGTCTCTCAACATATATACCCGTGTCCCACCCATCCTCCAGCTCTTCTCTTAATGAGTGTAGAACAAACTCGGCGATGTTTCTTGTCGAGAGTAAGTCCACACTCAGTGCCAGAGCTGCCAGCGCACTTATCAGGTTCTTTGTTTGATTGTACACGTAAGCTCGCTGTATATCTCCAGCGAAATCATGAAAAACTTGCATGAGTATCAAGTGTTCCTATTATGCTCACAGACACTGGTATGCTCTGGTGTCCCGTCAACTGAACATGAAATGGAACGAAACAGCTCAACTAAAAGAAAGCCAAGAAAAAAACCTACGACCTGTCGGTAAAAATCTTCTATTTTGAAACATGACTGTTGATGATTATTCAAATTAAACAAAGAAAAAAAAACTTTTAAAAAAAAAAAAAAAAAACTGATTAAAAAACTGGCGTATAGAAAACGTGTCTCTCGCCATAAAAGCAGACATTCTCCGATTTCAGAAGTACTCTCATTATTATTTTTGATATCGTCGTGCGTTGTGACATTTTAAATGTTTTTCCAATCATGCCCGGGCAACGGTCGTTCTTCTAACTTCTCATTTTGTTTTCCAACGGTCTAGGATTCTTTAACGTGCCCAGAGTGCACACGGAGCCTCCTGTTTTTCCGCCGTTATCCGAGAGAACTAGACATGGGATCCCACCCCCAGAGACCAGGGAAGGGAAAACCTCGAAGAAACTACGGGTTCAATTTTTTAAGGGGAAAAAAAAAATACCCACCATCTGTGGTTGGAATCGAACCTGGGACCTTCTGATTCAGAGGTCGACCTCTTACCTCTAAGCCACCCAGCCACATACTTCTAAAATAGCAACAACCCGATTGGAAGTTATAATTACTTAAATGTGTAAAACATTATTTCCGGTTCTTATATGAGGACCCTTGGGGAATGGTTGGTTTCGAGACAAGACGCCGGCTTCGAGACAGAGAGGTTGTGGGTTCAAATCCCGGCTGCACCAGTTGGGATTTTTATTTATGATTTCTCTCTGCGGCAACTACCCCTGGTCTCAGCAGCGGGGCCCGGCTTGAACCACCCCTGGTCTCAGCAGCGGGGCCCGGCTTGAACCACCCACCCCTGGTCTCAGCAGCGAGGCCCGGCTTGAACCACCCACCTTGGTCTCAGCAGCGGGGCCCGGCTTGAACCACCCCTGGTCTCAGCAGCGAGGCCCGGCTTGAACCACCCACCCTTGGTCTCAGCAGCGGGGCCCGGCTTGAACCACCCACCCCTGGTCTCAGCAGCGAGGCCCGGCTTGAACCACCCACCCTTGGTCTCAGCAGCGAGGCCCGGCTTGAACCACCCCTGGTCTCAGCAGCGGGGCCCGGCTTGAACCACCCACCCTGGTCTCAGCAGCGAGGCCCGGCTTGAACCACCCACCCTGGTCTCAGCAGCGAGGCCCGGCTTGAACCACCCCTGGTCTCAGCAGCGGGGCCCGGCTTGAACCACGCACCCCTGGTCTCAGCAGCGAGGCCCGGCTTGAACCACCCACCCTTGGTCTCAGCAGCGGGGCCCGGCTTGAACCACCCCTGGTCTCAGCAGCGGGGCCGGCTTGAACCACGCACCCCTGGTCTCAGCAGCGAGGCCCGGCTTGAACCACCCACCCTTGGTCTCAGCAGCGGGGCCCGGCTTGAACCACCCACCCCTGGTCTCAGCAGCGGGGCCCGGCTTGAACCTCCCACCCCTGGTCTCAGCAGCGGGGCCGGCTTGAATCTCCCACCCCTGGTCTCAGCAGCGGGGCCCGGCTTGAATCTCCCACCCCTGGTCTCAGCAGCGAGGCCCGGCTTGAACCTCCCACCCCTGGTCTCAGCAGCGGGGCCCGGCTTGAACCACCCCTGGTCTCAGCAGCGGGGCCCGGCTTGAACTACCCCTGGTCTCAGCAGCGGGGCCCGGCTTGAAACGTCAATTTATTCATCGACGGAAAAACATATGAGTACCTCCGAAGTTGGAGTTATCAGCCTGTGCGGCGAGGGACCCATTTGCACACGACTGCCAGGGAAAAATGGATCAATACGCAAAATTCAGTTCCTAGTCTCTAGGGACTTCGTCAGAGGTAAAAAGCTGGCGAACGAAGAAAAAGAAAACAAAAAAGAACCCGGGACTTTCAGATTCAGAGGACGACCTATTATTACCCCCAAGCCACGTAGCCCACACTCTTCTAAAATAACAACAACTCGATTGGAAGTTACAGTTACCTTAAATGTGTAAAACATTATTTCCGGTTATTATATGAGGGCCCGTCTCAAAACCTGATTCGAAATGACAGACAAGATTTAAAATGTCCTTGTAACAATTTTGAGCTTCCGTTCCTGGGTTCCAGGTGCGTCGCATGAATGCACCCAAATGGAGTACATTTTTGGGCCGGTATTTATCCATTCATACAGCCCAACCATCTTATTCTCAAAGCTTGTATTGAGATCATCGCAGAAAAGATGAAATTGTGTTCTGCTTTAGATGCATGGGGCTTTCGTTTTACTCCCCCTTTCCCCAATATTGCATGACAAATTGTTGCTCATTGCAAATTCGTTGTTTGCCGACTCGTGGTAGATTTATTTTCCTGAGGTCTCGCGCCTAATTTTGTGTTGCATGTAGTTGTAATCGTGCCCAAAATTGGGATAACTTACGTATAATAGTCATAGTTCAACTATATAGTTTTCATATCGTGATAATTTAGTGTAGTTTTACGTGAATTGAATGAAGTGTTTACATGTGTTTAGTTGAAATATTAGTAATTGATGTAATTGTGTAATAGTGATTTTTTTTCTTCATCATTTTCACAGAATCCATAGTGATACTTACACTTTCACTGTAATGTAGCTACGTATACTGATACGTGTTCTATTCACAACCGTGGAACGTAAACCAGTAGTATATGATGCGGATGTAAATTCCTCAGCCTCTGAAATCAAGTCTATGAGTTTTTGAAGTCTGAAAAAAAGTAAAATCTCTTCACACCTGAAACAGGTGAGTTGTGTTAAAATGGTAATTCTTATGGCTTTTTTTTCGTATCAACACTGCCCCATGTCTATATGTTAAATGGGCCTCTGTAGCCTTGTTGGGAAAACCAATCGACGGGCTACCGACTTCCGACAACCCGTGTTCGAATCCTGCTGGAAGCAAGTGAGTTGTGTTCGTGGTTGGGAGAAAAAAACCCGCGGTCGACCCAGCCGCTGGCAGAAATGGATACCAGAGTATTACTCTGGGAAGGTGAGGAATGCCGCCTCGCATCGTGAGTTTCGATGCTTGAAGCAACACTATTCAGAAGTCTCCTAACATTTCTGGGTAGGCGGCCGAGCACATATGAGTGTAAACTCGCGTGCTAAGACGTCGGTTCAAGTCTCGTACTTGACCTTTACCTTTATATTCTAAATATAGAATAAACCTGACCCCCGGTGTTGCGCGAACACCTGGCTGTAATAGTAAGCCTGTATTACCTCCCTCATGAATCTTACTAGGTGTATGAGGAATATGGTGTTAGTGACCAAGTTTTTCATTAAGAACGGTGAAGTGGTCGGTATCACGCCAGACAGTCTCTATTTCCCAGAAAAATCGCTGGTACCCCATTTTTAGGGGCTAGGTGGACCCTGGGGCCTTCTCGCTCCTGAGAATAAAATGCGCCACTTCTTGCAATTTAACCCGAGCCCATCTGATCCTGAATGGGTGACACTAACCACTCAGCCACCAGGAAGCGAGCACACTAACCACTCAGCTGCCTGTAATAGAGCAGATTTGTATTTTGAAAATGGAGAAGCAAATACGAGTAGTAGAATGTATATACTGCCAACAGTAGCCACAGTTCTGAATCTATTCTGGTCTGTGCTATTGTATTATCACACTCCTCAGTGGTGAGATCTCCACGAATAACCATCAACGAAATCGAGTTATAATATTCTTTTCAGTTTAAAATAACGAGTTTTACCAGTTATAAGAGTACATATATATCGCTTCATTTAGTTACCAGTTATAAGAGTACATATATATATCGCTTCATTTAGTTACCAGTTATAAGAGTACACATATATATCGCTTCATTTAGTTACCAGTTATAATAGTACATATATATCGCTTCATTTAGTTACCAGTTATAATAGTACATATATATCGCTTCATTTAGTTACCAGTTATAAGAGTACACATATATATCGCTTCATTTAGTTACCAGTTATAATAGTACATATATATCGCTTCATTTAGTTACCAGTTATAAGAGTACATATATAACACTTCATTTAGTTACCAGTTATAATAGTACATATATATCGCTTCATTTAGTTACCAGTTATAAGGGTACATATATATCACTTCATTTAGTTACCAGTTATAATAGTACATATATATCGCTTCATTTAGTTACCAGTTATAATAGTACATATATATCGCTTCATTTAGTTACCAGTTATAATAGTACATATATATCACTTCATTTAGTTACCAGTTATAATAGTACATATATATCGCTTCATTTAGTTACCAGTTATAAGGGTACATATATATCACTTCATTTAGTTACCAGTTATAATAGTACATATATATCGCTTCATTTAGTTACCAGTTATAATAGTACATATATATCGCTTCATTTAGTTACCAGTTATAATAGTACATATATATCACTTCATTTAGTTACCAGTTATAATAGAACATATATATCGCTTCATTTAGTTACCAGTTATAATAGTACATATATATCACTTCATTTAGTTACCAGTTATAATAGAACATATATATCACTTCATTTAGTTACCAGTTATAAGAGTACATATATATCACTTCATTTAGTTACCAGTTATAATAGAACATATATATCACTTCATTTAGTTACCAGTTATAAGAGTACATATATATCACTTCATTTAGTTACCAGTTATAAGAGTACATATATATCACTTCATTTAGTTACCAGTTATAAGAGTACATATATATCACTTCATTTAGTTACCAGTTATAAGAGTACATATATATCACTTCATTTAGTTACCAGTTATAAGAGTACATATATATCACTTCATTTAGTTACCAGTTATAAGAGTACATATATATCACTTCATTTAGTTACAAGTTAAAAGAGAACATATATATCATTTCACTTAGTTACCAGTTATCGTAACATCCTTGTTGAGTTTAGGTGATCCATGCGTTCCTTCAACACTAGTTCCGTGACGCGATGACTCCAATAACTAGCTTTTAGTTTCTCCTAGCAACCCACGAGATTAAATAACTTGTAACGTTAGACTTGCAGTCTTCGCCATCATCATCATCTTCATGAGGCACTCGGGGTAAGAGACCCTCGATACTCGCTCGTCTGCTGAATCTTATCCTATCATAAGTAACATGAAGATCATGCAAGTAATCTCCCTTCCCTATCAAAAATACCAACAGCTTAAAAGAAAAAAAACCCTATAAGTATTATACAAATTGTTCTATGTTTTAATTGTTATTTTACTTAATTTTTTAAATTGGTAATTGTGGGGTAAAGTGGAAAATGTTCGTATAATTTTAAAAATATTTCGTCAGGTGGGTACAACTATTCTAAAATTCAAATTATGGTTAATAATCTAATTCTGTTGCCGTTTGAGTAATTGTTTTACCCATTGTCCAAGGCCATGTCATGTATCAAACTACTGCCATCTGGGAATAGCTTCCCGCTCGTGTAATTGACTTCCATACAGCAATCATATCACACAATCAATAGCACGCAATCTCTGTTTTACTGAGTGAAAAGCTGAACCATATTTTACGAAATAATTGTCAAACACCGTGTTTTTTGTCGACACATAAATAATTGATTTCAACCACTTCATCGGATTTTGTTTCCCTCTCTACGTCATAAAGAAAACTTCAGCTAAAATCTTCCCATTTCTCTACGTCACAGAAACGCTTCAACCAAATTCTTTTTTTTTCCTCTACGTCACAGAAAAACTTCAACTAAATTTTTTTTTCTACGTCACAGAAAAACTTGAACTAATTTTTTTTTCTCTACGTCACAGAAAAACTTCAACTAAATTTTTTTTTCTCTACGTCACAGAAAAACTTCAACTAAATTTTTTTTCTACGTCACAGAAAAACTTGAACTAATTTTTTTTTCTCTACGTCACAGAAAAACTTCAACTAAATTTTTTTTTCTCTACGTCACAGAAAAACTTCAACTAAATTTTTTTCTCTACGTCACAGAAAAACTTCAACTAAATTTTTTTTCTCTACGTCACAGAAAAACTTCAACTAAATTTTTTTTCTCTACGTCACAGAAAAACTTCAACTAATTTTTTTTTCTACGTCACAGAAAAACTTCAACTAAATTTTTTTCTCTACGTCACAGAAAAACTTCAACTAAATTGTTTTTCTCTACGTCACAGAAAAACTTCAACTAAATTTTTTTTCTACGTCACAGAAAAACTTCAACTAAATTTTTTTTCTCTATGTCACAGAAAAACTTCAACTAAATTTTTTTTTCTACGTCACAGAAAAACTTCAACTAAATTTTTTTTCTCTACGTCACAGAAAAACTTCAACTAAATGTTTTTTCCTTTACGTCACAGAAAAACTTCAACTAAATTTTTTTTCTACGTCACAGAAAAACTTCAACTAAATTTTTTTTCTCTACGTCACAGAAAAACTTCAACTAAATTTTTTTTTCTACGTCACAGAAAAACTTCAACTAAATTTTTTTTCTCTACGTCACAGAAAAACTTCAACTAAATTGTTTTTCTCTACGTCACAGAAAAACTTCAACTAAATTTTTTTTTCTACGTCACAGAAAAACTTCAACTAAATTTTTTTTCTCTACGTCACAGAAAAACTTCAACTAAATTTTTTTCTACGTCACAGAAAAACTTCAACTAAATTTTTTTCTCTACGTCACAGAAAAACTTCAACTAAATTTTTTTTCTCTACGTCACAGAAAAACTTCAACAAATTTTTTTTTCTCTACGTCACAGAAAAACTTCAACTAAATTTTTTTTCCTACGTCACAGAAAAACTTCAACTAAATTTTTTGTCCTTTACGTCACAGAAAAACTACAACTAATTTTTTTTTCTCTACGTCACAGAAAAACTTCAACTAATTTTTTTTTCCTTTACGTCACAGAAAAACTTCAACTAATTTTTGTTCTCTACGTCACAGAAAAACTTCAACTAATTTTTTTTCTCTACGTCACAGAAAAACTTCAACTAAATTTTTTTTCCTACGTCACAGAAAAACTTCAACTAAATTTTTTTTCCTTTACGTCACAGAAAAACTTCAACTAATTTTTTTTTCTCTACGTCACAGAAAAACTTCAACTAAATTTTTTTCCTTTACGTCACAGAAAAACTTCAACTAATTTTTTTTCTCTACGTCACAGAAAAACTTCAACTAAATTTTTTTTTCTCTACGTCACAAAAAACTTCAACTAAATTGTTTTTCTCTACGTCACAGAAAAACTTCAACAAATTTTTTTTTCCTTTACGTCACAGAAAAACTTCAACTAAATTCTTTTTCTTGCATTTGTACAAATCATCATCATCGTGTGCCATATCGGTGGCGCACGCGATCATGACCTTTCACAATTTTCTATCCACAGTACACCATATCAATTCTGTTGTTGGTTGTATTCCATGCCATGACACCAAGCTATCCAGTATCTTCTTTCTCTCTTTGTCGTCTACAATCTCTCTTTCCCTGTAATTTGCCAGTTGTAACCAAGTATTCCAATTTTCATCTTCCTATGATGTGCCCCAAAAATGTTCATTGTTTCTTTCTGATTTTTTTTTTTTTTAGGAGCTCCCTTTTTGTGTTGCCCTCTTTGAGAATTTCCTCGTTGATCTTTGCTCAGCTGTCCAACGGACTTCTGAGAAATCCCATCTCTGTCGCATCTAATTCTCTCTTCAGTTATTTGTCTACTGTCCATGAATCACATCCATGCGTCAAAATTGGCTCCATAAAGCACAGAAAAACAGTCTTTCTCACTTCTAATGGTATAAATAAGATACTGTATAATGTAGATCTTCTTAGTTTCTGTTTTCATTGTTTGCGTTCATGAAGAAGGTCATTATTGGGCTACAACGTCGTAACATTCTTGAGTTGACTGTTGTGACTGTAATTCTATGACGAAATATTTTACTGGTTCCCATATGATGTTGTAAATACTTTATCTTCGTGAAAACTCTTTGTCTTAACTTCATGTAAATGCTTTGTTTCTTCTCATCTTGTAAATACTTTGTTTCTTCTCTTCATGTAAATACTTTGTTTCTTCTTTTCATGTAAATGCAGTGTTTCTTCTCTTCATGTAAATACTTTATTTCTTCTCTTCATGTAAATACTTTGTTTCTTCTCTTCATGTAAATACTTTGTTTCTTCTCTTCATGTAAATACTTTATTTCTTCTCTTCATGTAAATGCTTTGTTTCTTCTCTTCATGTAAATACTTTTTTTCTTCTCTTCATGTAAATACTTTGTTTCTTTCTTTGCTTCCTTCCTTCTTTGCTTGCTCCCCCCCCCCCCGCTTCCTTCCTTCATAAAATATTCCCAAAACTGTACACATATATATCCACCCCCCCAACAAAAAAAAATACCCTCAATCATCATCCCTCCACCATTTTTCGCGTCCTCCCGTTGTTGTAACCTGATATTTTCGTCCGCTAACCGAGGAAACGTATATCGAAACATGTCCGTAGTGCGCGAATATAACCGTAGGACTTCATTATAACTGTCACTTAGCAGAAAATTAGAGCCGCCATTTTAACCCGCTTCAGTTGCCTTGCTGATGGATGAAATCTGCGCTGGAGAGGAATATGGCTTGAGCTAAGTCATTATTTCCGGCCAGTTCTCAAGCTGTTTCTTCTAACTCCCTCCCCTAAAACACATTTTTCATTATCGAAGCTCTTATGGATTTTTCTTTCTTTTGTTTTTGGAGGGAGGCGGGGTGATTGAAGTAAGGGAACTGTTGGGTGCCGGTTTGTCCAGTAGTTTCTAGAGCAGTCACCAACATCTGTCACGGTCGAGACGACTAACATCTTCACCATCAGGTATCTTATCTGCTGGCGTAGGTGGCGAAGCTGCTTCACAACTGCCTCTACAGTTGTTTCTTAATTCTTTTATTGACTTCCTACTCCAGCTGGTGTCACACCATCATCATCGTCATCATCATCATCATTATCATTTGCCATTTCCATTGACGTAGACGATCATGTCCTTCCACAATTTTCTATTCACAGTACATCGTATCAATTCTGTTGACTGTTTTTCTTGTCACCGAGATATATAATATCTTCTCCATTTGCTGTTCACGATCTCTCTTTTCCTGTATTTTCCAAGTTGTTACCAAGTATTCCAACTTTCTTCTTCTCATGATGTGCCCAAAATATATTATTTTTTTTTGGTTCCTGATTTTTCTTTGGAGCTCCTTATTTGTGTCGGCATCTTTGAGAATTTCCTGATTGGTCTTAGCTGTGCAGGAAACATTCAACATTTTTCTGAGAAATCCCATCTCTGAGGCCTCTAATCGTCTTTTCATTTGTTTGTCAACTGTCGATGTTTCACTTCCATAAGTCAGAACTGGCTGTGTATAGCACAAGTGAACTTTCCTTCTCAGTTCTATGACATAGACTTCTTGCACAAGATATTTCTCAAGCTGTCATATATCGACCTGTCACTCATCTCTTGCATTACGACCTCCACACTTCATCCATCTCTTACTTCGCGCCCTCTTCACTTCACTCATCTCTTACATCACACTCTCCTCACTTCAGTCATCTCTTGCATCACTACCTCCTCACTTGAATCATTTCTTCCATCACGCCCTCCTTACTTCAATCATCTCTTACATCACGCCCTCCTTACTTCAATCATCTCTTATATCACGCCCTCCTCACTTCAATCATCTCTTACATCACGCCCTCCTCATTTCAATCATCTCTTACATCACGTCCTCCTCACTTGAATCATTTCTTCAATCACGCCTTCCTCACTTCAATCATCTCTTACATCACGCCCTCCTTACTTCAATCATCTCTTATATCACGCCCTCCTCATTTCAATCATCTCTTACATCACGTCCTCCTCATTTCAGTCATCTCTTACATCACGCCCTCCTCATTTCAATCATCTCTTACATCACGTCCTCCTCATTTCAGTCATCTCTTACATCACGCCCTCCTCATTTCAATCATCTCTTACATCGCGCCCTCCTCATTTCAGTCATCTCTTACATCACGCCCTCCTCATTTCAATCATCTCTTACATCACGTCCTCCTCATTTCAGTCATCTCTTACATCACGTCCTCCTCATTTCAGTCATCTCTTACATCACGCCCTCCTCATTTCAATAATCTCTTACATCACGTCCTCCTCATTTCAGTCATCTCTTACATCACGCCCTCCTCATTTCAATCATCTCTTACATCGCGCCCTCCTCATTTCAGTCATCTCTCACATCACGCCCTCCTCATTTCAATCATCTCTTACATCACGTCCTCCTCATTTCAATCACCTCTTACAATAATCTGTCATCTCATACTCTCTACACTACAACCGCCATGCTCTTGAACCATTAAAGCTATCCTCCGCCATCTTCACCCTCAACATCACCACGCATTCCGCCTCCTCACCCCTCATCCCATCCCGCCCTCCAATTACCCTCGTCATTTCCAGCTCGCTCGTCACCAGAAAGCATTTCCATTCTGGGAACGAAAGCAAGCCATCCATCCTAATACATTATCACACTAATGATCCATTCTCAACTTTAAAGCCCCAATAATGACTCAATTATAATCACAAAAGGGATTGAACGGTGTCCCTCTCCGCTATCCCTTGAAGAAACATCCCAATAAAGTTGAGAACTAACAGATGGCAAAAAATAGACTTCCCCTCAATAAATAGATCCGTATATTATTTTTAGATCTCGTTTATTCTTTTAGGGCCTTCATTTGTGCGAGGAACCAATCGACCGTTGAGGTGTGGGTTTGGGGGAATCTACTCAGATTGAATATTATCGCATTTCCGGATATAAAAACGAAGACGTCTTTCAAAGGCGGATAATGATCGTAAATACCCTATTTCCGTATCTAGTTTAATTATGATAAATACGGTACGGGTAAAATATAGAAATCATGGATAAAAGATGTGATAAATTTTATAGGGAAACTTTTTTTTAAAAATTAAATAAGATCTGGATATAAGCAAACAAGATAATGTATAAATAATATAAGACTTAATTTATATGGAAATATTACGTTATGTGAATGATGTGTACATTATGTTATTTGAATTCGTTATAGAAACGAGATTAATTTGTTAACTCTTTCCGTACGTTTCGACACACCATGCGCCTTGCCGATTTAAGTCTTGTACGTTGAGCCGCACAGGGCGTCACTATCGTTTTGATTAGTGTAAATCGCCATCAAACTATTTTCTTGTTACATGCCTTGTACAATCTTGGTATTGGTGGAATATAATTCCTTGTTTAATTATCTAACAATTCATATATTATGTGTTGATAAATATTATCATCATCATCTTCAAGTACCGGGCCTGCTGGCGTAGGTGATCATGCCTCTCCACAACTTTCGATCTCGAGTTATTTATCATTTCTGCTGTTGACCTGCCAAGCCATTCTCTTAAGCTATCTGGTATTTTTTTTTCACTTTTCTTCCCTGTATCTCTTCGTCCCTCAATTTTCCCAGTTGTTACAATATATTCCAGTTGTTCCCTTCTCATTACATGGCCAAAAAATTATGATTGTTTCTTCTAATATTGGAAATTAGCTCTCTTTTTTTAGATAATATAAACATATAGATTGATATTTAAAGACATGAAACATTTTGTCTCTGAAATCTCTACCCTTAAATTGATAACAACCTTCAGTACTGAATTAGTTAAAGTGTGTATAGTAATAAACGAGCAATCCGAATCAGAAAGTACAACTAGATAGAGAAACGTTTTCACTGTTCAGAAGAAGACAAACCTCATGATACAGAATGATTAAGAAATATAATCGTCATGGCTAGGCGGCGCTGTGATAAATTAACATATCTATTTATATTCAAATTATATAACATTTATCCTCGTCATCGTGTGCCGTCTCCGCATGGAAGTTGGCTACTATGGAGCTCCATTCCGCGCTGTCTCTTGCTCTGAAAGTACAGATTGATGGTTTAGCCACTTTCTGAAGACTTTCAAGTATCTGGAGGAAAGCGTTTTCTTTCCATTATTACATCTCAGAGAAAACAAACTTTCTTTCTTTCTTTCTTTCTTTCTTTCTTTCTTTCTTTTTTTCTTACTTTCTTTCTTTCTTTCTTTCGTTCTTTCTTTCTTTCTAGCTTTCGTTCTTTCCTTCTTTCTTTCTTTCTTTCTTTCTTTCTTTCTTTCTTTCTTTCTTTCTTTCTTTCTTTCTTTCTGTTGTTCACCCGATGATTACTAAAAGAATTGATGGCCCTCTTCGTCGTCCGTCCTTAGAAGGACGTTAAGTGGGCCTAGATAAGTTGTGTTGTAGTTTGCAGGAGAACTGTGATATTTTCGCCTTTCGGCCAAACACATCCGACTTCATCATGTTATTTTTGAGTACCGGAACATCTTCCCTCTTTGATCCTGCTCTCTTTGCCAAACTAGACAGGTTAGTCTGTTTCTGGAGGCACCGCAAAGAAGTGGAGTAGAGTCTGGATGGTTCTTATTCACCGATCCTGGCGCCAACCATCAGCTGTGGGTCGCTGACAACTTCCATCTGCTGCTATGAGGCTCCTTTGCCTTAAAATAAACGATTCCTCATCTTCTTCAATCTTCATAGACATATAGACTTACACTGTGCGATTCCAATCAGGAATTTACAAACAGGATAATGAGACCTATCTTTCATTCTTGTTCATATAACAAAGTACACCTTCATCATGGTCTAGAAACAGCTAACTTTCATTCTTGTTCATATAACAAAGTACACCTTCATCATGGTCTAGAAACAGCTAACTTTCATTCTTGTTCATATAACAAAGTACACCTTCATCATGGTCTAGAAACAGCTAACTTTCATTCTTGTTCATATAACAAAGTACACCTTCATCATGGTCTAGAAACAGCTAACTTTCATTCTTGTTCATATAACAAAGTACAACTGCATCATGGTCTAGAAACAGCTAACTTTCATTCTTGTTCATATAACAAAGTACACCTTCATCATGGTCTAGAAACAGCTAACTTTCATTCTTGTTCATATAACAAAGTACACCTTCATCATGGTCTAGAAACAGCTAACTTTCATTCTTGTTCATATAACAAAGTACACCTTCATCATGGTCTAGAAACAGCTAACTTTCATTCTTGTTCATATAACAAAGTACACCTTCATCATAGTCTAGAAACAGCTAACTTTCATTCTTGTTCATATAACAAAGTACACCTTCATCATGGTCTAGAAACAGCTAACTTTCATTCTTGTTCATATAACAAAGTACACCTTCATCATGGTCTAGAAACAGCTAACTTTCATTCAATTGCAGAATTAAACGCTTAGATCCAGAACTGGCAGTGAAAGATCGCGTAGCCCATCCCGTTAAGTGCGCACTGTTCCAGTCAGGAAATGAAATCTAAGGGTCTGTAACTCGATTAAAAGACCAAAATCAATCAGAGACTTGGCATTGGTCTAACTTCAATTCCAGTATAGGAAAAAAAGGTGATGGGTAATACATTTTTGTAACGCTGGCTGTTTTTCTGTGAATAAATTTTTCCGTGCTCGGGCAAATTCCGGATTTGTAATTTTCCGGCTCATCAGACATGATTCCTGTTAGGTTACAGCCTTTCGACGAGTATCCTGATGATGATGATGATGAAGATTAGATGGTTAGTTTGTGTGTTCTCGTGTTCAGACATCACATCACTGCCGAGGCGGAAGTAAGTAGTCTTGTCTTGTAGAAATTACTGGCTGGACCAGTTGTCACCCTTGGTTCACCGATCGTTATCCCACAACGACTAATAGATCCTGAGATCAAGACGCCGAACAGCGCATGCGCTGAAAGTGGTTAGCGACTCATAGCTGACTGCCGGCGTCAGAATCAGAGAACAAGATTATCAACATCGTATTCGCAAACCGGCTCTGTAAACACAAGATTATCCAACTAGTCTAGCAAAACGAGTAGAGATCAAATCATCATCAAGTACCAAGCCTGCTGGCGTAGGTGATCATGTCTCTCCACTTTCAATCTCGGCATTTCTGTTGTTGACATTCTGCCAAGCCATTCTCTTAAGCTGTCTGGTATCTTTTCTCTTTGCTCCCCTCTATCTCTTCGTCCCTCAATTTTCCCAGTTGTTACAACATATTCCAGTTGTTCTCTTCTCATTACATGGCCAAAAAATATGATTATTTTTCCTATTATTGGAAATTAGCTCTCTTTTTGCTTTGGTCTCTTTCAGAACGTTTTCATTACTCTTCTTAGCTGTCCATGGTATTCTCAAAATTCTTCTGTAAACCACATTTCTACAGCCTTAGGGGATTTTCTTGTCTGTTATCCTATTGTCCATGATTTACATCCATATGATAAGACTGGCTCTACGTAACATCTAACAGCTCATTTTATTCTTTCTACTGTCAAAAATGGAGTGCACAGTATCTTCCTCATTTTTATTTTTGTTTTTTTTTGTGTGGAAAGCTGCTTTTGCTTGAGCCATTCTGCATCCCACCTCTGTTGTACATCTACCATTTGAGGTTAACATTGTTCCCATATATTTAAATTCATTTTCCTGTTTTAATATTGTCCCACATGTCATTATTGTGCATTGTGGTGATGCTACTTTTTTTTAGATCAAATCCAGAAGGTAAATTATGTACCCAAAACACCAAACTGAAATCGAATGTGTTGAGTCGAATAGCACGGATATCACAGCACAACAAATAACATACAAATACACCCAAATGATACCCTCATATGGAACGGATTTTGAAATGGAATAAATATTGGTGGTGGATGTTGCAGAAGAAGAGGAAGAAGATGCAGCTCCTGACAATCATAAAGCACAGGTCGTCAACACACATAAACCCACACTTTGCATTTCTTGAGTCAAATCTTACAGTTGTTCGTCATTTACCATTAGTTTCCAATGTTGCGCAAGCTATGTATTATATAGGAGTTACCCTCATTGATCTTCTTCCTTTCATCTCCCTGTGATGTATAGATCTTCTGTTTCTTGTCATTTTTTTAAAAGATCAATCTATATCTTTACACATCCTCTTCATCTTTTCTTCTAACTGTCTTCTCCACGAATATGTTGATCTTCCACCTTGTATCTTCCCCTGGGTGTTCTAAAAAATGGCGTGTTGTGTAATACTCATAGTTGGCTTCCGCAGTGTATGTCCTACCCAGCGACATCGTCTTCATTCTACCTCTTTGTCCACTGGATTTTCTATGGTAATTTCACATAATTCTTGGATCTTACTCTTTATAGTTCTTGAATCTTACTCTTTATAGTTCTTGAATCTTACTCTTTATAGTTCTTGGATCTTACTCTTTATAGTTCTTGGATCTTACTCTTTATAGTTCTTGGATCTTACTCTTTATAGTTCTTGAATCTTACTCTTTATAGTTCTTGAATCTTACTCTTTATAGTTCTTGGATCTTACTCTTTATAGTTCTTGAATCTTACCCTTCATAATTCTTGAATCTTACCCTTCATAATTCTTGAATCTTACCCGTCATAATTCTTGAATCTTACCCGTCATCACTCTTAGATCTTACTCTTTATAGTTCTTGAATCTTACCCTTCATAATTCTTGAATCTTACCCTTCATAATTCTTGAATCTTACCCGTCATAATTCTTGAATCTTACCCGTCATCACTCTTAGATCTTACTCTTTATAGTTCTTGAATTTTACCCTTCATAATTCTTGAATCTTACCCGTCATAATTCTTGAATCTTACTCTTTATAGTTCTTGAATCTTACTCTTTATAGTACTTGAATCTTACTCTTTATAGTTCTTGGATCTTACTCTTTATAGTTCTTGGATCTTACTCTTTATAGTTCTTGGATCTTACTCTTTATAGTTCTTGAATCTTACTCTTTATAGTTCTTGAATCTTACTCTTTATAGTTCTTGGATCTTACTCTTTATAGTTCTTGAATCTTACCCTTCATAATTCTTGAATCTTACCCTTCATAATTCTTGAATCTTACCGTCATAATTCTTGAATCTTACCCGTCATCACTCTTAGATCTTACTCTTTATAGTTCTTGAATCTTACCCTTCATAATTCTTGAATCTTACCCTTCATAATTCTTGAATCTTACCCGTCATAATTCTTGAATCTTACCCGTCATCACTCTTAGATCTTACTCTTTATAGTTCTTGAATTTTACCCTTCATAATTCTTGAATCTTACCCGTCATCACTCTTAGATCTTACTCTTTATAGTTCTTGAATCTTACCCTTCATAATTCTTGAATCTTACCCTTCATAATTCTTGAATCTTACCCGTCATAATTCTTGAATCTTACCCGTCATCACTCTTAGATCTTACTCTTTATAGTTCTTGAATCTTACCCTTCATAATTCTTGAATCTTACCCTTCATAATTCTTGAATCTTACTCTTCATAATTCTTGAATCTTACCCTTCATAATTTTGAATCTTACCCTTCACAATTCTTGGATCTTACCCGTCATAATTCTTGAATCTTACCCGTCATCACTCTTAGATCTTACTCTTTATAGTTCTTGAATCTTACCCTTCATAATTCTTGAATCTTACCCTTCATAATTCTTGAATCTTACCCGTCATAATTCTTGAATCTTACCCGTCATCACTCTTAGATCTTACTCTTTATAGTTCTTGAATTTTACCCTTCATAATTCTTGAATCTTACCCGTCATAATTCTTGAATCTTACTCTTTATAGTTCTTGAATCTTACTCTTTATAGTACTTGAATCTTACTCTTTATAGTTCTTGGATCTTACTCTTTATAGTTCTTGGATCTTACTCTTTATAGTTCTTGGATCTTACTCTTTATAGTTCTTGAATCTTACTCTTTATAGTTCTTGAATCTTACTCTTTATAGTTCTTGGATCTTACTCTTTATAGTTCTTGAATCTTACCCTTCATAATTCTTGAATCTTACCCTTCATAATTCTTGAATCTTACCCGTCATAATTCTTGAATCTTACCCGTCATCACTCTTAGATCTTACTCTTTATAGTTCTTGAATCTTACCCTTCATAATTCTTGAATCTTACCCTTCATAATTCTTGAATCTTACCCGTCATAATTCTTGAATCTTACCCGTCATCACTCTTAGATCTTACTCTTTATAGTTCTTGAATTTTACCCTTCATAATTCTTGAATCTTACCCGTCATCACTCTTAGATCTTACTCTTTATAGTTCTTGAATCTTACCCTTCATAATTCTTGAATCTTACCCTTCATAATTCTTGAATCTTACCCGTCATAATTCTTGAATCTTACCCGTCATCACTCTTAGATCTTACTCTTTATAGTTCTTGAATCTTACCCTTCATAATTCTTGAATCTTACCCTTCATAATTCTTGAATCTTACTCTTCATAATTCTTGAATCTTACCCTTCATAATTTTTGAATCTTACCCTTCATAATTCTTGGATCTTACACTTTATAGTCCTTCTGTTCTGATTTCTTACAGAAACGGGTTTCATTGTTTCTGTGATTACCAGGAGATAGGCGCAAATAAGGGTGTGACAAGTGAGCTTGCGAGAAAGTTAGAGATAGGCAAAAACATATGATACACCGCAGGGTCGTCGTAAGGCTGGATGAAATGTGGAAAAATAAACATAAAACTGGTTACTGGGATCATCTCTTGCTCCTGCGATAGCCAAAGGCGGTTTGCTTTGGAGAATCGACTCCTAGCCTGTTTTGGCATTCTCCTTCTGAGAGAGTTAAACTCTTTTAACTATTTCACCTGACCTCCTCTCCGACTATTGTAGAGTTAAACTCTTTTAACTATTTCACCTTACCTCCTCTCCGACTCTTGTAGAGTTAAACTCTTTTAACTATTTCACCTGACCTCCTCTCCGACTCTTGTAGAGTTAAACTCTTTTAACTATTTCACCTGACCTCCTCTTCGACTCTTGTAGAGTTAAGCTCTTTTAACTATCTCATCAGACCTCCTCTTCGACTCTTGTAGAGTTAAACTCTTTTAACTATTTCTCCTGACCTCCTCTCCGTCTCTTGTAGAGTTAAACTCTTTTAACTATTTCTCCTTACCTCCTCTCCGTCTCTTGTAGAGTTAAACTCTTTAACTATTTCATCTGACCTCCTCTCCAACTCTTGTAGAGTTAAACTCTTTTAACTATTTCATCTGACCTCCTCTTCGTCTCTTGTAGAGTTAAACTCTTTTAACTATTTCTCCTGACCTCCTCTCCGTCTCTTGTAGAGTTAAACTCTTTTAACTATTTCATCTGACCTCCTCTCCAACTCTTGTAGAGTTAAACTCTTTTAACTATTTCATCTGACCTCCTCTCCGTCTCTTGTAGAGTTAAACTCTTTTAACTATTTCATCTAACCTCCTCTCCAACTCTTGTAGAGTTAAACTCTTTTAACTATTTCATCTGACCTCCTCTCCAACTCTTGTAGAGTTAAACTCTTTTAACTATTTCATCTAACCTCCTCTCCAACTCTTGTAGAGTTAAACTCTTTTAACTATTTCATCTGACCTCCTCTCCAACTCTTGTAGAGTTAAACTCTTTTAACTATTTCATCTAACCTCCTCTCCAACTCTTGTAGAGTTAAACTCTTTTAACTATTTCATCTGACCTCCTCTTCGACTCTTGTATCTCCTGCTCCTCTTCCCCCTTGCCACCAAGCTGGAATATGTCAGCGACTCAAGATGGTAGAGTAATATCCCTAAATATGCCAGTGTTTGAGTTATATCCCTAAATATCCCAATGATAGAGTAATATCCTTAACTATCCCAGTGATAGAGTAATATCCCTAAATATCCAAATGATAGAGTAATATCCCTATCTATCCCAGTGATAGAGTATTATCCCTAAATAGTCCAATGATAGAGTAATATCCCTAAATATCCCAGTGATAGAGTAATATCCCTAAATATCCCAGTGATAGAGTAATATCCCTAAATATCCCAGTGGTAGAGTAAAGTAAAAAAAGTAAAGTACCCCCCCCCCCCCCCGTCACGCCAAGTGGCGTGTAGGGAAATATGGTGTTAGTGACCCTATATTTTACAGACCTTCAGCACATGATTTTTGGGGTAATGTGGTCGGTATTACGCCCGTGCTGCTTTTACTTTCCCAGAAAAAATCCGGTACCCATTTAAGGCTGGGTGAACCCGGAGCCGTCGGTTGGGATCGAACCCTACCCCTTGTCCGTAGTAGTCCAGTTCACTAACCACTGAGCTATCGCGGCTCCCACTAATTTTTAGGGATTTAGTAAAACCCAGGTGTCCTCGCCAGGGTACGAACCCCGGCTGTTGCCGTGGTAAGCCAACCGCCTATCGATTGCGCTAACCGGACACCCAGTGGTAGAGTAATATCCCTAAATATCCCAGTGATAGAGTAATTAATATCCCTAAATATCCCAGTGATAGAGTAATATCCCTAAATATCCCAGTGATAGAGTAATATCCGTAAATATCCCAGTGATAGAGTAATATCCCTAAAGCTATATCTCCCTTCTGCGCTGTAAGGTCTATAGGGAAGGAAAGAAGAAATTTTGATGTCAGAATTGCCTCACTTCCGCATTTTAACCAGAACCCCCCTGAAATACTCTCGCTCTCTCCCTCTCTCTCTCGCTCTCTCTCAGCGCCCTCTCTGAAGCTCAATGTCTCAGAAAACAGGCGATACAAGACATCAACTTTGGCAATTTAACATCAGGACGGGCGATCAAACAGGTGAACCAGATCAAGAACTAATTTTCTTCTCGCATGAAGTCTGAAGTGTGTGTATCGAGAATGCCTCTCCTTTTTGCTGGTGTCCTCTTAGCTAACTTCGATAGACCCGACGAACGGTTTTGAGCATCTTGCCCATTTTGTGGAGGACATGTCCCAGACGTTATTTATTGAGAGGGTAAATATAGCTCCGATCAACGGATTGTTCATATAGCACGTGGTATGTAGACTGTTCACATCTATAAAGTTTGTAGACTGTTCACATCGACTTGGCATACACGCTTTTCTTATCGGTGTAGAATGTAGAATGTTCACATCTATGTGGTATGTAGATTGTTCACATCTACGTGGTGTGTAGATTGTTCACATCTACATGACATGTAGATTGTTCACATCAACGTGGTGTGTAGATTGTTCACATCTACATGGTATGTAGATAGTTCACATCTTAGTGGTATGTAGATTGTTCACATCTACGTGGTATGTAGATTGTTCACATCAACGTGGTGTGTAGATTGTTCACATCTACGTGGTATGTAGATAGTTCACATCTACGTGGTATGTAGATTGTTCACATCAACGTGGTGTGTAGATTGTTCACATCTACGTGGTATGTAGATTGTTCACATCTATATGGTATGTAGATTGTTCACATCAACGTGGTGTGTAGATTGTTCACATCAACGTGGTGTGTAGATTGTTCACATCTACATGGTATGTAGATAGTTCACATCTACATGGTATGTAGATTGTTCACATCAACGTGGTGTGTAGATTAAGGAGACGGAGATAGCACGTGGATCTCTAAACAGGGAGCAAGCGGTGGGGTGTAACATACACTCCTATAAGGTATGGTGACATCTTTACAAAAAAAAGGAACACAACAACATACTCATGTTTCGACCAGTGGTTCAGTTCTGAATTGCTACCAGCTTTACCGCAGCAATGCAATTATTTGTCTGTTCCCTGGATCTCAGAGCAGGAATGTACTGGGTTCAAGTCATTTCCCAGGCTGTCGGAATTTTTTTACTTTGATTTTTTTTTTTACTTTGAGTCACCTTCATCCGGTCTCTGGGTAGTATATTTACTTCATGCCACCTTCATCCGGTCTCTGGGTAGTATATTTACTTCGTATCACCTTCATCCGGTCTCTGGGTAGTATATTTACTTCATGCCACCTTCATCCGGTCTCTGGGTAGTATATTTACTTCGTATCACCTTCATCCGGTCTCTGGGTAGTATATTTACTTCATGCCACCTTCATCCGGTCTCTGGGTAGTATATTTACTTCATGCCACCTTCATCCGGTCTCTGGGTAGTATATTTACTTCATGCCACCTTCATCCGGTCTCTGGGTAGTATATTTACTTCATGCCACCTTCATCCGGTCTCTGGGTAGTATATTTACTTCGTATCACCTTCATCCGGTCTCTGGGTAGTATATTTACTTCATGCCACCTTCATCCGGTCTCTGGGTAGTATATTTACTTCGTATCACCTTCATCCGGTCATAATCGGTGGGAGGGGGGTACAGTCATATAGAAACCACGGATTAATTTTTCCTATTTTTGAAAGAAATCACGTCACCGCCTCTAGTGGGATTTAAACCCGGGTCCTTCCTGTACTGACGTCGACGTCGTACCTCTAGACCACACAGCCCCCTAAAGACTTTCATGTGAGGAAAACAAGAAGGGTAATGACAAGAAACCTGGGGAACAAAATATTGTTGCTCGAAATAGATTAACATGGCAGTCAAAAATTAGAATTTACTAGACTACTACCAAGCAGCAGAATTTAGATATGGGCTTTGTGAAAGAAGGGGTATTTAAACACACCCCCCCCCCCCCACCGTTTGAATTCATTAACATGGGATACCAGTGGAGAACCTGCTGACGTTTCGTTATTAACTGCATTCAGCGGGGATGTGTCTGAAGTAGGACAACCTGCCAAATGTTTAGCCCTCTATGGCTTGCTAAGCTACCTTATTTAAGTCTTATAAACTGTAGATTTTTCGAACTGAATTTTCGAATTTTTTATAATTATAATTGCGATTCTATCGACAATGTTTTAGAACTCACTTAAGGAATTAAATATTTAACACTTTGTACCTGCAACTGGTAGATTAGATGAGGTTTATTATTTCGTCTTCCTGGCACGAGTTAATTCTTTTTGCTATTTTATCTTTCAACTCGAATCATGGACTGTAGACAAAGAAATGAAAAGACGATTAGAGACCATAGAAATGGGATTTCTCAGAAGAGTTTTGAAAGTTCCCTGGACAATTAAGAAGACCAATGAAGGCAATCATAAAGAGGCCAACGCAAAAAGGGAGTTTCTAATAATTCACAAGAAAGAAACAATGAACATTTGTCGGGCACATCTTGAGAAGAGGGAAGTTGGAATACTTAGTTACAACTGGCAAAATACAGGGAAAAAGAGATCGCTGAGGACAATGAGAGAAGATACTAGGTAACTTGGTGTCATGGCATGGAAAACAGTCAACAACAGAATTGATACAAAGTATCCTGAAGAGGCCGGGTTCGATCCTGATCGACGGCTTCCGGGTTCACCCAGCCTTAAATGGGTACCGGATTTTTTTTCTGGGAAAGTAAAGCGGCACACGCATAATACCGACCACATTACCCCAAAATCATGTGCCTAAGGTCTATACAAATTATGTTCACTAACACCATATTCCCTATACGCCACATGGTGTGGTGGGGCTCTTTACTTTTTTTTTTTTTACTTATTGTGGTTGACGATTATGTAAAAGGAAGGCTAAAGTGGAACAACTTCGCTGCAGTCTCCAAAGAACTGGCAACTAGTGACCTAGTACTGTCCCGAATAATGTCAAAACCCATAAGGCCATTTGATGTGACTCCACATGGGAAACACATAAAACCAGAACTTAAAGGAAGACATAATAGGAATCATGAAAAAGGCACCCAGAGAGGCTCAGTGAGAAAACACTTAACAGAAAATGACATACACGACAATTACCCATAGGACTCCTGGTCACACATATACACAGATGTCTCTGCTACACATGCCACCAGAAATGGAGGAGGAGGTGTGTTCTTGAGGCTGAATAACCAGGAAGAGATCACCAAGTCAATAGCTACTGGGAAATTTTCAAACAACTATAAAGCAGAAACTGAGGCCATCAGAGATGCTGCAACACTGGCTACTCAACACAAAAATAACATGCACAAGAAATTGGTGATACTGTCTGATGCACTGTCAGTCCTAACAGCTCTAAAAACCCCAGGAACAGTGAGCTAGATGACTTGAGAACAACCCTAGACCAACTGTGCAATAACTTCCAGAGAGTAGTCATTCAGTAGATACCATCACACTGTAATATACACGGAAACGAACGCGCAGACAAATTAGCTAAAGAGGGAGGGAGATTACCACAAGAGAACCGTCTGGTCAGCTACGATGAAGCCAAATCCATCATCAAAAGCCAGTATTCATGAAAAATGGAAACAAGAACACCCAAAGTATAAAGAGAGGGACGGATACCACCAACTATCAAGGAGGGATCAAGTCATCATACTTCGCCTACGCACTGGCCACAATAGAATGAGAAACCACGAGTTCAACAAACTCAAAATAGAAACTACCAGCTAGTGCCATTGCATCCTGGATAACATGAGAACAAAACATGTTCTCCAGGATTGCCTCCAGTACACAGACCTGAGAAGGACAAGGTGGTCCACACCCACCTCCCTGGAAGAGAAACTATACGGGGAAACCGAACCACTTAAACAGACAGCTGACTTCATGAGAGAGTCCGGAGTCCTGGTCTGAATGAGCCATGATCATATGATCATCTTTCAACAACTTTTCTGAATGAATATTTCTGTACTAAGGGACAATCTTACAAAACTCATTTCATAATCGATATTTTTTTTTCAACTTACTTGAAACACGACAATTTGATTTTTACTCATTTTGAAAATGGACAATTTGATTTTTACTCATTTTGAAAATGGACAATTTGATTTTTACTCATTTTGAAAATGGACAATTTGATTTTGCTCAATTTGAAAATGGACAATTTGATTTTTACTCATTTTGAAAATGGACAATTTGATTTTTACTCATTTTAAAAATGAACAATTCAATTTTTACTCATTTTGAAAATGGACAATTTGATTTTTACTCATTTTGAAAATGGTCAATTTGATTTTTACTCATTTTGAAAATGGACAATTTGATTTTGCTCAATTTGAAAATTGACAATTTTAGTCTCAGCGAAAAAACTCAGTAAAATGTCTTTACTCAAAGGGGGGAACAACACTTTTAAAAAGAACAAATCGGATTAATTTTTGCAACGCTTACTCCAACATACATATGCACACTCAATAGTTATTGCAAAATACACATAAACGCTCAACACTTACTCCAACAGCCCGACATATTCATAAACACTCACTTACTCCAACGGTCCCAACATACATATAAACATACAACACGTGTTCCAACATACATATAAACACACAACACTTGTTCCAACATACATATAAAAACACAACACTTGTTCCAACATACATATAAACACACAAAACTTGTTCTAACATACATATAAACACACAACACTTGTTCCAACATACATATAAACACACAACACTTACTCCAACAGCCCCGACATACACATACACATTCATTTACCCTAACGGTCCCAACACACATATAAACACACAACACTTGATCCAACAGACTTGACCGAGCCCATGGTGTCTATTAGACAAAAATGGAGCACTAAATGAGAGAGGAAACTGTTGATATTCCCATGAGAGGGGCGCATGCCAGTATCCGGGCCACTAGAAACTTCTCGACAAAGTCTACAATCTATTCGCTAGTCCAAAAATGTCGATACTGCAAAAAAAAATATTAGAAAGTATTCGATGTATCAAAAGTTGAAATAAATAAGTTGAATCAACTATTCTATTTTAAAGTGTATATTTAATGTTACCTTATATATTATAAATGACTTTAAATAAAGTATTGTATTTTAAATAAAGTATTGTATTTTAAATAAAGTATAGCAGCTTTCAAAAAAAAACAAAAAAAAAATGAGGAAGATACTGCGATATCCATTTTTGACAATAGAAACAAGAAACATAGTTGTTGAATGTTATGTATAGCCAGTCTTTACATCTAGATGAGAATCATGGACAATAGGACAACAAACAAGAAAATAACTGGAGGCTGTAGAAATGCGATTTTTATAGAAGAATGCTGAGAATACCATGAACAGCTAAGTAGAGTAATGAAAATGTTCTGAAAGAGGCCAGAGCAAAAAGAGAGCTAACATTCAATATTAGGAAGAAACTATCATCATTTTGTGGCCATGTAATGAGAAGGGAACAGCTGAAATATATTATAACAACTGGGAAAACTGAGGGACGAAGAGATAGTGGGAAGCAAAGCGAAAATATACCAGACAGCTTAAAAGAATGGCTTGGCAGAAGGTCAACAACAGAAATGATAAATAACTGTCGAGATCGAAAGTTTTGGAGAGACATGATCACCTACGCCTGAAGATTTGGTACTTGATGATGATGATGGTATTTTAAATATGTCACGGTAAGTGGAACATTCAAAAATCGTTATACACAGTGGTTTGTCTGTGGTACATTAGTTCATTTGCTTATTTCTATCTCTCCATGAAGATAACATTCACATACTTCTGTTATATATTCAAAGTGTATAGAATGAGCCGTATCGTAACATTAATGGGAAAAAGAACTGGTGGTTTCAAAATACATTTTGTATTCCCCAAAACTTCCAGACTTGGCAATCGTTGATGTTTTTGTTACGCACATTAACTACTAAAATAGACATGACTTCCGGTTTCAAGATGGCGCGGTCATGTTTGCATCACGTTCACTGTAACGCTTTTTTGTCAGAAATAAGGTTAATTCTATCTTTCCAATGCCGATAAATGTATAGATATAGTCCGTTCAGATTCGTTTGCCTAGACATTAATTATTTTTTTTCAAAAACTTATTGTTCATTTGCATTGATCTTTTGAAGTTAGGTTTAGAATACTAATGTCGCTATAAAATATTTTTTTATCAAAGAAATGTGATCCAGTTTCAAAGATGCCTTATTTAACCTATATTAAAAAAAAGTTAATCGATATTATAAACACCGGCGGGATTATGTAGATGCTTACATCTCACAGCTGATTCTTTAACATATAGGCATGACCTTCACGGCTGAATGCGCACCGTCCTAAAATAGTTATGTTTCCACTATAAATTTTTATAAAGAAATGTTACATATGAAATTTCCCGTTTAGCACAAAATGACATTTTAGCCGAAACCGGAAATTATGTGACGTCAAAATCACGGCCGTAGACTCGAGTTCGAGTCATAATTCAGAGGCAAATCTCAATATTTACAGAAAGGAGGCGGCACTATCCATATTATCTTCTGCAAGTCTATGTGAGAATGAATATAAAGGCAAAATATTTTACTGAGCATAACATTGCTATAAAGATTTATCAATACTTCTGCAGAGAGCGTAAAAAGGGACATCTTTATTGTTCTTTATCAAACCCTGAGAAGAGAACAATGCATATTTTAGGTTTGTGTAAACGTTCATTTGATCGAATTGTTAAAGGAAGCGGATATTTATTGCCAACAAATGCAAGAAAGCAAGGAAGGAAAGAAACGTTAGACAGTGTTGATAAGGACCTAGTAAAAAGAGAAATCTGTCGAATGTTTGATATAAACGAAGAAGTGACACTTAGAAAGTTGAAGCTTTGGCTGAAAACTAACAACGACATTGAAATATCAAAAACTTCATTATGGAAAATATTAAGAAGTGCAGGCTTCACCTTTAGAAAGTATGCTGGTGGAAAAAAACATTATTTGTGAGAAGCCACATCTAGTAGCTCTTAGAAGCAAGTATTTACGTGAAGTGAAGGAAATGCGCGAAAATGATTATGATATTGTTTATTTAGATGAAACTTGGATCAACGCTCATCATACAAATGAAAAGGAATGGCAGTTAGCAGATGGAAGTATTAAAAGATCAGTACCAAGCAGTAAAGGGCAACGTTTGATAGTTGCACATGCAGGTAGCAGACATAATGGGTTGTTGCAGAATGCTCATCTCGTTTTCATTTCAAAATCCATAGACAATAGAGACTACCACTCCGAAATGAATGGGCACATATTTAAAGACTGGATCGAGAAAAGTATCCTTCCAATATTAGATCGACCTTCTTGTCTGATAATGGACAATGCTTCATACCATAACGTAGTTAACGTAGAAGATAGAATCCCAACATCATCAAGTACAAAAGATGCAATCAAAACGTGGCTCATAAAAGAACACATACAAGTTAACGACAGCTACTTGAAACCCGAATTGCTTAGCCTTGTAAAACAGACACAACGTACAAAGATATTTAAAATAGACAAGTTAATTCAAGAACATGGCCATAGATGTTTGAGACTACCTCCATATCATGCACACTTAAATCCTATAGAACTAGTTTGGGCAAAAGTTAAAGGACACGTAGCATATACAAATAAAACTTTCAAATTATGCGATGTTGAGACACTTACAAATCAGGCTCTATCAAATATAAATAAAGACTACTGGGTAAAATGTGAGGATCATGTGTTACGACAAGAAGAGGAATATTGGAAAAAGGATCGTTTGTTGTTTGTTCAGCCGAAAGCAGTAATCGACCTATTTGACTCGTCTGATTCTGAATGATCATTACTCTGATTAAGTCTACAGATAACTAGTTTGATTTGCAAAATTTCCTAGTTGATTTGTTAAACAGTTTATTGTTCAAGACCACCCAAGCAATCAAAATATGTTATAAGCAAACCAACAACCATTACTTTGAATGGAAGCCTGCTTGAGTCAGTACAGAAGTTCAGCTATCTTGGATCCACTATTACAGCCACACTTTCCTTAGATGAGGAACTAAATGTACGTATTTGAAAGGCAGCGACAACATTTGGGAAACTCACACCAAGAGCATGGAACTATATCAAATTGACTCTACGAACAAAAGTTCTATATATAATTTAAAATTTGTATACTTGCCACCAAGTAAAATTTTATGGACACGCCTATGGGTCATCGTTGCACTAGATTACTGTAAAACATTTTGATTAGGGTCAAAATAATAGTTACATGGGCAAAGATCAAAGGAATTCGCCGCTTTAAGAAAACCGTTATAGCTAGACATCGAGTAACACATATGTTCTCGTGACATGGACATTTTAACACCGTATGCCAAAAATCATGTGAAATCATCAAGAACTTTTTGAATTATAAATCAAAACATCTCGGCAAACGAATCTGAACGGACTATAGGAAGTTCCACTGTTGGGATATTCACAAGTGAAGCGGATTACGTGCATGTGATCTGAAAGTATCTACAGTGTACGCAATAGTGTGTTCTGTGTTGATTGTAATATTCGACATCATTGGAATAGTGGTCAATATGGTGGATAGAAAGCAAGAAGCATTGAGGCAAAGTCTGAAAAATGTTCCTTGTTGCAGTTTCTCCATATTCCAAATCCGGCTTGCTGCCGGAGCTACTGAGTTAAGTGATCGGTGCTCACCGTGAGTGGTGTTTTTCATCCGGATCGTGTTTCGATATTCCGATTGCTTCCGATGAATGATGATATCGAATGAAGAAATGCAATTCAGCAGCGTTCACTTTCCGTGGCGTTTGGCCGTACGTCTTTTAGCGTGTGCTGTGACTGCTATGATGGCGATTGCAACTGCCTTTCTTTGTTTGGATCCTTCATTGAGATGAGATGTTAATTCAGATGATTCCACTGGCACGGGCGGTTGAGCAATTATGGACTTTAATTCGTTTGCAGTGATACCGACTAACCATAACCATAGCTTGGTGTCATGGCTTTGAAAACAGTCAACATAATTGATACGTTGTACTGTGGATGGAAGATTGTGGAAGGACATAATCCACTACGCCAACCGGTATGGCACATGATGATTAACTACTAAAGTACCATCGTCACATAAATATTTCCTTCAGCTGAAAATCTTACGTTTTGCATGTTGTGGCACTAATTAAAACCACTCCCACGAAATATTCATTTAAAAACACAAGAGGAATGTTTGAGACTCAGGACATGGATATCCATACAAAGATGCAACATGTCCTAGAATGGAACTAAAATGGTAAATTTAGACGGAAACTAACTGCCGTGTATAATGTAATCGAATACAGCCGCTTGCTTTTATTTTAAGAGTACTCGGGTGGTGGGGAGGGGTGGGGAGTCAAGTGGGGGCTGCAGCAGTAGTTAGGGAGATGTTTATTGAGTCAACATTTGGGACCAGGCTGACGTTTAATGGGGCATCTCCTTGGAAGGATGACGGTGTTTGTCCACAGTACTCACTCCATAAGACCTTTGCTGAAGTCAGTGCGTCAGTGAGTACTTCCTGTGAGTACAGGAAAGTACTGTCTGAAAGGCACAACACCGGAGCTGGCGGGAATCTGTGTTTAGTTTGGAAAATGGGTGAAAAGGGGAGGGGGGTGGGAGATGGGAGAGGTCTTTAATTGGGGCTGTGAAGAAAGTTCCCTGTTTATCTTTAGGGCCTTCTCTGCTTTAAGCAACCGCTCAATGTCTCGCTGTAATGTCCGTGCTTGCGCGTCACGAGGGGCAGACGAGGGCTGGAGACCGCTCGGTCGCTTTTGAATGAGATCACCATGAAGTCAATGAGACACAAAAATGTCTTCAGTTGTCTTATCCTATTGAACAACACAGTTTTGAAAACAATAATGTTGACAATTTAATTTATCAAGTTTTAGGAAGACAAGTTGGGATGATTTATTTTTTTGTTGCAGAAACACATAGCGGAGTTTAATATTTCATCATCATCATCGTTGAGTGCCGCCTCCGCATAGTAAGTTGGTTGGGGGGCTAATTTTACTTACGGGCACCTGACCTTAACTTCTTCTTTTTCTTTCCTTCCTCATTTGCCTTTCAGCGTCGAGGGGAGATATAATTTGCGGTCTTTTGCTCTTCTGTTCGCCTCTGCTGCTGTTATGTTTCCTAGTGCTTCTAATATTCCATCGATCCATCTTTTTCGAGGTCGACCCTTGGGTCTGGTATTCTCACAACATTTGTTGAAGGCTCGTTGTGTTGTGTTTTCTTCTTCCTGCCTTGCCACGTGGCCAAACCATTTTATCTGTTGTTTCCTTAGACTTCAACAGTCGTTAGAAACTAGGCCAGGGCGTAGAATGTTTAATGAACGCAAACATAGACACTAATTATCTGTGTAGTGCAATCAATGAAGATTGAACACAGATATACCCAGTGATAATGTCCGTAGTTAATTTAAAGATAAAGAGAAAAATATACCTCGTTATAACGTTCGTAGTGAACTTAAAGGTGGACATAGTATATACATTTGTATCTGTACCATGTTAACGTGTGCCACGTTAATGTGTGCAATGTGAACGTGTGATTGTTAATGTGTGCCATGTTAATGTGTGCCAAGTTGTTGATGTGTGCAATGTTAATGTGTGCAATATTGCTGTGTGCCATGTTCATGTGTGCCATGTCAATATGTGCCATGTTAATGAGTGCAATGTTGATGTGTGCAACGTTAATGTGTGCCATGTTAATGTGTGTAATTTTAATATGTGCATTGTTGATGTGTGAAATGTTAACATGTGCCATGTTGCTTGCTTGCGTTCGCCCGATGACTAAAGTATTCTAGAGTATTCGTAGACTGTAGAATTCCTCTTCGTCATCCGTCCTTAAAAGGAAGTTAAGTGGAAGTGTCTGCGTTGTGTTGTGGTTTGCAGTATAACTGTTATATTTGCGCCTTTCGGCCCAACACATCCGACTTCAGCACAGTGTGCTATGTTAATGTGTGCCATGTTGATGTGTGCCATGTTAATGTGTGCCATGTTGATGTGTGCCATGTTGATGTGTGTCATGTTAATGTGTGCCATGTTGATGTGTGCCATGTTAATGTGTGCCATGTTGATGTGTAGGGTGTCCGGTTAGCGCAATCGATAGGCGGTTGGCTTACCACGGCAACAGCCGGGGTTCGTAATCCTGGCGAGGACACCTGGGTTTTACTAATTCCCTAAAAATTAGTAGGAGCCGCGATAGCTCAGTGGTTAGTGAACTGGACTACTACGGACAAGGGGTAGGGTTCGATCCCAACCGACGGCTCCGGGTTCACCCAGCCTTAAATGGGTACCGGATTTTTTCTGGGAAAGTAAAAGCAGCACGGGCGTAATACCGACCACATTACCCCAAAAATCATGTGCTGAAGGTCTGTAAAATATAGGGTCACTAACACCATATTTCCCTATACGCCACTTGGCGTGACGGGGGGTACTTTACTACTTTTATGTTGATGTGTGCAATGTTGATGTGTGCCATGTTGATGTGTGCCATGTTAATGTGTGCCATGTTGATGTGTGCAATGTTGATGTGTGCCATGTTGATGTGTGCCACGTTAATGTGTGCCATGTTAAAATCTGCAATGTTGATGTGTGCCATGTTAATGTGTGCCATGTTGATGTGTGCAATGTTGATGTGTGCCATGTTGATGTGTGTCATGTTAATGTGTGCCATGTTGATGTGTGCCATGTTAATGTGTGCCATGTTGATGTGTGCAATGTTGATGTGTGCCATGTTGATGTGTGTCATGTTAATGTGTGTAATTTTAATATGTGCATTGTTGACGTGTGCAATGTTAACGTGTGCCATATTAACGTGTGCCATATTAATGTGTGTCATGTTAATGTGTGTAATTTTAATATGTGCATTGTTGACGTGTGCAATGTTAACGTGTGCCATGTTAATGTGTGGCATATTAATTTGTGCCATGTTAACGTGTGCCATGTTAACGTGCGCCATGTTAATGTGTGCCATGTTAATGTGTGCCATGTTAAAGTGTGCCATGTTAATGTGTGCCATGTTAACGTGTGATATGTTAATGTGTGTCATGTTAATATGTGTCGTGTTAATGTGTGCTATGTTAATGTGTGCCACGTTAATGTGTGCCATGTTAAAATCTGCAATGTTGATGTGTGCAATGTTAATGTGTGCAATGTTGATGTGTGTCGTGTTAATATGTGCCATGTTAATGTGTGCAATGTTGATGTGTGCAATGTTAATATATGCAATGTTGATGTGTGCCTTGTTAAAGTGTGCCATGTTAATGTGTGTAATTTTAATATGTGCTATGTTAATGTGTGTAATTTTAATATATGCAATGTTGACGTGTGAAATGTTAATGTGTGCCATGTTAACGTGTGCCATGTTAATGTGTGCAATGTAGATGTGTGCCATGTTAAAATGTACAATGTTGATGTGTGCCATGTTAATGTGTGCCATGTTAATATGTGCCATGTAAATGGTGCCATGCTTCCGTTCCACGTGTGATATGTCACACACACAAAGAAACAAGAATGTAAAGGTGGTCCCATAGCAATCCTGACGCTTCGGTAGAAAGAAATAGTAATGGGAAGGGAGGTAATGTCATAAAGAGAGGAAGAGGAAAGAGTTCCAAAGGAAAGCTTGGTCATAATGTCAAGTACTTAAAACAACGTCACATGTAAAGCACATGACATCCACACTAAGTACTTAGTACTCGATATTCCTAGGGAGAATCGACAACTTCAGAATGCAAGTCAGTGCCCTGCACTTTATATCCACGTGGGATGTCCAGTACTTTACATTTCCACCATATGTGATGTCGAGATTTTTATGCCCCCATAATACCCTCAGTACTTTGAGTTCAAGTAAAAGCCCTCGTTCTCTGCTCGGTCAACAATACCATACTTTTCAGCTTTTTCGATGGTTACAACCCTTCTCAAAGAATTATAATTAACTTAGATAGAGGATGTTATAATTAACTTATATAGCGGACGTTATAATTAACTTAGATAGAGGACGTTATAATTAACTTATATAGAGAACGTTATTATTAACTTAGATAGAGGACGTTATAATTAACTTAGATAGAGGACGTTATAATTAACTTATATAGAGAACGTTATAATTAACTTAGATAGAGGACGTTATAATTAACTTAGATAGAGGATGTTATAATTAACTTATATAGAGAACGTTATAATTAACTTAGATAGAGGACGTTATAATTAACTTAGATAGAGGATGTTATAATTAACTTAGATAGAGAACGTTATAATTAACTTAGATAGAGGACGTTATAATTAACTTAACTACACAACTAATAACACCAGGGCTGAAACTAAGAATAGCAAAATGTTATATCTTCTCAACGTTCCTATACAGCGCAGAAACATGGACACTAGACAAGAAAGCAGAACAGATAATTGAAGCCTCTGAAATGTGGATATATAGAAGAATATGTAGAACTGGATGGAAAGAAAAGAAAACAAACGATGAAGTCTTAAAACAACTAAAAATGAAAAGAGAACTACTAAACACAATTAGAACAAGACAAATACGATTTTTGGGCCACGTTAAAAGACACAACAGCCTACTAAAAGTAATCTTGGAGGGGAGAATAGTAGGTAACAGAGGCAGACCAAGACCAACATGGACGAGTAACATCAAAAGGTGGACAAATCAGCCTATGACAACCTGCACCATCAAAGCAAGAGACAGAGCAGAATGGCGCTCCATGGTAGCCAACCTTCGTTGCGGAGACGGCACTCGATGACGATGATGACACAACTGGTTGGTTCAGTTTGAAAATTTGTGTCGAGTCCTACCACCAACCATCCCAACCACCAACCATCCCAACCACCAACCATCCGAACTCTGCATAGTCAAATTTTGAGTGCAGAAAGATTCACAAAACCGGTAGAGTTAGAAAAATAGATACAAATTAATTTTAAATAAAGAACGTGGATACAGAATTAATAATGAGCAAAGATAATTATAAATACAGGACAGCGATAAATTATAAATAATGAACAAAGATAAATGTTAAATAGAAGTCAGAGATAAATTATAAATAATGGACAAAGATAAATGTTAAATACAAGTCAGAGGTAAATTATAAATAATGAACAAAGATAAATGTTAAATACAAGTCAGAGGTAAATTATAAATAATGAACAAAGATAAATTTTAAATGCAAGTCAGAGATAAATTATAAATAATGAACAAAGATAAATTTTAAATGCAAGTCAGAGATAAATTATAAATAATGGACAAAGATGTATTATAAATATGGGCAAATATAATTATAAATACAGGACATAGATAAATTGTAAATAATGGATAAAGATAAATTATAAATAATGGGCAAAAATAATTATAAATAGAGGACAGAGATAAATTATAAATTAAAATTAGGCAAAGATAAATGTGTTCTCTAATTTACTATTCTTAATGTACTAGATTTCTCAGAATCCTTTATCTAACTTCATTTACCATTTCCTCTACTTATGCTTCTTCTCATTGTACTTCTTCTGCTTCTTCTGCAACTCTTCTACTTCTTCAACTTCTATTATTTTCTACTTCCTTTACATTTTGTTTACTCCTCACGCCATCTAATTTTTCTACTTCTCAAATCATCTAATTTTTCTACTTCTCAAATCATCTACTTATTTCTACTTCTCAAATCATCTACTTTTTCTACTCTTCCAAACATATAATTGTTTAACTGCTCAATGTCCTACTTTCTACTTAAATCATCTACTATTTCAACTGTACAATGTTCTACTTTTTATTCCTCAAATCATCACCTATTTCAACTCTACAATGTTCTACTTTTTACTCTTCAAATCATCACCTATTTGAACTCCACAATGTTCTACTTTTTACTCGTCAAATCATCACCTATTTGAACTCCACAATGTTCTACTTTTTACTCCTCAAATCATCACCTATTTCAACTCTACAATGTTCTACTTTTTACTCCTCAAATCATCACCTATTTCAACTCCACAATGTTCTACTTTTTACTCCTCAAATCATCAACTATTTCAACTCTACAATGTTCTACTTTTACTCCTCAGATCAACTACATTTTTTTTGTACTCCTCCAATTTTCTACCTTCTCCACCCTTCCTCCAATCATGTATTTTTCTCCACTCTTGAAATCATTCATAAATTCACTCTGACATCTGATGTCAGGCCCGGAAAAATAACTATAATTGTCATATTTTTGTCATGTAATGAAGGGACATTATAAAGGACAAAAATGGGACAAAAGCGTCTCACACTTCCCCATCGCTAATATCGACTCCACACCCTCCATTGTCCATGACCTCCGTTCCCTATTCTCCTATTGTCCGCACAGAACATGGTCATAAATTAAAGCAGGGGTGATCAATCGAGAAATAAAGAAAGATTTCACATTACTGCCGTGCAGAGATGAGTATTGGAATGGACAAAGGCAGACATCTTGTTTCCGACCGCACCCATTTTTGTTTGCGACTCCGACCTCATGTTGCTGTTTACACGTGTTGGGTTTGTTAATGTTCACAAAATCAATTAAAACCAGTGTTGTTAAATGGCACAGGAACATGGAGAATTCATGATACCGTTTCCGTGTGTTTGATTTGCCAACGTACACAAAATAAATACACTCAGTGTTGTTATATGGCACAAGAACATTGAAAATTCATGATACCGTTTCCTTGTGTTTGATTTGCCAACGTACACAAAATAAATAAAACCAGTGTTGTTATATGGCACAAGAACACGGACAAATCATGATACCGTTTTCGTGTGTTTGATTTGCCAACGTACACAGCAGAAATACAACCTGAGCTGTATGACACATGAACATGTAAAACAGCAATAACAACAATAGAGAACGTAACAGCGATAGGTAGCGCTATCTAGAGCTGATTGAGATGGTGGGCTTCCGGTTCCAAGATGGTAGAAAATAATTTGTATTCCATCAATCGTTGCAGGTTTGCTTTTTGAGGTCGATTCATTTCAGGTTTCTAATGTAGATCGTTGCGTTAAAGTCAACCGCATATTCCACTTTCTGGGATAACGTCGGTACAGTGCTATGGAGTTCGTGCACTTTGCAGTGGCTATTTTTTTTTTTGTTAATCTAACAGTGTGTATGCAACCTTCCTCCGTGGTGAAAGTGATATGCGTTTACGTCAAGATATTGGGAGCTGCTCAATATCCGTCATTAGATGTATTCGGCGTCGATTTTGAGCCCCTTCATGTAGATCGTTGTGCCCAGTCAAATCAAGTGAAGGTCCTACTTTAAGGACTCAGCGCCAGCGCTTCGGAGTTCGTGCGTCTGGTTTAATTCTTTAGAAGTGTGCAAGGAAAAATCGGAGAAACCAAAAATGAATTAAAAATCATAGAAAGCAAGAGTGCGGAGAAAGATGTGATAAACCCAGAATGCAGAGAAAAATAGGATAAATCAAGCTTGCAAAGATAAAAATAGAACAATCAAACAACAGCACAAGCAGCATTCAATAAACTTTGCGAGAACGCCATACAAGAGCCGACCACGAAAAAGATGGATTACGGAATATTAGAAACACTAGTAAACATAACAGTAGCAGAGGCGAACAGAAGTGATAAAGACAACAAATTATACCTCCCCTCGTCGCTGAAAGATAAATGAGGAAGGAAAGAAAAAGAAGAGAAAAATTAGCCTACCTGAAAATCAGGGATAGAAGTAGCAGATATCTTGAATATCATCTGAATAGCGAAAATACCCGAAAATGTGACAGCAGGGGGGCTAGAAAGAAGCCATCAACATTTTTCGGGCACATCATGAGAAGAGGAAAGTTGGAATACTTGGTTACAACTGGCAAAATAAAAGGAAAGAGATCGCGGACGACAAAGAGAGAAAATACTGGATAGCTTGGTGTCACGGCATGAAAAACAGTCAACAACAGAACTGATACGATGCACTGTAGATAGAAGATTGTGGAGGGACATGATCGCCTACGCCAACCGGTTTGGCACATGATGATGATGATGAGAGGGGCTAGTCATAGAGTAGAAGATCGCAAATACTTGTCCCACACATTATCTCTCGACGCCGGAAGGTAAATAAGTAAGGGGAGACAGAGATCTGTTGTCTATGAAGCCTAAATTTATGATGATGATGATGATGATGATTATCAAGAATAAGAGAATGGCCCTTGAACAAGAGAAGGGGGGAAAAAAAGCAATGAAGCCTACGTCTTATGTTGATTGGTTATAAAAAGCGCCCTTATTTACACAAAAGCTCCTCAGTTCTAGATAAGGGCTTCCAAAGTTCCTGATTACAGTAAAGAGATGGAGAACTGGTTCTATTGCAAGAACACTCTTCCAATCAATATCCAGTGGTGCAAAGTGCACAGCGTGTTTGAAGAGAATGATACAGCAAATATTATAACTGTGATCGATTCTAGAGAAACAATAATTTCCTTGTGTGTGCTCAATCTTCGGAGTAAGCTTTTCAGACTAGGGACATCTTATCTTTTCAGCATTTTGATAGGTCGTTTTTAGTTAGTTCGTGAAGATTTGATGGTTTTTAGTTAGTTCGTGACGATTTCGTGGTTTTTAGTTAGTTTGTGAAAGTTTTATGGATTTTAGTTAGTTCATGAATGTTTGATGGTTTTTAGTTAGTTCATGAAGGTTTTGTGGTTTTTGATTAGTTCATGAAGATTTGATGGTTTTTAGTTAGTTCATGAATTTTTTGTGGTTTTTGATTAGTTCATGAAGGTTTTGTGGTTTTTACTTAGCTGCTGAATGTTCTGTGGTTTTTGGTTAGTTAATGAAGGTTTTGTGGTTTTTGATTTGTTCATGAAGGTTTTGTGGTTTTTACTTAGCTGCTGAATGTTCTGTGGTTTTTGGTTAGTTAATGAAGGTTTTGTGGTTTTTGGTTAGTTCATGAAGTTTTTGTGGTTTTTGATTAGTTCATGAAGATTTGATGGTTTTTAGTTAGTTCATGAAGGTTTTGTGGTTTTTACTTAGCTGCTGAATGTTCTGTGGTTTTTGGTTAGTTAATGAAGGTTTTGTGGTTTTTGGTTAGTTCATGAAGGTTTTGTGGTTTTTGATTAGTTCATGAAGATTTGATGGTTTTTAGTTAGTTCATGAAGGTTTTGTGGTTTTTACTTAGCTGCTGAATGTTCTGTGGTTTTTGGTTAGTTCATGAAGATTTTGTGGTTTTGATTAGTTCATAAAGATTTGATGGTTTTTAGTTAGTTCATGAAGGTTTTGTGGTTTTTACTTAGCTGCTAAATGTTTTGTGGTTTTTAGTTAGTTCATGAAGGTTTTGTGGCTTTTGATTAGTTCATGAAGGTTTTGTGGTTTTTACTTAGCTGCTGAATGTTCTGTGGTTTTTAGTTAGTTCATGAAGGTTTTGTGGTTTTTACTTAGCTGCTGAATGTTCTGTGGTTTTTAGTTAGTTCATGAAGGTTTTGTGGTTTTCAGTTAGCTCGTGAATATTTTGAGGTTTGTATTTAGTTCATGACGATTTGATGGTTTTTAGTTATTTCGTGTAGATCTGATATTTCATAGCCCAATGTTTATTTAACCCTTCGCAGTGCCTCTAAAAACTGGAGACTAACCAGTGAGGTTAGGCCAAGGGAAGAGGGGTCAAATAGGGAAGGCATCTCGGTACTCAAAAATGTGGTGAAGCCGGATGTATTGGGCCGGAAAACGCAAATTACCAAAACATAACGCATCTACACATAATTAATATCCTTTTGAGGACAGATCACAAAGGGGATCTCACTATTGGATCTCACCACACAGAGAGGGCTAGACATCGGATCTCATTATTTATAGAAGGCTAGACATCGGATCTCACCACCCAGAGAAGGCTAGACATCGGATCTCAATGTTCAGAACAGGCTAGACATCGGAACTCACCGCCCAAAGAAGGCTATACATCGGATCTCACCACCCAGAGAAGGCTGTACATCGGAACTCACCACGCAGAGAAGGCTATACATCGGATCTCACTGTTCAGAAAAGGCTATACATCGGATCTCACCACCCAGAAAAGGCTATACATCGGAACTCACCACACAGAGACGGCTATACATCGGAACTCACCGCCCAGAGAAGGCTATACATCGGAACTCACCATCCAGAGAAGGTTATACATCGGAACTCACCACCCAGAGAAGGCTATACATCGGAACTCACCACCCAGAGAAGACTATACATCGGAACACACCACCCAGAGAAGGTACATCGGAACTCACCACCCAGAGACGGCTATACATCGGAACTCACCACCCAGAGACGGCTATACATCGAAACTCACCACCAGAGACGGCTAGACATCGGAACTCACCACCTAGAAACGGCTAGACATCGGAACTCACCACCCAGAGACGGCTATACATCGAATCTAAATCCAAGCGATCCATTCTTTTAGTAGTCTACAGATGTACACCTGAGATAAAGAATGTTTCTCCTTTCCTCTCTCTCTTACCCATTACATGTTCACTTCCAGATAGTGCCAGCCTCTGACCGTCTCCCGTAACTCACAATCTCTCATATTTAAATATCCGGTGACCAAAACGTATTTTTATACATTTCTAAAACGTTCCTCGTTTTCAAACTCAAGTTTTAATCGTTGACCAACTTCCGGTTCCTGTTTAACTTTTTATTGACACGGGATAAAGAAGAGTGGAAAAAACCACACCTCATTAACCATGAATGACAAGGAAGTAAAAAGACAAATATAACCCGGATCAGAAATACTTTTTATTACCCGTCAGACCATAGAGCTAGTTGACCGTGACTGATGTAACGGTAATCTAGACCGGAAGTAGATGTAAGCATCTTAGGGTGAATTAGTCGACCTTATTTAATTAAAGAACAGCATTTCTTGTTGCTAACTGCTGACGTGGTGTTTCCGCTTTCTAAATTAGAGTTTAGAATTCAGCAATTAAATCTCACTGTTTGAGATTTCGTTTTAGAGGGGAAATAGATTTATGCCGATTTGGGAAGATGTGTCTAGTTAGCCGGTCGTTTTGTAAAGTTGTTTTTTGTTAGGATTTTCATCATCACTGTACACCAGAGGAACCTATAGGTGCTTCAATATCCTCCCTCGAGAAAATCCGAGGAGAATCCTTATTCACGTGCACGAACTCCGTAACATGGCTTGGGATCCACGGTGCTGGCAGGTTTCAGCTGACATTTTTTTTCCGGACAGCGTCATTATTTATGACATGCTCTTTTCTATTTAAATTGCCAAGGGTTTTTTAACGTGCGCAAGTGCACACCAAACCCATGTTTGTTGGCATTTTCCGAGAAGGTTAGAAATCGGTACTCACTACCTAGACAGAGAGGGCTAGATATCGGATCTCACTACCCCGAGAGGGCTAGACATCTCACTACCCAGACAAAGAGGGCTAGACATCGGATCTCACTACCCGGAGAGGGCTAGACATCGGATCTCACTACCCAGACAGAGAGGGCTAGACATCGGATCTCACTACCCAGACAGAGAGGGCTAGACATCGGATCTCACTACCCAGACAGAGAGGGCTAGACATCGGATCTCACCACCCAGACAGAGAGGGCTAGACATCGGATCTCACCACCCAGACAGAGAGAGCTAGACATCGGATCTCACTACCCAGACAGAGAGGGCTAGACATCGGATCTCACCACCCAGACAGAGAGGGCTAGACATCGGATCTCACCACCCAGACAGAGAGGGCTAGACATCGGATCTCACCACCCAGACAGAGAGGGCTAGACATCGGATCTCACTACCCAGACAGAGAGGGCTAGACATCGGATCTCACTACCCAGACAGAGAGGGCTAGACATCGTATGTCGCTACCCCGAGAGGGCGAGACATCGAATCTCATTGCCCAGACAGAGAGAGCTAGCCATCGGTTCTCACCACTCAGAGAAGAATAGACATCGGATCTCACCACCCAGAGAAGAATAGACTTCGGATCCCACTATCTAGAGAAGAATAGACATCGGATCTCACCACCCAGAGAAGAATAGACTTCGGATCCCACTATCTAGAGAAGGTTAGACATCGGATCTCGCCAGCCAGAGAGGAATAGACATCGGATCTCACCACCCAAAGAGGGCTAGACATCTGATCTCACCACCCACAGAAGAATAGACATCAGATCTCACCACCCAGAGAGGGCTAACATCGGATCTCACCACCCAGTGAGGGTTAGACATCGAATCTCACGATCCAGGAGATCAAGGGGATCCTAACGTCATCAGTAAAAACCACGGATTATGTTTCCTACGTTTGAAAGATCACCACCGCTTCTGGTGGTTTTAAACCCTGAGTCTTTCCCGTCCTGAGGCAGACGTCGTACTTCTAGACCACCTAGCCCTCTTGTAATGTAACGTTTTAGCACGATTGGTTCGTGGTTTGTGGCCACCATATTCGATAGAGTATTTGAACTATTTGGTAGCCTTGTAGAACTGTGGAAATCACCTACCAGTCCGGTAAAAACCAAAACATTGCTTTGATGATTTGGTTAATATAAGTAACCACTTTGACAGTCTAGTAAAATATAAATCACCGTGTTGAAAGTCTTGTAGGATCAAAATCACCACTCACACAGACTAGCACAACCCAAATCGCCACTCTCACAGACTAGCACTCCCCAAATCTGCACTTTCATAGACTAGCACAACCCAAATCACCACTCTCACAGACTAGCAGAACCAAAATCACCACTCTCACAGACTAGCACTCCCCAATCTGCACTTTCATAGACTAGCACAACCCAAATCACCACTCTCACAGACTAGCACAACCCAAATCGCCACTCTCACAGACTAGCAGAACCAAAATCACCACTCTCACAGACTAGCACAACCCAAATCACCACTCTCACAGACTAGCACAACCCAAATCACCACTCTCACAGACTAACACAACCCAAATCACCACTCTCACAGACTAGCACTCCCCAAATCTGCACTTTCATAGACTAGCACAACCCAAATCGCCACTCTCACAGACTAGCACAACCCAAATCGCCACTCTCACAGACTAGCACAACCCAAATCACCACTCTCACAGACTAGCAGAACCAAAATCACCACTCTCACAGACTAGCACTCCCCAAATCTGCACTTTCATAGACTAGCACAACCCAAATCACCACTCTCACAGACTAGCACAACCCAAATCACCACTCTCACAGACTAGCAGAACCAAAATCACCACTCTCACAGACTAGCACTCCCCAAATCTGCACTTTCATAGACTAGCACAACCCAAATCACCACTCTCACAGACTAGCACAACCCAAATCACCACTCTCACAGACTAGCAGAACCAAAATCACCACTCTCACAGACTAGCAGAACCAAAATCACCACTCTCACAGACTAGCAGAACCAAATCACCACTCTCACAGACTAGCACAACCCAAATCACCACTCTCACAGAATAGCAGAACCCAAATCGCCACTCTCACAGACTAGCACAACCCAAATCGCCACTCTCACAGACTAGCAGAACCCAAATCGCCACTCTCACAGACTAGCACAACCCAAATCACCACTCTCACAGACTAGCACAACCCAAATCGCCACTCTCACAGACTAGCAGAACCAAAATCGCCACTCTCACAGACTAGCACAACCCAAATCGCCACTCTCACAGACTAGCACAACCCAAATCGCCACTCTCACAGACTAGCACAACCCAAATCGCCACTCTCACAGACTAGCACAACCCAAATCGCCACTCTCACAGACTAGCACAACCCAAATCGCCACTCTCACAGACTAGCACAACTCATATCACCACTTTGACAGTCTGATAAATCTATCACACTAACTGTCGCTGGTTGTGCATCATCAACACATCCCTGCCAGCATGTGTGTTTGCTTTAATGTTTTGAAGATACAGGTTATACTATTGAACCCACCCATACATTCAGTCATAGATTGTTCTACGACCTATTCTCTCTAGTCACTCTGGCCGTACCTGTATAAACGACTTCTGAAGGTTTCTTTCCTGAAGGAAGTAGACTAGCAGCATTAGTTAATATGTTTACTTTAAGAAACGAATTGCAGGGTGTTATCTTTCTTCGTTGTGTTCTTGTTTTTGTTTTTTCCTTCCTCATTTGACTTTCAGAGTTGATTGAAGATATCATTTGCGCTCTTCTGTTCGCCTCTGCCGCTGTTATGATTCATCGTATTTCTAATGCTCTATCAATTCATCTTTTTCGTTGTCGACCCTTGAGTCTGTTCTTCTTGTAACCTTTATTAAGTCTTGTTGCGTTGTCTTTTGGTTTTTCTGACTTATCACATGGCCGAACCATTTTATCTGTAGTTTCTTTATGTATTAAGCGGCCGGAATTATTCCTAGGCTTTTTTCTCTAAGTTCTTCATTTCTGATCTTATCTTTTAAGCTGTTTCGTGTCATTCGTCGAACCAATTTAATCTCTGTAGCGGTTATTATTATTATTATTATTATTATTATTATTATTATTATTATTTTTTACATTGTCCTTGAGTAGCGTCCAGGTCTGACTTTGGTAGCACAACGTTGTAATGAAGATGATGTTTTTGAGTCCTTGAAGCTATTGTCTAATTTAACCAGGACGTCATAAAGCTCAACGAAGAGTTTTTCGATTTGAGTTCTAATTATCTTATGCTGCTCTATCCTTTATATTTGCTCTGTCTTCTCGGATTCCTTCTCGGGATTATATATTTGTTTATGTCTTCCTTCCATGGGGTTAACGCGAGAATATCTAGGAATCGGACGGTGGGAAGTAAAACCGAGGCTAGTAGGAGGGCACTCATAGGAGATTATTTAACTCTTTCCTCTTCCTGATTATTTTGCTGATTTGACCTGAATTGTCTAACTTGGATTTGTAAAAACCAGATTTCGCAATAGCCGGTGAGAGCGTTATTGGGAAGCGAAAGGCAAACGAAATGATCTGGTGTAAGCGTTACTGGGTAGGCAAAGTGTTAACAGTTATAAAATAAAAGACGTTCAGGGGAAAGTATGGGAATAACTTGCCTTTCTTTAAGTTGAATCTTCTCAAATGTCGTAGCCTATATTCCCACATCAAGTGTCACATTCAATGGTTGTACCGGTACAGGTAACATGTTTCCTTCATTGTCACATCCACTAACACATTCGGTCATTGTACTTGTACGGGTAATATATATATACAACAGTCTCACATCCACTGACACATTCAGTTGTTGTACCGGTACAAGTAACATATATGCTAGATTCTCACATAAACAGCTAGAAGTGACATGCAAAACAATTTCATATCTATGGGCACAACCATTATAGTACAGCTAGAAGTGACATGTAAAACAATTTCACATCTACAGGTACAACCATTATTGTACAGCTAGAAGTGCCATATAAAACAATTTCTCATCTACTGGTATAACCTTCTGCTGTACCGATACAAGTAAGAAATACCACAGCTTCAAGTGTGTGCTCCTATAACAAGCAACACCAACTGCTCATGACGACACGCCAGCAACAACCGCCGCTACCACACGCCTTCAACGACCGTCACCCTCGATTCTACTTGCTTTTATTTATTTCAAACCTCACCTTCACTGTTGCTACCACTTCACCACAAGCCAGCGTCTCCCGCACCGCCGCAACTTCTTGCGTTCCTCTCCTCTACCTCACGTAGTACCTTGCCTCATTCCTCGAAGATTATAGCCGTGAAATCAATTTCTGCTGGCCAAACAGCGCGTGTAATGATTGAGATCCAGTACTGGCTTAACAAAACATATTAAACTATACCTAAACTTGACGGTTGGTTAGAGGCCAATTCCTGCTTAGGAACATGAAACGTTCAGGCCACATTATCATCATTTAGTCTTCTCACCCAACTCCTCAAACAGTCAAGGGATTTTGTGTTTTGTTTACAAAAGCGGATGTTTCGGGGCGCTGGAGTTGATACCATGTTTATACAATTCAAGACTTTGAGAAAATCGCTGCGATATTTGACTTTCTATTTTTTTCTTGAACAATTTACACATTGTTCCAACGTTCTTTGGATTTATTTCTGATGTGATTTGTGCAAAGGTTAGTGATATTTTCGTGTATATTTTGTGTTGAGATAAATTAACGTCAGTTTTTTTGACAGTATCACATTCATCATCACATGAGCATATTTTCCCACGCAGGTATTGACAATTATATCGCTACATGTTGGCGTTGCGTGTCATTATCAGTCAAATTACATGAAATTATCAGTTAGAAACAAACCCTCAGCGAGTAAGGAGATAGCAGTTTCAATTTTGTAAAACGTGTATACCACAATGTTGTAAAATGTGAATGTGGCAGAGATGCGATTTTGTTTGGTAATTGTTCAACACGGCTGTTTGTTTTCATCTAATAGTGGAGTTTTAGTTCCAATCTTATAATTTTGCGTCATCTATGTATGAAGATATCCGGAGCCTAATACATTCCCCCTCAGTCTTAAAGTTGATAGTTCATGGAAGTGGTTTCAATTTGTTGACACCACGCACACAGCGCGTCAAATAATTTAGTTCAAGTGTATGTCAAATGTAGGAATTATATGTTAGTAGTTTATAGTATATATATATATATATTTTTAAAAAGTAAAGAGCCCCTGTCACGCCAAGTGGCGTATAGGGAATATGGTGTTAGTGACCATACATTTTACAGACCTTCGACACATGATTTTTGGGTAATGTGGTCGGTATTACGCCCGTGTCCCTTTACTTTCCCTTTAAAAAATCCGGTACCCATTTAAGGCTGGGTGAACCCGGACGCCGTCGGTAAGGATTGAACCCTACCTCTTGTCCTTTGTGGTCCAGTTCACTAACCACTGAACTATCGCGGCTCCCTTTTATAGTTAATGGTTGTAATTAAAAGATAAAAGATTTCAATTCTGAGAGTTTCCGGGACAAAGTATTAAAAATATTACATTTTTAACCACACAAGTTTTTACATTTTGCTATACTGCTTCTTCTAATCTAATTTAATGTGTGATAGAATAAGTGTGGGCATGTATGATAGAATAAGTGTGGGCATGTATGATAGAATAAGTGTGGGCATGTATGATAGAATTAAGTCTGGGCATGTATGATAGAATAAGTGTGGGCATGTATGATAGAATAAGTGTGTGCATGTATGATATAATTAAGTCTGGGCATGTATGATAGAATAAGTGTGGGCATGTATGATAGAATAAGTGTGGCATGTATGATAGAATAAGTGTGGGCATGTATGATAGAATAAGTGTGGGCATGTATGATAGAATAAGTGTGGGCATGTATGATAGAATAAGTGTGGGCACGTATGATAGAATAAGTGTGGGCATGTATGATAGAATTAAGTCTGGGCATGTATGATAGAATAAGTGTGGGCATGTATGATAGAATAAGTGTGGCATGTATGATAGAATAAGTGTGGACATGTATGATAGAATAAGTGTGGACATGTATGATAGAATAAGTGTGGACATGTATGATAGAATAAGTGTGGACATGTATGATAGAATAAGTGTGGCATGTATGATAGAATAAGTGTGGACATGTATGATAGAATAAGTGTGGGCACGTATGATAGAATAAGTGTGGGCATGTATGATAGAATTAAGTCTGGGCATGTATGATAGAATAAGTGTGGGCATGTATGATAGAATAAGTGTGGCATGTATGATAGAATAAGTGTGGACATGTATGATAGAATAAGTGTGGGCATGTATGATAGAATAAGTGTGGCATGTATGATAGAATAAGTGTGGACATGTATGATAGAATAAGTGTGGACATGTATGATAGAATAAGTGTGGACATGTATGATAGAATAAGTGTGGCATGTATGATAGAATAAGTGTGGGCATTTATTTTCCTAGAAAGACATTTACCATCACATGAACTAATGTAACTGTGACAAACCGTAGTGTTTGAGAGAAACGTACTTTTTTTAATAGGTCGACTGGGAAAAGGCAGTTGCAAACTCTCATCTGTACTGTCGTGTCATCGAGCGTCAATTCCTCATTCAAGGAATTATTTTAATTAATCCCCGCGGCGATGTCCGATTTTATTCTGGCAGGGACTTCTTGTTTCATTGTGCACCGGTTTACACGCTTTTAGCGCCTTCAACGAATGTGTATCCACTTAAACGATATAATGAGATCCTTAATGTACAAGTTTTGTTATTGTTTTTATTTGGGTGTTTCTTCTCTTTATCAATCTTAACTTGTTTTGAAGCCATAATTACAACTTATATTCTTGCACCGACACCTCTAGAATGTCACTTTCACCCGCTTGAAGTTTTTTTTTTTAAAGTTTGCTAATACCGAGACAGATGTAAGGTTAAGCTCAATGAATTGTGAGCAATTTGATTGGGTGAAAGTTGACAGTTAACGCTGGTTATTCGAGAATGCTTTTAATTTTAATTCTTTCTTTAATTCTTCCTTTAATTCTTTCTTTAATTCTTCCTTTAATTCTTTCTTTAATTCTTCCTTTAATTCTTTCTTTAATTCTTCCTTTAATTCTTCCTTTAATTCTTTCTTTAATTCTTCCTTTAATTCTTTCTTTAATTCTTCCTTTAATTCTTCCTTTAATTATTTCTTTAATTCTTCCTTTAATTCTTTCTTTAATTCTTCCTTTAATTCTTTCTTTAATTCTTCCTTTAATTCTTTCTTTAATTCTTCCTTTAATTCTTTCTTTAATTCTTCCTTTAATTCTTTCTTTAATTCTTCCTTTAATTCTTCCTTTAATTCTTTCTTTAATTCTTTCTTTAATTCTTCCTTTAATTCTTCCTTTAATTCTTTCTTTAATTCTTTCTTTAATTCTTCCTTTAATTCTTTCTTTAATTCTTTCTTTAATTCTTTCTTTAATTCTTCCTTTAATTCTTTCTTTAATTCTTCCTTTAATTCTTTCTTTAATTCTTTCTTTAATTCTTTCTTTAATTCTTTCTTTAATTCTTCCTTTAATTGTTTCTTTAATTCTTCCTTTAATTCATCCTTTAATTCTTCCTTTAACGTCTTTTATTATGAAATAAGTATGTCTGTAAGTAAAAGCAAAGAACCGTGTGGCGTATAGGGAATATGGTGCTAGAGACCATATTACACTTTAGGCACGTTATTTTTGGGGTAACGTGGTTAGTATTACGCCAGTACCGCTTTACTTTGCCATTTAAAAATCTGGTACCAATTTAAGGCTGGGTGAAGCTGGAAGACATCGATCACATCATGAGAAAACCCGACCTCTTCTCCTTAGTTGTCCAGTTCACTAACCACTGAGCCATCACGACTCCCACTGAATATATGAATAATTCATAATTGTATCATTATATTTATCGTTTCGTATGTTTGCCCTCCTTTATTTTTATTCGTAATCACATTACTGTGTACTCAATGAAATCACAATATTTTGATTGACGAGCACAAGCAGCAAATATTCACAGACAGCTAAAACAGCCGGTAGTCGTAGACAGCTTTACGTTATATGTTTGTCCCTGAAAGCAAACTCTTGTTCTTGTATTTTTCTGCCGTTATGTTTCTTTCATTATGCTTTCTTTCATTATGTTTTCTTTCATTATGCTTTCTTTCATTATGTTTTCTTTCATTATGCTTTCTTTCATTATGTTTTCTTTCATTATGTTTTCTTTCATTATGTTTTCTTTCATTTTGTTTTCTTTCATTATGCTTTCTTTCATTATGTTTTCTTTCATTATGCTTTCTTTCATTATGTTTTCTTTCATTATGTTTTCTTTCATTATGCTTTCTTTTATTATGTTTTCTTTCATTATGTTTTCTTTCATTATGTTTTCTTTCATTATGCTTTCTTTCATTATGCTTTCTTTCGTATTTATGTTCCTTTTTTGGTGGACTGGGTGATCTAGAGTTAAGTCGTTGACATCTGGGCAGGAAAGCCCCGGGTTTTATCCCCGACCTCTGGCGGTGGAAATTTTAGAAAGAAATCGAACCTGTGGTTTCTTCGTGGTTTTACTACCCTCCCCAGGTCTCCGGGTCTCACTAGATAACCGTCTCGGTGTAGTCTAACCGTCTTGATATAGTCTAACCGTCTTGATGTAGTCTAACCGTCTAGATGTAGTCTATCCGTCTCGGTGTAGTCTAACCGTCTAGATGTGGTCTAACCGTCTAGATGTAGTCTAACCGTCTAGATGTGGTCTAACCGTCTAGATGTAGTCTAACCGTCTCGGTGTAGTCTAACCATCTCGGGTGTAGTCTAACCGTCTCAGTGTAGTCTAACCGTCTCGATGTAGTCTAACCGTCTCGGTGTAGTCTAACCGTCTCGATGTAGTCTGACCATCTCGGGTGTAGTCTAACCGTCTCGGTGTAGTCTAACCGTCTCGGTGTAGTCTAACCGTCTAGATGTAGTCTAACCGTCTCAGTGTAGTCTAACCGTCTCGGTGTAGTCTAACGGTCTCGATGTAGTCTAACCGTCTAGATGTAGTCTAACCGTCTCGGTATGGTCTAACGTCTCGATGTAGTCTAACCGTCTCGGAAAACGGCGAAAGACAGGAGGTCCCGTGTGCAATCGCGCACGTTAAATAACCGTATGCAGTTGTTGAATGTCGAAAAGAGTAGTTCAAAAATGGCCACCGTGCCGGAAACAAAATTGTTAAGCAAATCTATCCACACATGTCGGTCGGATGTGTCGGGCCGAAAGGCGCTATCATCGCGGCGATGCCGTAAACTAGCGACACAGCGCGCCCACGCCCACTTAGCGCGTGAATGCCAGGAAGAGGAGAAGTGCTTCCTTTTAAATGGAAAGTACAGAAGATGGTAGGTGAGGAGTTGTGTGGGGAGGGATTCAAGATATTTCCCCGAAGGAAAAAGATGGCCACCTAACATGTAATGTAAACATGGTAGGGAAAAATGTAGATCTTTCAGTGATTATCCTCAGCGATTTGTAGCTGCGTGGCCAGACATGTTATTTTGTGTTTTATTTTTTCATGAATCTAGGAATCAAGTACAAATTTACAGCTTTATTAAGTAAAACTGAACGAAACTAAGTAATAAATGAATTATACAAAAAAAATGTAACTCAATTTTTACTAAAAAATGAATTTGTCCTCTTGATGGTTTTTGTAATGATGACAAGTGGAACAATATTAAAACAGGTAAATTAATTGAAAAATCTCGGAACATAGCTAATCTTAGATGGTAGATGTACAACAGAGGTGACATGCAGAATCGCTTAGGCAAAAACAGCTTTCCAAAAAAATTAGGAAGACACTGTGCAATCCATTTTTAAAATACAAACAAGAAAATGATTTATTAAATGTAATGTAGAGCCAGTCTTAACATATGGATATGAACCATGGGCAATAGGACAGCAGACAAGAAAATTACTGGAGGCTGTAGAAATGTGGTTTTACAGAAGAATGTTGAGAATGCCAAGGACAGCTAAGAAGAGTAATGAAAATGTTCTGAAAGAAGCCAAAGCATAAAGAGAGCTGATATTCAATATTAGGAAGAAACAATCATCATTTTGTGGCCATGTAATGAGAAGGGAACAACAGGAATATATTGTGACAACTGGGACAATTGAGGGACGAAGAGATAGAGGGAAGCAAAGAGAAAAGATACCAGACAGCTTAAGAGAATGGCTTGGCAGAAGGTCAACAACAGAAATGATAAATAACTGTAGAGATCGAAAGTTGTGGAGAGACATGATCGCCTACGCCAGCAGGCTTGGTACTTGATGATAATTACGATTATAGCAGAGCCCCTTTCTCTTATTTTCTCTCCGCAGTTAATTTGGAATCATTCTGAACAAGATTGACAAGATTGAAGTGGTAGCATATAATAAGCATTTTTCTGGTTATTGTTTTAGAATTTCTCTAGAGGATAACACGTTATGGCATCCTTAACTCCACCTGAGCACTGGCCCTTATTTATATTTTATTTATTTTGTTGTTGTTGTAAAATTATGTATGTTTCTCTGATTTCTTCCGTTATTGACATTTTAATTCCGCTCCTAGCGTGTTTATCTGTTGGAGATTTCTGAAATATTTGTCATAATTACCATCGGCTGGCGTGGCTAATGTATTTATGTTCTTCCGGGTACCCCATTCTCTGATTTCATGTCTCGCCATGTGTTTATTTCTTTGTATTTCTCTGCCTCAAAGTATACTAATCCTCTGTATTCATTTCCTTCCATGTGTTCCTTACTCTGTACTCAATATTCCCCACGTATTTCTATCCTATGTATTCAATATTCCTCATGTATTTCTATCCTATGTATTCAATATTCCTCATGTATTTCTATCCTATGTATTCAATATTCCCCACGTATTTCTATCCTATGTATTCAATATTCCTCATGTATTTCTATCCTATGTATTCAATATTCCTCATGTATTTCTATCCTATGTATTCAATATTCCCCACGTATTTCTATCTTATGTATTCAATATTCCTCATGTATTTCTATCCTATGTATTCAATATTCCCCACGTATTTCTATCCTATGTATTCAATATTCCTCACGTATTTCTATCCTATGTATTCAATATTCCTCACGTAATTTCTATCCTATGTATTCAATATTTCTCACGTATTTCTATCCTATATATTCAATATTCCTCATGTATATCTATCCTATTTATTCAATATTCCTCATGTATATCTATCCTATGTATTCAGTATCCTCCAAGTATTTCTGTCCTAGTGTATTCAGTATCCTCCAAGTATTTCTGTCCTAGTGTATTCAGTATCCTACAAGTATATCCATCCTAGTGTATTCAGTATCCTACAAGTATATCCATCCTAGTGTATTCAGTGTCCTACAAGTATATCCATCCTAGTGTATTCAGTGTCCTACAAGTATATCCATCCTAGTGTATTCAGTGTCCTACAAGTATATCCATCCTAGTGTATTCAGTATCCTACAAGTATATCCATCCTAGTGTATTCAGTGTCCTACAAGTTTATACATCCTTGTGTATTCAGTATCCTACAAGTATATCCATCCTAGTGTATTCAGTATCCTACTAGTATATCCATCCTAGTGTATTCAGTGTCCTACTAGTATATCCATCCTAGTGTATTCAGTGTCCTACAAGTATATCCATCCTTGTGTATTCAGTATCCTACAAGTATATCCATCCTAGTGTATTCAGTGTCCTACAAGTATATCCATCCTTGTGTATTCAGTGTCCTACAAGTATATCCATCCTAGTGTATTCAGTATCCTACAAGTATATCCATCCTAGTGTATTCAGTATCCTACAAGTATATCCATCCTTGTGTATTCAGTATCCTACAAGTATATCCATCCTAGTGTATTCAGTATCCTACAAGTATATCCATCCTAGTGTATTCAGTGTCCTACTAGTATATCCATCCTAGTGTATTCAGTATCCTACAAGTATATCCATCCTAGTGTAATCAGTGTCCTACTAGTATATCCATCCTAGTGTATTCAGTATCCTCCAAGTATTTCTGTCCTAGTGTATTCAGTGTCCTACTAGTATATCCATCCTAGTGTATTCAGTATCCTACAAGTATATCCATCCTAGTGTATTCAGTGTCCTACAAGTATATCCATCCTAGTGTATTCAGTATCCTCCAAGTATTTCTGTCCTAGTGTATTCAGTTGTCTCCAAGTATTTCTGTCCTATGTATTCAGTGTCCTCCACGAAAGACTGAAATAAAAGGTTAGACGTTGGGATCAATGTTTCATAAAAACAACCACAATTACCGACAACTCTGTAGAACGATACAAACCTTACTATCGTGAAAAGACACGGTTTTCTCCTGGAGTTACTTCCCCTGCCGGAAGTTATAATTACTTAAAACAACGCCATCATGAACGGCTTCTTGTGAGTCTTCTCCTGGCCTTATTGCCTGGCCGTTACTTCTAGCGACCTGCTAAAGCAGAAATCTAATATGTGGCTCGTGGAATTCTACAGGGCCTACCTTGTCGGTTCTTGAGTTTGTGAGAGTTAACACATTATTTGTCTGGTAACTGATTTAATTTTGTTGTGATATAAGACCAGTGTTGCATTCTCGGAGTTTAACTTAGGAGACAAACAGATAAACTAAGATAATGTCCATTGATAAAACAAAAACCTAACACAAAGTTATTCGTCATCATGAAGTTGTAACAAACTTTTAATATCCGGGACCTGTAGTAAATAACAATGGACACTGTCAGAAAGAGATCAAATGAAGATTAGGAATAGCAACATAAACATTATATTCCATGAAAAACACGTGGCACATAATCAGCTAGGCAGTCAAATTAAAATTACTGAGGACATGTATCTTCCCGATAGCAACATATGGTTGTGAAACATGGGCAATCTAGCAAACATCAAGGGAGAAAATCAGTTCATTCGAAATAAAATGTCACAGAAAAATGCACAAGATACCTGGGATAATGAAAAATAGCAATGAAGACATATTAAAAGATTTAAACATTTAAAAGAACTGGCTTATGCGCACCGTTCTACAGTGGAAATTAAAATACAAAACGTCAAAAGTCACATCGAGCTGGATATAGCAATAATGGAAGGCGTGGTTCCTGGGCTACACATCAGGGGCAGACCTAGAAGAACGAGGTTTCAAGACATCAAGGAGACCTTGAACATGACAACAGAAGAAAGTGGAATATCAGACTAGAGACGGAGATTCTTTCAAATGGATTGTGGTGAATGCAACGTTTTGTAGGAGATATGGATAGAGACAGATTCTTTTAGACAGGCAGTGGTGCATGCAACGTTTTGTGGCTAGATTAAGATATTCTTTCAGACGGGCTGTGGTGAAAGCAAAGTTCTGTGGGAGATCTGGCTAGAGACATTCTTTCAGACGGGCTGTGGTGAATGCAGATTATCCATCTAGCCAATCAAAGATGGACGACAGCCAGGTACTCAAAAATGGCGTGCTAAGGTCGGAAGTGTTAGACTGAAAGTCGCAAATGAACCGAAAGGCAGCGAAACTACGCCCATATAGCGTCCTTTTCAGGGCAAATGCTGAAGATGCGTATACATTAGGTTTAGTGTCCTGTGGGTGAGCGCCGGTGGGTCAGACTGAATACAAGAACGGACAGTAGCGATGATAATGACAATGATATTGAGTTATTTGCATGTGATCATCATTGCACTCCGAACATGTCCATAGGTGCTCATATCCTCTCCTCAGCAATTCCCTCAGTGTCCAGCGACTGACGACTCCAGTTCTATGTTGGTTGATAAGTCTTCTTACACGGCCACTAAGTTTCTCATTTCTGGCTGTGCCCACCATAACTCCCATTTTCATCATCTGAAGAAGTGACGTGCTCTTCCCACATCTCGGAGGGCATTGATAATGTCCGCCCGATCCATTGGTTGCTCGTCCTCAACGACAGCGCAGCTAGCCAACCTATCCGCACTATCATTTCCCCGTACTCCCGCATGTCCAGGGACATAGACAAAGGTGACCTTACGTATTTTGGATTTCTGCAACGACTCTACCCATTGCATGCGTACAGAGGCCGCCTCCACTTTTTTTATCATTCTCATCGAATCACTCAGTATACATGCGTGGGTGTAGTCTTGTGACTCTAACCATTTGAATGCCTTGGTCACTGCCATAATGACACTGATAATGACACTGATAATGACACTGATAATGACACTGATAATGACACTGATAATGACACTGATAATGACAATGAAAATGACAATAACAAAGAAAGACGAGAAAGAGAGTCAATTCATGAGAGAAGTGTTAGCTATTTATGACAACGGTCTGAGACAGACTATCAACTCTGTCTGTCTGTCTGTCTGTCTGTCTGTCTGTCTGTCTGTCTGTCTGTCTGTCTGTCTGTCTGTCTGTCTGTCTGTCATGTCCTGTCCTGTTCTGTCCTGTCTGTCTGTCTGTCATTCATGTCCTGTCCTGTCTGTCTGTCTGTCATTCATGTCCTGTCCTGTCTGTCTGTCTGTCTGTCTGTCATGTCCTGTCTGTCTGTCTGTCTGTCTTCCTGTCTGTCTGTCATGTCATGTCATGTCATGTCATGTCATGTCCTGTCCTGTCTGTCTGTCATGTCCTGTCTGTCTGTCTGTCTGTCATGTCCTTTCCTGTCTGTCTGTCTGTCATGGCCTGTCCTGTCTGTCTGTCTGTCATGTCCTGTCTGTCTGTCTGTCATGTCATGTCCTGTCCTCTCCTGTCCTGTCTGTTGTTCTCTTTTGCCTAAAACAACACATATGACACACATTTTAGACCCTTGTGTCTGACGATCTTTAACTGTCAGACCTTGCACAGGGCCTGCATTGTCTCTCGCCACACAGCTCTATTCTGGACGAGTTGTTCAATCTCGACGAGGGAGCTCATGCCTGCTTTTAGTGCTTGCTTTTAGTGCTTCTCTCTTTAATGTTCTTTTTAGACTTTCTCTAGGCCAGCCTCTTTTTCTTTTACCCTCTGGTTCTCATTTGAGGGCCTGCTCTGATATTCTCTTTTCCCTTCTCAATACATGACCAACATATGACCACTTTCTTCTCTTGATGGTTGTTATTTTTGGATGCTTGTCATTCGGTCAACTTAATGAGAGAAATTAATTAGGTATGAGAAGTTTTAAACGTTGTCGGTCAACGTAATGAGAGAAATTAATTAGATATGAGAAGGTTTAAACGTTGTCGGTCAACGTAATGAGAGAAATTAATTAGATATGAGAAGTTTTAAACGTTGTCGGTCAACGTAATGAGAGAAATTAATTAGATATGAGAAGGTTTAAACGTTGTCGGTCAACGTAATGAGAGAAATTAATTAGGTATGAGAAGGTTTAAACGTTGTCGGTCAACGTAATGAGAGAAATTAATTAGATATGAGAAGGTTTAAACGTTGTCGGTCAACGTAATGAGAGAAATTAATTAGGTATGAGAAGGTTTAAACGTTGTCGGTCAACTTAATGAGAGAAATTAATTAGATATGAGAAGGTTTAAACGTTGTCTGTCAACTTAATGAGAGAAATTAATTAGATATGAGAAGGTTTAAACGTTGTCTGTCAACTTAATGAGAGATATTAATTAGATATGAGAAGGTTTAAACGTTGTCTGTCAACGTAATGAGAGAAATTAATTAGATATGAGAAGGTTTAATTAAACGTTGTCGGTCAACGTAATGAGAGAAATTAATTAGGTATGAGAAGGTTTAAACGTTGTCGGTCAAATTAATGAGAGAAATTACTTAGATATGAGAAGGTTTAAACGTTGTAGCTCAAATTAATGAGAGAAATTACTTAGATATGAGAAGGTTTAAACGTTGTCGGTCAACGTAATGAGAAAAATTAATTAGATATGAGAGAAGACGTTACTTGTAAGTAAAAAGTAATTAAAAGTAAGTAAAAAATATAAAGTAGAGAATTAACTATCAGAAAGAAGTTGATACTCATAGTTTTATGAAAGCTATCAAAGAAGTGACCAGTGCAAAACGACAACAGAACAACAAGCGGTTTTATAAAAGCAAAGAACGCAGCAAAAGAAAAAAAAAAAAAACTAGCAATCAACGAGAAAGTAACCAGCCCGTCCTGGTTAATTACCATCATCGGTTAAACCTAAGTCTGAGGCCTACAATAGATAGGGACACGTTTCCTCCCTCGCCACTAGAAATGGGCCCAAAACAATTCTCTCTAGTTTTGGGAATGCACTTTCTTTTCTGATTTGGACAGGAGCCACGCGCCCTGGTCCACTTCTGTTTGCCAAGACGTTCATTGACTGCCTGTGTTCACCCATCACTTCATTATTAGCTGTGTTATCTCTGGCCTGTCATTTCTGATGTGTGGTCGTTCTGTGTTTGTCTTGTATTAGGCATGAAGTTTATTTGAATGGAATAAATCTATGGAGCGAGATATATAACGCACACGTGATGCATTCTTTATTATTATAGTGACGGGATGGGGAATTGTGATATTTCATCATCATCATCATCATCATCATCATCATCATCATCATCGTCATTGAGTGCCGTCTCCGCATCGAAGGTTGGCTACAATGGAGCGCTATTCCGCTCTGTCTCTGGAATATTGATGCCTGCTTTTAGTGCTTCTTACATCTGTCCCTGCCTCTCTTCTCACATTTGCCTCTGCCTCTACTCTTACATCTGCCCATGCATCTGCCCATGCATCTACTCTCTCATCTGCCCCTGCCTCTACTCTCACATTTGCCCCTGCATCTACACTTACATCTGCCCCTGCCTCTGCTCTCACATCTGGCCCTGCCTCTACTCTTACATTTGTCCCTGCCTCTACTCTCACATCTGCCCCTGCTCTCACATCTGCCCCTGCCTCTGCTCTCACATCTGCCCCTGCCTCTACTCTCACATCTGCCCCTGCCTCTACTCTCACATTTGCCCCTGCCGCTACTCTTATATCTGCCTCTGCCTCTACTCTTATATCTGCCCCAGCCTCTACTCTCGCATCTGCCTCAGCTCTCACATCTGCCCCTCCTTTTATACTCACTTCTGCCCCTGTTCTATGAAGCACATGTGTCATTACATTCACATATCTGTTTATATATTCTTATGTGTTATACACATACACTGCCTGTGCACTCATACATCTCTCTATATATACCCACAATCTATTTGAACATATAAATGCCCGCATAGGCATAAATGTCTGTCTGTACACACAAATGTCTGTCGGTACAAACAAATGTCTTTCTGTACACACAAATGTCTGTCGGTACAAACAAATGTCTGCCCAGATACCCAAAATGTTTCTTGTAAACCTAAATGTCTGCCAATAAAACTAATTTCTTTTAGTATACCCTAATGTCTGGCTGTACACTCAAATGGGGTCTTGGCACCCTAATATCTGTCTGTACAACCAAACGTGCGCCTGCATACCCAAAAGTCTGCTTGTTCTTCCATATGTCTGCCTGTATAAACAAAGTGTCTACCCGGGTACCCAAATGTCTAACAGTTCATTCACATTTCTTTTCTGATTACAAACTCACATATCTGCATATGTACTCAAATGTCTATCAATGCACTTAAATATCTGATTACATACATAAATGTCTACCTGCACACAAAATACTGCTCGAATACCCAAATATCTACCGCATCACTCAAATGCCCAACCACGCACTCAAATGTTCACCCCCAGCACTCAAATGTCCACCCAGGCACTCAAATACTCACCCCAGCACTCAAATGTCCACCCAGGTTACACATCTTCACCCCAACACTCAAATGTCCACCCAGGCACTCAAATGTTCACCCCAGCACTCAAATGTCCACCTAGGCACTCAAATGTCCACCTCTGTACTCAAATATCTGGTTGCAAACACAAATGTCCACCTCTGTACTCAAATATCTGGTTGCAAACACAAATGTTCACTTCTGTACTCAAGTATCTTGTTGCACACACAAATGTCGATCTCTGTACTCAAATGTCCACCTATATTCTCACATTTTTACATCTGTTCTAAAATATCCACCCCTGTACTAAAATATCCACCCCTGTACTAAAATATCCACCCTTGTACCAAAATATCCACCTCTGTACTAAAACATCCACCTCTGTACTAAAATATCCACCATTGGACTAAAATATCCACCCTTGTACCAAAATATCCACCTCTGTACTAAAACATCCACCTTTTGGTAATTTCCTAGTTTGATCAGATATATTATTTCAGTTTGGAAGAGTGATGTCCCCTAAAATATGTCTGCCAAAATACAGTGGTTCTACGCATTCTTGGCGTTGGGGTCATTACGCTGGCATGTAATCATTTCGGAGTATCTGTTGATTGGGCGTTGGGTCCAGGGGTTAGGTTTAGCTTTAGTGTTAAATATTTATAAATATATTATAACGCGTGACAAAAACGACCCGAACGCCACGCTGACCCAAACGCCAGTGTGAGTGACACATGCCAGCGTAATGACCCCAACGCCAAGAATGCGTAGAACCACTGTATTTTGGCAGACATATTTTAGGGGACATCACTCTTCCAAACTGAAATAATATATCTGATCAAACTAGGAAATTACCCACCTCTGTACTAAAATATCCACCCTTGTACTAAAATATCCACCCTTGTACTAAAATAACCACCCCTGTACTAAAATATCTACCTCTGTACTAAACTATCCACCTCTGTACTAAAACATCCACCTCTGTACTAAAATATCCACCTCTGTACTAAAATACCCACCTCTATACTTAAATGTCCACCTCTGTACTAAAATATCCACCTCTGTACTAAAATGTCCACCATTGGACTAAAATATCCACCCTTGTACCAAAATATCCACCTCTGTACTAAAACATCCACCTCTGTACTAAAATATCCACCTCTGTACTAAAATGTCCACCTCTGTACCAAAATATCCACCACTGTACTAAATTATCCACCTCTGTACAAAAATATCCACCCTTGTACTAAAATATCCACCCTTGTACTAAAATATCCACCCCTGTACTAAAATATCTACCTCTGTACTAAACTATCCACCTCTGTACTAAAACATCCACCTCTGTACTAAAACATCCACCTCTGTACCAAAATATCCACCTCTGTACCAAAATATCCACCCTTGTACTAAAATATCCACCCTTGTACTAAAATATCCACCCTTGTACTAAAACATCCACCTCTGTACTAAAACATCCACCTCTGTACTAAAACATCCACCTCTGTACTAAAACATCCACCTCTGTACCAAAATATCCACCTCTGTACTAAAACATCCACCTCTGTACTAAAACATCCACCTCTGTACTAAAATATCCACCTCTGTACTAAAATGTCCACCTCTGTATTGAAACACCCACGTATGTACTAAAATGTCCACCTCTGTACTAAAATGTCCACCTCTGTATTGAAACACCCACGTATGTACTAAAATGTCCACCTCTGTACTAAAATGTCCACCTCTGTACTAAAATATCCACCTCTTTACTAAAATATTCACCTCTGTACTAAAATGTTTACCTCTGTACTAAAATGTCCACCTCTGTACTAAAATGTCCACCTCTTTACTAAAATATCCACCTCTTTACTAAAATATCCACCTCTGTATTAAAATGTCCACCTCTGTACTAAAATATCCACCTCTTTACTAAAATATCCACCTCTGTGCTAAAATGTCCACCTCTGTACTAAAATGTTCACCTCTGTACTAAAATGTCCACCTCTGTATTGAAACACCCACGTATGTACTAAAATGTCCACCTCTGTACTAAAATGTCCACCTCTGTATTGAAACACCCACGTATGTACTAAAATGTCCACCTCTGTACTAAAATGTCCACCTCTGTATTGAAACACCCACGTATGTACTAAAATGTCCACCTCTGTACTAAAATGTCCACCTCTGTACTAAAATATCCACCTCTTTACTAAAATATTCACCTCTGTACTAAAATGTTTACCTCTGTACTAAAATGTCCACCTCTGTACTAAAATGTCCACCTCTTTACTAAAATATCCACCTCTTTACTAAAATATCCACCTCTGTACTAAAATGTCCACCTCTGTACTAAAATATCCACCTCTTTACTAAAATATCCACCTCTGTACTAAAATGTCCACCTCTGTACTAAAATGTTCACCTCTGTACTAAAATGTCCACCTCTGTATTGAAACACCCACGTATGTACTAAAATGTCCACCTCTGTATTGAAACACCCACGTATGTACTAAAATGTCCACCTCTGTACTAAAATGTTCACCTCTGTACTAAAATGTCCACCTCTGTACTAAAATGTCCACCTCTGTACTAAAATGTCCACCTCTGTACTAAAATGTCCACCTCTGTACTAAAATGTCCACCTCTGTACTAAAATGTTCACCTCTGTACTAAAATGTCCACCTCTGTACTAAAATGTTCACCTCTGTACTAAAATATCCACCTCTGTACTAAAATGCTCACCTCTGTACTAAAATGTCCACCTCTTTACTAAAATATCCACCTCTTTACTAAAATATCCACCTCTGTACTAAAATGTCCACCTCTGTACTAAAATGTTCACCTCTGTACTAAAATGTCCACCTCTGTATTGAAACACCCACGTATGTACTAAAATGTCCACCTCTGTATTGAAACACCCACGTATGTACTAAAATGTCCACCTCTGTACTAAAATGTTCACCTCTGTACTAAAATGTCCACCTCTGTACTAAAATGTCCACCTCTGTACTAAAATGTCCACCTCTGTACTAAAATGTCCACCTCTGTACTAAAATGTTCACCTCTGTACTAAAATATCCACCTCTTTACTAAAATGTTCACTTCTGTTCTAAAATGTTCACCTCTGTATTGAAACACCCACGTATGTACTAACATGTCCACCTCTGTACTAAAATATCCACCTCTGTGCTGAAATGTCCACCTCTGTACTAAAATGTCCACCTCTGTACTAAAATGTTCACCTCTGTGCTAAAATGTCCACCTCTGTACTAAAATGTCCACCTATGTACTAAAATTTCCACCTCTGTTCTCAAGTTAATTTCCGTCCCTTTACTCAGATGCCCACCTCTGTACTCCAACGTCTGGTAGCACGCACGCGAGCGCAGGCGCGCACACATACGTGCGGGTCTACCAGTACGTGAACGTCTGCTCGAAGACTCAAATGTCCACGCTGTACTCAAATGTCCACGCTGTACTCAAATGCCCATCTCTGTATTGAAATATTTAGTTGCACACACACACGCACGCGTCTACCAGCACGTGAACGTCTGCTCGAAGACTTAAATGTCCTAGCTGTACTTAAATGTCCACGGCTGTACTTAAATGTCCACGGCTGTACTTAAAAGTCTTGACCACTGGCTGTCATTTGTTTTCGTATTCTTTCAAAAGAGATAAGAATAACCGCCATGCGTGTTTATGAGCTGATCACAAGGAAGCCCATGTTTGTAGAAATGGGAACCGCTGTCAGCAGTTATAGATGGATCAAGGCTTCCACCATAGCTGGCCTGTTGGTCAACTCGCAAACTGTGATCACAGACTTAGAGAAAGTCACTGAATTCTTGGAAGAAATCTACAACAGAGACAGAGAAATGCATATCAGAGACAGAGAAATGCATATCAGAGACAGAGAAATGCACATCAGTGACAGAGAAATGCACATCAGTGACAGAGAAATGCACATCAGAGACAGAGAAATGCACAACAGAGACAGAGAAACGAACATCAGTGACAGAGAAACACTCCCTAGACCGTGGAAAAATTGGCCACATTTTATGTTGAAAGAATGCTTCAGAAATTACTGGTTGAGGTGGGCACATATCGCAAGATTATCTCTTCCTGTTTTTGTATTGGAGTTGTCTGTGGTTGGGATGCGATTAGAAGTCTGGTTATAGAAGATAAACTGGGAGTGTATTCAATGGGGTGTTTGGGGGTCAGGAAAAATTGGGGGAGTGGATTCAATGGGCTGGTTGAAGGCCAGGAAAAATTGGGTATCATTTTGAGGTTGGTTAACAAACAGAAATAAACAAAAGAATAGGAATGGCAAAAAGTAATTGTAATGTTATGAAAAATATACTAACATCAAAACAAATAACACCAGGGCTAAAACTAAGAATAGCAAAATGTTACATCGTCTCAACATTCCTGGATGGTGCAGAGGCATGGACATTGGACAAGAAAACAGAACAGAAAACTGAAGCATTTGAAATGTGGATTTATAGAAGAATAGTAAGAATTGTATAAAAAAAAAGGGAAACAAACGATGGAAACATTAGACCTTGCTAGACTGTCTGTGTCCAATGATCTGTGTCATGAAACATCAGATCTTGCACAGGATCTGATTTGTATCTCGCTACACAGCTCTGTTCTGGGCAAGTTGCTCAATTTCAGCGAGTTAGCTGATGTATACTGTTGTTGCCTACTGTTGTTGCCTCTCGATTCAGTTTTCTTGACGACTTAGAGAAGTACTAACATCTTTTGCTGTCACTCTCTGGCTCCCATTTTAGAACCTGCTTTGACATTCTCTTGTTGTCCATCATCAACACCTGACCAAAATATGACCGCCCTCTTCTCTTTGTTGTTGATGTTTTTTGTTTTGTCATTTCTCGTATTTCTACATTAGTCTTGAATTCAGCTCATGGTAAACGTAGTATTTTCTTCAATCATTTCTTGTCAAATCCATCCAATTTATTTTCTATTCTTTAGTTGTTTTCAAGCTCACGCAAGCATAACTAAGAGGTGATAATACATTGATTTGCGGGACTGGTTGGTCTGGAGGCAAGACCCCGGCCGTGAGACAAAGAGGTTGCGAGTTCAAATCCCGGCTTGAAAAAAAAAAGGAAAAAAATATGAGTACCTCCGAAGACGGAGTTATCTGCCTGTACGGCGAGGGACCCTGTGCACACAGCTGACCGGGAAAAAATTGATTGCCATGTAAAATTCAGTTCGGAGTATTTAGAAACTTCGTTAGAAGTGAAAGCTGGCGACTGCACAAACAACAAAAAATACATTTGATTTGATAATTGTGATCCTTTTTTTTTTTTTATATTTTAGTAATTTTTGATTTTCATATTTTAGCAAGGTTTTTCAAAGTCATTGTGTCATTGGCTTATTCTAATTCCAGAGTAAAACATTACTGCTGGGGATATGTATGACGCGTGTGTGAGTGTATGTGTGTGTGTGTGTGAGTGCGTGTGCGTGATGTAACGCTGGGGCATATTTGTTTACAATTTGTTGGAGAGATGGATGGGTCATTTGGGAAATATATCCCACAGCCAGTGGAAGATACGGGGAAGTAGTACAGGTCTGGAGAACAAGTTGACAAGTTGGAGGAGATAAAGAGAAGAGAGAATGAGGGAAGAATAAAGTTGATATTGTAAGATATAAAGGGACGGGAGAATTAGATAAGAATAAAGTTGATATTGTAAGATATAAAGGGACGGGAGAATTAGATAAGAATAAAGTTGATATTGTAAGATATAAAGGGACGGGAGAATTAGATAAGAATAAAGTTGATATTGTAAGATATAAAGGGAAGGGAGAATTAGATAAGAATAAAGTTGATATTGTAAGATATAAAGGGAAGGGAGAATGAGGAAAAAAGTTGATATTGTAAGATATAAAGGGAAGAATGAATGAGGAAAGAATAAAGTTGATATTGTAAGATATAAAGGGAAGGAAGAATGAGGGAAGAATAAAGTTGATATTGTAAGATATAAAGGGAAAAGAGAATGGGGAAGAATAAAGTTGATATTGTAAGATATAAAGGGAAAAGAGAATGAGGAGAGAATAAAGTTGATATTGTAAGATATTAAGGGAAGGGAGAAGGAGGGAAGAATAAAGTTGATATTGTGAGACATAAAGGGAAGAGAGAATGGGGGAAGAATAAAATTGATATTTTAAAATATAAAGGGAAGAGAGAAATGAGGGAAGAATAAAGTTGATATTGTAATGATATAAAGGGAAGAGAGAATGAGAGAAGAATAAAGTTGATATTGTAAGATACAAAGGGAAGAGAGAATGAGAGAAGAATAAAGTTGATATTGTAGAAGTTAAAGAGAAGAGAGAATGAGGAATGAGAAGTTGATATTGCAAAAGTTAAAGAGAAGAGAGAATGAGGAAAGAGAAGTTGATATTGTAGGAGTTAAAGAGAAGAGAGAATGAGGAAAGAGAAGTTGATATTGTAGGAGTTAAAGAGAAGAGAGAATGAGGAAAGAGAAGTTGATATTGTAGGAGTTAAAGAGAGGAGAGAATGAGAGAAGTGTACAGCTATATTGTCGACATACCATGGTGGCAGATGCAGGAAGAAAGTTACTGAATTGTGGACGGTAGAGAGGAGACTGTAAAAGAGGAGATGATATAAACCACCCTGTGAGATAAAGAGGAGATGAGGGAATATGCGTAGGAAATTGCGGGAGTAAAGATAAGCCGGTTGATGAGTGAATCAAATTTACACAAAGTGTTTATGAGAAGATGTAAACGAGAATGTTGAAAAAATAATTAAAAACGATAATTTTTCAAGAAATACTATAACGATCATTTCTCAAATTTACTATAACCATCATTTCTCAAATTTACTATAACCATCATTTCTCAAATTTACTATAACGATCATTTCTCAAATTTACTATAACCATCATTTCTCAAATTTACTATAACGATCATTTCTCAAATTTACTATAACCATCATTTCTCAAATTTACTATAACCATCATTTCTCAAATTTACTATAACCATCATTTCTCAAATTTACTATAACCATCATTTCTCAAATTTACTATAACGATCATTTCTCAAGCAAACTAAAGCGATCATTTCTCAAGTAAACTATAACGATCATTTCTCAAATAAGCTATAACGATCATTTCTCAAATAAGCTATAACGATCATTTCCCAAATAAGCTATAACGATCATTTCCCAAATAAACTATAACGATCATTTCTCAAGCAAACTAAAGCGATCATTTCTCAAGTAAACTATAACGATCATTTCTCAAATAAGCTATAACGATCATTTCTCAAATAAGCTATAACGATCATTTCTCAAATAAGCTATAACGATCATTTCTTTATTTATGTGATTTATCATAAAAAAATGAAACAAAAGAAACAGTAAAACTGTAACTTCAATGCAAGGCCTTGTAACATTTACCGTCGAAGTATAAATGAAAGTGTCAAATTACTTCATTGCCTGGAGAATGTCACATTATTTCTGCATCATTAAGAATCGCGTTATTTCAGTGTCACAAATGAAAGTGTCACATTCAAAGCAGTCTCACAAAAATATCACATCATTTGGAGTCTTACAAATTGCCATTACTTGCAATCTCACCAAAACTGTCAGATTGCTCACAAGCTCACTAAATCCCATCACTGCTTGCAATGTCAGGCAATTTCACACTAAACATCCCTCTCCTCTCTCTCTCTCCCTCTCTCTCACCCCCCCCCCGTCTCTCTCCCTCCCCAATGTCACATTACTCGCACTCTGACAAATTGTTACATTACTTAACATTAAAAAAAACACATAAAATTTCATGACTTCCTGCAATCTCACAAAACGTCACATTACTCATAATCTTGCCAAATGTCATATTTCTTGCATTCCTAACAAAATATCACAGTACTTGAAATTTCACAAAGATGTCACATTACTTGTAACCTCATCAAAATGTGAACCCGACTGTAGCATGAAACCAGGACAGTTCAACAGCCTTTAACTCCATTGTGACTGATCCTCCAGTAATGATATCAGACAGACTGCCTTCCTTCCAGGTCGTGTCGTTAGATGCCCATATACACCCGAGGGTAGAACCACCTTAACTTAATGATGCTGTTACCGACGGCCTACAGATTTAGTAGCTTACAAATGTGGATTTTTACAATTTCTTCTTGCGCTGTCCTTCAGTCAGTATCTTCTCTCTTATAAGTTACACAGCACGGCTGTTGTTCATGATATTTTAGTAGTCGGATATCTTCTCTTTTCCTGTGTGTTACCGGGGCCTCATTATGAGTAAAGAATAGTGACACTGTGACCTTCCAGGCGTGTTGTAAGAGGCAACTAAGGAGGTTGATCGATGGCTTGACAAGCTGTCATTGTAAAAAGTATTGTTATGGAAACAGAGCCATAGATTTTAGAAGCAGTGATCTCTGCAATATGTGCCATTTTGGCACGCAAGGTTTCTGTTTTTGAGATTGTGGTTTTGCCATATGTGCCGTCTTCGGCTCGAAAGTACAATAGATAGATAGATATCTTCTCAGCTCTGAAACATGACTGGAGTATATTTATGGTTTAGTACATTTACTCTCGGTGGCTGAGTGGTTAGTGTACTCGCATCCTGACCAGAAGGGTCCGGGCTCGATCCCCAGCAGTGGCGGATTTTTTTTTCGGACTGACAAGGCTCCGGGGTTCACCCAGCCTAAAAAATGGGTGCCAGAGATTTTTCTGGGAAGTAAAGGCGGCCTGGCGTGATACCGACCACATCACCCAAAAATGTGCAGTGGTCATAGAAAAATATGGTCACTAACACCATATTCCCCATGCAACTAGCAAGGCAAGGGAGGGAACCATTGCTCACTTGACTTACATTAACTCTTACTAATATCTTCAGTAATCAAGAAAAGACGATGGTCATACGTTGGACATGTGATGAGGAGCGATAATAACCGAATAAGAAAGCAAGTCTTCATGTGGGAAACAACAGGTAAGAGGAAAAGAGGCCGACCCAGAGAGACACTGAGAAGAGCATTGATCAGAGAGGCAAAAGCAGCAGGAATCGGCTCCCTCACTGAGATAGAGTTGCTTGCACAGAAGAGAGACAAATGGCGAAATTTGATAAAATATCTTTAGAAGGATTGAAAACTGCTAGAATACAAATTTAGATACGAGAGAGAGAGAGTGAGAGTATCTGGGTCTATGCCCTATGGGTCGGCTACGACTCGAAAGGTCAATAGATAGATAGACATTAACTCTTAACGTACGTTTCGACGCACACCTGTTTTCATGATAATTTAAGTAGTCGAGACATTTTCCCAGCTCTGAAACATGACTTGGATATAATTCTGTTTGAGTACATTAGCAATGACCATCAGAGACATGGTAAGTTAGATTTGTTGAAGTGCTAGAGCTGGTCAAATGTATATGGGGAGGGTAACGTCATGAGGAAACCACGGGTTAATTTTAAGATTTTTGGAACATCATCAACTCTTCTGGTGAGCTTTAAACCCGAGTTCTTTGTGTCCTGAAGCCGACGTTGTACCTCTAGACCACCCTCCTGTTAATAAGTACAGCTTCTAAAACATCACTAGTGTGCTCGCTTTATTCTTGGACAGAACGGTCAGGATTCGATTCCGGCAAGTGACGGAATATATTTTTTTTGACAGACAAGGCTCCGGGGTTCACCCAGCCTCTAAAGATAGAGATAGCCTCCCTTTCCATGTCCTGAGCATTGCATTGAAGACACTGAGTATTCCTTCCTTCGTTCCTTCCTTCCTTCCTTCCTTCCTTCCTTCCTTCCTTCTTTCTTTCTTTCTTTCTTTCTTTCTTTCTTTCTTTCTTTCTTTCTTTCTTTCTTTCTTTCTTTCTTTCTTTCTTTCTTTCTTCTTTCTTTCTTTCTTTCTTTCTTTCTTTCTTTCTTTCTTTCTTTCTTTCTTTCTTTCTTTCTTTCTTTCTTTCTTTCCTTCCTTCCTTCCTTCCTACATTCTTTCTTTCTGTCTTTCTTTCTATCCTTCTATCCTTCCTTCCTACCTTCTTTCCTACATTCTTTCTTTCTTTCTGTCTTTCTTTCTATCCTTCCTTCCTTCCTTCCTACCTTCCTTCCTACATTCTTTCTTTCTTTCTGTCTTTCTTTCTATCCTTCCTTCTTTCCTTTCCATTCCGGTATCTTGGAGAGATATGGTTCGCTGTTTCTTGCTCTTCCATCGCCCTCTTCTACTGTTATACCTCCGAGTGTTTATAGTATTCAGTTTATCCACTTTTTATTGGTCTGTCTCTTGGTCTGGTGTGCTCGTATCGTTTGTTGGTAACTGGTTGTACCAGATTTAGTTCTTTATGTCTTACCACATGCCCGAACTACTTGATCTGTTGTCGCTTTATGTATTCAATAGCTGGTTCCGCTCCTAGTCGTTTTCGTAACTTTATTTTATCTTATCTCTCAGGCTGTTTCCTGGCATGCGTCTGACACACTTCATTTCTGTGGTGGTTATTTTTCTAATAGAGCTGTGTCTGTATAGATCTTTAGTCTAAGGAGTACCGTGCCTGCTGGCGTAGGTGATCATGTCTCTCTACAACTTTCGATCTCGACAGTTATTTATCATTTCTGTTGTTGACCTTCTGTCAAGCCATTCTCTTAAGCTGTCTAGTATATATTCTCTTTGTTTTCCTCTATCTATTCGTCCATAAATTTTCCCAGTTGTCACAATATATTCCAGCTGTTCCTTTCTCATTACATGGCCCAAAAAAAAATCATGATTGTTTCTTCCTAATATTGGTAATTAACTATCTTTTTTTGCTTTGGCCTCTTTCAGAACGTTATTATTAAATAAAGATAGTTTTATATATAGCATTGTCTATTACACCGAGTATCACTGTAATTGTCTATTACACTCAGTATAACTGGATGTTCACTCTTTCACTCTGTGATACTCTGTACCCACCCTAACATATTCAATATTTAGTACACATATACCTCATATGAATTCAAAATTATCTGCACCATTAACCCTTTTTCTGGTTGGTTTTAGCTTTAAAAACCCGTTCCTGGAACATAGAAATTTACCAAAAAATAAATTAAATTGTTCGGACACTTGGTAAGAATGGAATCAGACTAAACAACAGCAAAGATAAAGATCTTTCTCCCTCAACACATCAGGACAGAGAGCAAAGGTGGAGACCAAGGAGGAGTTGCAAAGACCGAATAAAGGGCAAAACAAATGTAAAGTGTCCCGTCACGCCAAGTGACGTATAGAGAATATGGTGTTAGTGACCATACAGACCTTCAGCCCTTTTTTCAACAGACCTTCGGCCCTTTTTTTTCGGGTAATGTGGTCGGTAATACGCCCATGCCGTTTATCTAAAAAAAAAAAAAAAAAATCCGGTACCCATTTAAGGCTGGGTGAAACCCGAAATAAAAAAAATATCTTATGCAACAAATCTATGTCAATAGAAATGAGAAAGAGAGTTCATCGGTGCTATATAGAACCAATTCTGACCTGTGGAAGCGAGTCATGGACAATAAACAAACAAATGAAAAGACGATTAGAGGCCACAGAGATGGGATTTATCAGAAGAATGTTGAAAGTTCCCTAGACAGCTAAAAAGGCCAGTGAGAAAGTTCTCAAAGAGGCCAACACAAAAAGGCTGCTCCTAAAAAACATGAGAAAGAAACAATGAACATTTCTCGGGCACATCATGAGAAGAGGAAAGTTGGAATACTTGGTTACAACTGGCAAAATAAAAGGAAAGAGAGATCGCGGACGACAAAGAGAGAAAATACTAGATAGCTTTGTGTCATGGCATGGAAAGCAGTCAACAACAGAACTGATGCGATGCACTGTAGACAGAAGATTGTGGAAGGACATGATCGCCTACGCCAATCGGTATGGCACATGGTGATGATGAACCCGAAAGTCCTCGATTTGCATTAAACCCAACATCTTGTCCATTGTTTTCCAGTTCCACTAACTAGCGAGCTATGGCGGCTCTCATTAAACCCAACATCTTGTCCATTGTTTTCCAGTTCCACTAACTAGCGAGCTATGGCGGCTCTCATTAAACCCAACATCTTGTCCATTGTTTTCCAGTTCCACTAACTAGCGAGCTATGGCGACTCTCATTAAACGACATGCATGATCGGAAACATCTCTGTCCTAACAGCGCCAAGATATGCACAAGAACGACAACAACATCTGAAACAGAAGTAGCTATAAGAAGAAGCTATAGAACAGCTTCAGACATTTAATCCTGTTATACAAGGAAGCTCATAAAAACACCAAAAATAACTTTTACTTAACTTTACTATCAGGCATGTTTTATGGCAACTTGAGTCTATTTTTAGTCAGTTCTGACCTATGAAAGCGTATCATGGACAACAGACTAAGCAAAAGACGATTAGAGGCCATAGAGATAATATTTCTCAGAAAAATGTTGAAAGTTCCCTTGACAGCTAAAAAGACCAACGAGGACATTCTAAAAGAGGCCAACACAAAATGTGAGCTCCTGAAAACATCAGAAAAAAAACAATCAACTTTATCGGACACATCATGAGAAGAGGAAAGAAGGAATACTTGGTTACAACTGGCAAAATACAGGGAAAGAGAAATCGCGGACGACAAAGAGATAGAGGATACTAGATAGCTTAGTGTTATGGCATGGAAAACAGTCAAAAACAGAAATTATATGGTGCACCGGTGGATATAAGATTATGTAAGAACATGATCGCCTACGTCAACGGCATGGCGCATGATGATGATAATGGTGATGATGATGATGATGATGATGATGTTGATGATGATGATGATGATGTTGATGATGATGATGACGACGATGATGATGATGATGCAAGAGGTTGAGTGGTCTAGAGGTAAGACGCCGGCATCTGGACAAGAAGGTCCTCGGTTCCACCACTGGTGGTGCATTAAAAAAAATAATCTAATCCGTGGTTTCTTTCTAGCTTTACCCTCTTCTGGTCTCTGTGTAATGAGATCCAATACCTAGCCCTCTCTGTGTAATGAGATCCAATACCTAGCCCTCTCTGTGTAATGAGCTCCAATACCTAGCCCTCTCTGTGTAATGAGATCCAATACCTAGCCCTCTCTGTGTAATGAGATCCAATACCTAGCCCTCTCTGTGTAATGAGATCCAATACCTAGCCCTCTCTGTGTAATGAGATCCAATACCTAGCCCTCTCTGTGTAATGAGATCCAATACCTAGCCCTCTCTGTGTAATGAGATCCAATACCTAGCCCTCTCTGTGTAATGAGATCCAATACCTAGCCCTCTCTGTGTAATGAGATCCAATACCTAGCCCTCTCTGTGTAATGAGATCCAATACCTAGCCCTCTCTGTGTAATGAGATCCAATACCTAGCCCTCTCTGTGTAATGAGATCCAATACCTAGCCCTCTCTGTGTAATGAGATCCAATACCTAGCCCTCTCTGTGTAATGAGATCCAATACCTAGCCCTTTCTGTGTAATGAGATCCAATACCTAGCCCTCTCTGTGTAATGAGATCCAATACCTAGCCCTCTCTGTGTAATGAGATCCAATACCTAGCCCTCTCTGTGTAATGAGATCCAATACCTAGCCCTTTCTGTGTAATGAGATCCAATACCTAGCCCTCTCTGTGTAATGAGATCCAATACCTAGCCCTTTCTGTGTAATGAGATCCAATACCTAGCCCTCTCTGTGTAATGAGATCCAATACCTAGCCCTCTCTGTGTAATGAGATCCAATACCTAGCCATCTCTGTGTAATGAGATCCAATACCTAGCCATCTCTGTGTAATGAGATCCAATACCTAGCCATCTCTGTGTAATGAGATCCAATACCTAGCCATCTCTGTGTAATGAGATCCAATACCTAGCCATCTCTGTGTAATGAGATCCAATACCTAGCCCTCTCTGTGTAATGAGATCCAATACCTAGCCATCTCTGTGTAATGAGATCCAATACCTAGCCCTTTCTGTGTAATGAGATCCAATACCTAGCCATCTCTGTGTAATGAGATCCAATACCTAGCCCTCTCTGTGTAATGAGATCCAATACCTAGCCATCTCTGTGTAATGAGATCCAATACCTAGCCATCTCTGTGTAATGAGATCCAATACCTAGCCATCTCTGTGTAATGAGATCCAATACCTAGCCATCTCTGTGTAATGAGATCCAATACCTAGCCCTCTCTGTGTAATGAGATCCAATACCTAGCCCTCTCTGTGTAATGAGATCCAATACCTAGCCCCCTCTGTGTAATGAGATCCAATACCTAGCCCTCTCTGTGTAATGAGATACAATACCTAGCCCTCTCTGTGTAATGAGATCCAATACCTAGCCCTCTCTGTGTAATGAGATCCAATACCTAGCCATCTCTGTGTAATGAGATCCAATACCTAGCCCTCTCTGTGTAATGAGATCCAATACCTAGCCATCTCTGTGTAATGAGATCCAATACCTAGCCATCTCTGTGTAATGAGATCCAATACCTAGCCCTCTCTGTGTAATGAGATCCAATACCTAGCCATCTCTGTGTAATGAGATCCAATACCTAGCCCTCTCTGTGTAATGAGATCCAATACCTAGCCCTCTCCGTGTAATGAGATCCAATACCTAGCCCTCTCTGTGTAATGAGATCCAATACCTAGCCATCTCTGTGTAATGAGATATCTCATTTCCTGGGTCTTGTACAAACATTTATCTCATTTCCTGGGTCTAGTACAAACATTTATCTCATTACCTGGGTCTATTACAAACATGTATCTTATTACCTGGGTCTGGTACAAACATTTATCTCTTTACCTGGGTCTAGTACAAACATTTATCTCATTTCTTGGGTCTAGTACAAACATGTATCTTATTACCTGGGTCTACTACAAACATTTATCTCATTACATGGGTCTAGTACAGACATTTATCTCATTCCTTGGGTCTAGCACAAACATTTATCTCATTACCGGTGTCTGTCCGACTCGACATTTATCTCATCACTTGTGTCTGTCCGACACGACATTTATCTCATCACTGGTATCTGTCCAACACGACATTTATCTCATCACTGGTATCTGTCCAACTCGACATTTATATCATCACCGGTATCTGTCCAACTCGACATTTATCTCATCACTGGTATCTGTCCAACTCGACATTTATCTCATCACTGGTATCTTCTCGACTCGACATTTATCTCATCACTGGTATCTTCTCGACTCGACATTTATCTCATCACTGGTATCTTCTCGACTCGACATTTATCTCATTACTTGGGTCTGTGATAAACGACAAATACCTCATCACTGCGATCTACCTCTGCCTCTTTCTGTGACGCCGGAAATAAAAACCACACGCTTACAGTGAAATAAAAACTACACGCCTACAGTGAAATAAAAACCACACGCTTACAGAGAAATAAAAACCACACGCTTACAGTGAAATAAAAACCACACGCTTACAGTGAAATAAAAACCACACGCTTACAGTGAAATAAAAACCACACGCTTACAGTGAAATAAAAACCACACGCTTACAGTGAAATAAAAACCACACGCCTACAGTGAAATAAAAACCACACGCTTACAGTGAAATAAAAAAAAATAATTAATAAATTCATCGACCTACTGGAAATTGCTGTGAAGCTCTACAGTCCATATCGACCTAGTGGCTAAAGGTTAAAAAAAAAGTAATTATTATCTGTAGACAAATATACAAAATATCACACAAGGAAACACCGCTGAGAGCGGTTGCTGGTTTGAACGTTGGTGAATTTGACATTAAATACCGATAATTATATAGTGTATTTTTCGTTGTTAATTTAACCCTGCGTTCTCGGAGCTTGGTATTTTAGGAAAATGTTTTAATCTTTGAAAGCTCAAGACAATTACAGTGTTAAAGTTCTGTCCAATTCTATTTGTGTCTTCTCTCTTCGTCATATTCCAGAGGAATATTGATTATAGGAAGAAATCTTCTTTCTTTTTGAACATTCACCCATTGCACTGAAAGGCAAAGGAGGAAGGATAGAAGAAGAAGATTCATGCATGAATTCATGAATTCATGAATTCATCTTTTTTTCCTTCTCGTTCTTCTTCTCCACTTCATTCTCCTTGTTTGTTTCATCTTTTCCTGCACCTCCTTCTTCCTTCTTCTTCTTTTAATTCTTTCTTCCTCTTCTTCTTCTCCTCCGTTTTCTTCTTCAACTCATTTTCCTCATACTTTTCCTTCTTCTCTTCGACCCCTACTCCTCCTTCTTCCACTCCTCATTTTACTCCTTAATTTCCTCAAACTTCTTTCTCTTCTTCTCTTTCTCTTTCTTTTCTTCCTCCTCCATCATTCATCTTCTCCCTCCTCACCCTATCCTTCTTCTTCTCTCCCTATCCTTCTTCTCTCCCTATCCTTCTTCTTCTCTCCCTATCCTTCTTCTCTCCCTATCCTTCTTCTCTCCCTATCCTTCTTCTCTCCCTATCCTTCTTCTCTCCCTATCCTTCTTCTCTCCCTATCCTTCTTCTTCTCTCCCTATCCTTCTTCTCTCCCTATCCTTCTTCTCTCCCTATCCTTCTTCTCTCCCTATCCTTCTCTCCCTATCCTTCTTCTTCTCTCCCTATCCTTCTTCTCTCCCTATCCTTCTTCTTCTCTCCCTATCCTTCTTCTCTCCCTATCCTTCTTCTTCTCCCCTATCCTTCTTCTTCTCTCCCTATCCTTCTTCTTCTCCCCTATCCTTCTTCTTCTCTCCCTATCCTTCTTCTCTCCCTATCCTTCTTCTTCTCTCCCTATCATTCTTCTCTCCCTATCCTTCTTCTTCTCTCCCTATCCTTCTTCTAACCATCATCCTTATTCTCCTCGTCCTTTTTCTTCTTCTACCCTTCCTCCTTCTTCTTCTACTCCTCATCCTTCCTCTTCTCTTCCTTCTTATTTTCCCCTCTGTCTTCTTCTTCCCATATGTATCACACTCACACCCCACTACTGGCTCCTTGCTACCAGCTTTACCGCAGCATTTCAATTATTAGTCTGTTCCCTATAAATAGCTGCTTCTGTCTACATTCTCATGCCATAGAGTTGTTAGCCTGAGGTACTTGAATCTACATTCTCATGCCATAGAGTTGTTAGCCTGAGGTACTTGAATCTACATTCTCATGCCATAGAGTTGTTAACCTGAGGTACTTGAATCTACATTCTCATGCCATAGAGTTGTTAGCCTGAGGTACTTGAATCTACATTCTCATGCCATAGAGTTGTTAACCTGAGGTACTTGAATCTACATTCTCAACTAGAGAGTTGTTAGCATGAGGTACTTTAATCTGCATTCTTATACTATAAAGTTGTTAGCACTGGGTACTTGAATACATTCTTATACTAGAGAGTTGTTAACAGTGGGTACTTCAATCTCCCATCTCAAACTAAACAAGTTATTCCTTAGTAAGCACCACACCTCTCTGCAATGATTCTGTCCCCAATTCTAGCTAGAAAACCTCATCCCGAGTCCATGCCTCTCTCTCAGCACAGACCCATCAGTGCGTAGAACATTTCCTACTTCAGAATTGTTAGCTGTTAGCCGTTTAACTCCGCGCGTCCGCGCATCAAATGCACCAATCGCAGCTCTCTGCAGATCACAACATTCACCATTTATCACAGTTTTTTTTTTTGTTTCTTTGATGTGCGATTGTTGGCAACTAGCAGCCATATCTAGGATCTCAGTCGTCCAACCTTTGGTTCTAAAAAAAAAAACGCATTTGTTTCACGCGCAAAAAACAGAATGCAGGATTTGTCAGCTTTAAA